>CP092865.1:94815906-95415906 GCA_030710605.1 Cordylochernes scorpioides | reverse complement strand
AACACAATACACATTTTTTGACAATTTAAAACATCTTTATTTAACTCCTAGTCAATTTAGTTATGGTCATATGATTTATAGAAAGAAAAATTAAAATATACTATCTTTAGAAACCTTTTATAAGAACATTTTTTAAATGTGTGTGTCACCATGAGTTTTTATAAAGGTTTTTAACTTTTAATTAGAGAATTTTAATTTATTTTTAGACATTTTTCATTTTAATTTAGACATTTTTCATTTTAATTTAGATACATGGCCTTTTCTATAAAAAGTCTATGTGTCCAAATTAAAATGAAAAATGTCTAAATTGAAATGAAAAATGTCTAAATTAAAATGAAAAAATGTCTAAATTGAAATGAAAAATGTCTAAATTAAAATGAAAAAAATGTCTAAATTAAAATTGAAAACATAAAAAAGAAAGTGTCTAAATTGATATGAAAAATGTCTAAATATAAATTAAAATTGTCTAATTAAAAGTTAAAAACCTATATATCAATTGAATAATTTAAAAAAATTGAACAAATAATGTATATTTCACTCAATTTTATAAACGTATATTATTTATAATTATGATATATATAACTTAAATCCTATACCAGAACATTAAAAACACCACGACAAAAAATATATTTTTCAAAGTTTATTAACTTTGAATACTGTCGTATATTTTAGACCCTTATTTTTTAAATTAAATAATATATAATTAGGAATAAATAATATATAAAAAGGATTATTATATAAAATTGAATATATCTGCTTATATATATATATATATACACACACAAGGGGAAGGGGGGAGGGGGGGGGGGGGGGGGGGAATCAGATGTTAAAGAAACAAGGAACTATGGCGCCATCTTCTGACAATAAATTTAACTATTTTGAGACATGATACTTTCAATTCACTCTTTTGCACACAAATAAATAATACAAATTATATTTTATAATATAAATATTTTAAAGGTAGAATTCTTCAAATAAATTCAATAATTTAGAATTTAAATATAAAATATTTTTTCGGATTATTATTTTTTTTTTTCAAATAAAATATATATCGTTTTTTTTTTTAAATTCCATAATAAACATTCAATTTAGATTTTCATCAACCTTTCAAAGATAGGACTATGAAACACAAAAAGTTTAAACTAATTATATAAAGGAATGTGGAATTGTGGAATTTTTGACTAATATGGTAAATCAAGAAGTATTAAGTCATTGTAACTCAGGAATATTGATTGATAGAGAGGTTGTTATACGAATTTGTCGTTAAGCGAACAGAATAACGTACTTAACGTTATACAGTATAGTTTTCTGTATATTTATTTAGAGGGAGAAAGATACTCATTCATTTTTATATATTAGAAAAAAAAATAGTTCAAAACAAATTTATCTATATTTCTAGCCATGAAATTTTTGCCATCACCACAGCTATTAAATACCTCATTAACAAATTCTGATTTCAAAGATTTTATTAATAGAGGCGTTCAAAATTAAGAGATCAGATACAGATTTATAAAATTGTCCCAAAAGTTCGCGTGTTTCTCTTAAAGTTTTTTTCTTTATTACTTGGCGAATAATATTATTACGGAGAATACATAATACAATTACTTTTTATACATAATACAATTACTTTTTATACATAATACAATTACTTTATACATAATACAATTACTTTATACATAATACAATTACTTTATACATAATACAATTACTTTATACATAATACAAAGACATTATTACATAACAGCGAATATTATTGGTATTTCAATATTTTGCAAGTGTTTGAAAACGTTTGGGACAACCTTGTATTTCCATTTTTTTTTAAACGAAAGAAGTTTTCTTCATAAAAAAAAAAAAAAATCAAAATCCTTTGACTCATCAATGATAAACCCTCTCAACAATTTCGTCAAAATATTCTTCATGAATCCATACATCTATGTGTAAGTTTATTATAAAAGGAAATTCATAGAAAAAAAATCTATAATCATAGATAAACACATGCAATTATATTATTAAAGAAATGATAATGTGATTAAAATACTATTTTTAACCATTGAAGAAGAAACAAAAGTTAACAGCCGACATGTTTCTTTTATTAATGCTGTAAATTCGGCAAGCTTTCGGACTTTGACGTCCTTCAACATTCTAGGAGTAGTGGCCACCCAGACCTCGAAGGTCCACAAGCCTGCATGCGAAGGATGCACCTATGCTGCTAATATGGCCACCTAACCAAAAGGAATGGTGCATTCTCCATGCACCGAGCGGTCATTGTTTGGCCCCTCGTGCCCGCCATTATGGTCTGGCTCCATGGGGGTGACCAATCAACCCACAGGCGTCTCCGAGAGTTCATGGCAAGGTTGCTGACCGAGCCCTCCCGTTCGGACTTGGTTTAACCCGTCCTACGCTCCAATAGGACTACCCCCTCTTTGGCCCTCGAACCCTTTGTTCACAGTACTCCCTGAATCTGCCGACGAATCAAGGACCTCTGAGGTTCCGAGGTTTACACAGGGAACAAACCAGAAGGCGGGAGGGTGGTACTACTGTGTGCACCCCTTGGTTTTTCATGGCGCGCACGGCAAGGACGCTCCCAATGGCGCACACACAGAGCGAAGACCCGTCCTTCGACAGGCAACACAGGCAACAGTTACCTGTCGAAGGATGTCAAAGTCTGAAAGCTTGTCGAATTAACAGCAGTAATAAAAGAACCACGTCACCGTTTAACTTTTGTTCCTTCTTCAAGATGGTGACTAGCAATTCCTTCTCTTGTATTTTTACCATTTAATAATATTTTAGAAGCTTTCGATATATTATCTTTATCATATATTGTTGATTAAAGGTATAAAAACACTATGAAATTAGAAAAATCTCGTATTGTGTATTGTGCACAGGGATAATTTAGAGTCAGAAATAACTCACTTTACCTGTAATCATCTGTACGAAGAAAGGAAATTTAATAACACGAGTGATAATCATTTATCACTCTGCTGCCAGAAACGGTGAAAAGTAGACACAATAGATTTATGCAAATTCTGTAAGAAGGCGAGAAGGATGAGAAACAGATGTAAATTATTTTCCTTTTTTTGGGCTCATGTTGAATTGTATATAGTACTTGATCTATTTAAAGAGACAAGGGTCGCCTCTCCCGTCAAAATAGACGTCAAAACCAGACGCCATCTATTGACCGTCGCCGCAAACTAGCTGCCTCGGATCGGTGACAAAGCCTCAACACCAGCTTTGGTAAACTGAAAAGCGTCCACCTAGAGACCATGGTTTCGGGCTAATGGCCATCTTCAGCCTAGGGCGGACTTTATTCCATGAGATCCAAACGGGATCTAATGGAATCTTGACAATCCGCCAAAGAGGTGTTTAGCTGGCAAAGTGGCTGGGTCAAATCTATGGCTAAAATATAGATGGAAATTTTGCCGGGAGGATATTGATTTAAAGAGACAAGGGTCGCCTCTACCGTCAAAATAGACGTCAAAACCAGACGCTATCTATTTTTGACGTCTGGTATTTGATACAAACATAACAGTTATCTACAGAATGTGGAGATTAACATCGACCTTTCTTCAAGTTGGATCCATCATCTGTGTTACGTCTATTGTCTGTGCTGTTTTACTGAATTTATGTAAGGCTAATGTATTGGGTCTGCTATATAAGACAACAAACTAAAAAAAAAAAAGGATTAATTATCAATTATATACAGCCGTTTTAAATCTTTTTGAACTTTCGGTGACCCCCCCCCCCCCCTATCATCCTTTTTCAATGAAAACAAATCATATTGTGACTAAGAAATAATTTATATTTAATAATTCAATGAGAATATTTAAAACAGATTTATTATTTATAAAATCATCATTTAGTTACCTAGCTTGCTTGTTCGATATTCTCTAGCTGTAGATAGTTTGGTTAATTTGTTAAAAATTGTCGACTGGTCGCCGTGACATTATCAATAAATATTTTCACATCTTCAGATATACAAAGACTTAATTTCTACGCTACAATATTGTAACATACTTTGTATTTATTGACGTAAAATATTTAATTATTCTTTGATTTTTTCTTCATAGTTAGGCAATCGGCAACACTGTACTTTCTTTTTTTTTTTTTCAATCTAATTTTGCATAAGGTATTTTTTTTTTGTCTATTAATATATACAGTTATCAGAGTCATCAAGCAACAATTCTTAATAATCAATTCTGTCACCGTTTGCTTTTGTGAATGGAATAAATACCCAAATATGGCCATTTCTTATAAGCATCGGTGGTTCAGTGGTAGAATGCTCGCCTGCCACGCAGACGGCCCGGGTTCGATTCCCGGCCGATGCATTTTTTTTTTACAATTTTTAAAACTCATTTATATATTATACAAGAATGACATCCACGGCGCCAATTTATAATTGTAACGAATAGTATTTGAATAAAAGCATTTAATCGGGTAAAACACGGGCGTTGCCCGGGTCATTCGGCTAGTATATTATAGTTAACATCTTATTGTAATTTAAATTAAATATTAAAACAAAGTATTGTGTCTATCTCTTATTTCTAAATAGGAAACGTTACACATATAATGTTTATCAATCTCGATTCCCGGCAAAAAGTCGGTGGATGAGAGGGTAACACGCTCGATTCCCGACAGTCATGAACCGGGATTGAATCCCGCGTTAAAATTTTGTTTAATATGTGAATAACCTTGCTCTTGTTGAGCGGTACCTATTAATGTGATTTGAACCATATAATGTTTATTTTTTTACTAATTTTTCAAGAATATATTTCTTTTAAAAAATTCTAGATAAACACACTTTCTATAAAGTTTATAATAAATTTGAACTATTATATCACACGTATGATTCTTTATAAAATAAAACAATACTGTCCTTACTACAATGATAAAATAATGGGAGAACCTGGCTCATCAGTGGTGAACCCTTCCCAGCAGTTTCGCCAGTTTAATCTACCATACTGTTGTAATATTACACATTTTGCTGTTTTCATTTTTTACTGATACTAAAGATAGACTCTTGGAAAGTGTTTTTTTTTTTTTTTAATTAACTAATAGACATAAGCTTTGAAGACAGTATAAAAACATATAATGATGGTGCGTTAATGTATCATATTAAAGTTTATGTTCTTTCTGAAAAAGGATGGCTGTAGGTCACCGAAACGTTGTAAAAAAAGAAAGTTTTTTTTTTAGTGAATATATTTAATCATAATATTTTATTGTATTATTATTATTATTAATTTTTTAATGCAATATTATTATTATTATTAAATTTTTTAATGTAATATTATTATTATTATTACATTTTTAATGTATTACACTGATAGACAAAACTTAAGGAAGTTGTACCTTATAGCATATATATATCGGGATTCAGAAAATAATCTGAAAATATCACTGTGTGCATCAAATATCTCTCAGAGTTATTTTCTGAATCCCGATATATATATGCTATAAGGTACAACTTCCTTAAGTTTTGTCTATCAGTGTTATTATTAATAATTGTTTTGACCAATAATAAAAAAAAATGTTTTCATATGATCTACAATAATTTGTAAATTAAATTCACTGTACAATAAATTGATAAAGAGGGAGCAATCTCTCGAAATATTTTGAGAAAAAAAATTGTTTGTTTTTTTCTTTTACAGATCCAGGTACACCCTTTTATATAATATTTAATCATATTAAAAAAAAAAAAGACATAAGACAACGAAAAAATCTTTCTATACACTTTAGAAAAAGAATAAACATAAGTCAGTGAGAAGAGATTCTTTAATACGTGGATGATTGTACAAGCTTTCAGGTAAGACATCTTTCTAAGCGTACCCGTAAAATAGGCATATCCTGACTGTTTACATGGGAATTTTAGATCACAGAGAGCCATGTAGTAGAACAAAATTATCATTTAACATACTTATGCCATCAATTATAAATTGCCTTTTTTTTTCTTTTAATATCTACATCTTTACTTTAATTCTATATTTTTCTTCATTTTTTATTCACATTTGATCATATTTATAAATCCAATATGCAAAAATGTTTCTATAAAACGAATTAAGTTATTAGTTGAAAACTTAGCGTTGTGCTGAAAGAAATTTCCGTTGTTTTGTACATTCTGTGGCGTGAGATAGAAGAAGACTATGGGAGAGGGGGTTTAAGGGAAGAAATGTACCGGTGGACGTTGTACGATGGGCTTCGGGAGGAAGGAATAGGCGCCATGATAACCATCATCATCATCATCATGCTCATCATGGTAGGAAGGGACGTGGATAGGATTGGCGTGCATCTTGACATCAGCAGGATTCTGGTTGGCTGTACCGGGTTCGTTTGTTTTCACCCAGGCACGGAAACCATGATGATCAGCCACGTACTGTACGGTACGATAGATACCATGGGAATCTGTGAAGCCATAGGAACCTTTCTTTGTGCCATGTTCGTCTCCTTGTTCCTTGTGGAATTGCTTATTGCCATGGTAGTCCTTGATGTCGTAGCCAAACTCGTAGGGATGGGGTTTCTGTAACAGACCAGCAAGAATCTATGTTAGAACATGTTATAGTCTAAAATGTATGTTGAACATGGAGATTCCCGGAAAAATCTTATCTTTTTCCTTCGTTTATATTGCAATAGAATAAATGGATACTTTTTGAAAATACACGGTATGGGCAAAACTTAACCTTTTAGCATGTATACCGGGATTCAGAAAATAACTTTGAAAGATATTACAGTGACCTTTATTGAAGACACACGAGATAACCTAGTGTGGACAACCTCTGTCTCCTCAAAAAAAAAAAAAATATATATATAATAATAAAACAGAGACGACCGTCGACATCAAAAACTTTCCACTTCCTTAAGTTTTGTCCATGAGTGTATACCAATTCGAGACTTTGTACATACAAGTTGACAGAACCAAAAAGCTTAGTTATTAATACTCACTAATAGTTTAGATTTGTTCCAAAATGTGGGACTATTGGAGAAAACACTTCATCCTTTCATACCTCATCTCTAAGGTTAGAAATAATCGATATTTCTCCTTGGAATAAATTTTGATTTTTCGTTGAAAAGAAACTCATACGGGATAATCTTTAAATGTCGTTTTACAATCACAAGCCGTATTATATTGTATTATAAATTACTTTATGTATTATTTACGAACGGAAAAATATGTCCAGGGTAGCCTAGTGGACATGGCAACTGCCCGGTAAACAAAACAATTCTTTTAGACTATTTGGAAGAGTTTTCCCTTTTTTAAAACACTTCTCAATACAGATTCAGAGCCTTAATTCTGTTTATCGAAACAAAGAAATCTATACAATGCCTCACTACAATCTATCTTGTCCTATATGTTTAATCCATTCTGCCGCTATGTATTCACCCAAGAGTGTCATATAAAAATATTCTTTATTTAAAAAAATATATATTTCATAGATTCAAATACTCTGTTAAATCGACCTCCAGAGGTCACGCTTTTCCCTTTATATAACTCGTTGTTGTTGTTTTCCCGATGGCATGCGCACGGACAAGTGCGCCAACTGCTCATCCAAGGGCCTCTCTGCCGACCACGAGGCAAGATCAATGTCTTGCCCAACTTCCAGAGCTAGAGCTGCAAAGTTCTAGTCCTCCCGCCTTCTTCCTGCCTCCTGACCTCCGCGGACCCAATCCGGCCTAACCTGCCTCTTCCCTGACGGAGATCCTGTCCCTAGCCTCTCCAGCCTGGTCATAGTGGTTTTATATATTCCGCTTTACGCGGCCATTGGGGCTCAAAAATCATTTATTTTGGTTAGCAGCCCCGTAAATAAAGATATTTTCTCTGTTTTCCCGATGGCCGGCTCAAACCTTTTGTACATTATGTAAATAAGTTTTCCATTTTTTTATTCTTACGCCTTAAGCCAGGCAGTACTTTTATCAAATTATGTTTTTCATATATATCCCATAAGCTCAACTAAAACTATTTTTGATAACTAATTTTATTATAATCTTTAGTTCGTATATATTGTTGCGCTGGTTGACCTATGTACTGGGAGAAAACATCCGAGAAGCCACGTTTATTTACCAACTAAAGGTTTGTAGGAAAAGAAACTTTCTAACTAAAGATTATTGTCTTAAATAATCTAATAGAACAAAAGCATGCAAAATTCAACGATATAAAAAGTATCTAAAGAGACAAGCCTCTCCCGTCTAAATAGACGTCTAAAACCAGAAGCCATCTATTGACCGTCGCCGCAAACTAGCGGCTTCGGTCCGTTAACAAAGCCACAACACCAGCTTTGGCAAACTGGAAAGCGTCCACCTAGGACCATGGTTTCTGGTTATTGGCCCTCGTCAGTCTAGGGCGGACTTTATTCCATGAGATCCACACGGGATCTAATGGAATCTTGACAATCTGCCAAAGAGGTGTTTAGCTTGCAAAATGGCTGGACCATATCTATGGCTAGAATATAGATGGAAAAATTGCCGGGAGGAAATTGATCCATAGAAGCATAGGGCGCTTCTCCCGTCAAAATAAACGTCAAAAACTGACGCCATCTATTGACCGTGGCCGCAAACTAGCGGCCTCGGGTCGGTGTCAAAGCCACAACACCAGCTTGACAATCTGCCAAAGAGGTGTTTAGCTGGCAAAGTGGCTGGGCCATATCTATGACTTCCATCTATATAAAAGTATGTAAAATAATTATAGAAAACAAAATAATGTAAAATAATAATGTATATATGAAAGTTATTAAAAGTAAATAAGTTGTTAAAATGTGACATGAATATAAAAGACTCCAGAAACGCGCCAACAATATACATCACGAAGATAAGGTCAAGACAGGAATGATGATGATAATAACTCACGTGATGATGATATTCCTCTTCGTAGTGACCGCCCAGATCATTCTCAGCGGAGTACAGATGCTGCCCGGCTACAGAGAGAATAGCCAGAGTGAGTAGGAAGGGCAGATACGCCTGTGGAACACATCACAGTTTCAAGAGAAGCCATCGCCAGACGTCACAAATAAAGAAACACATTACTTTTGGTTTCGGTTTCCTTTTTCGATACATTACAGAGAGAAATACAGATAGTACTGTATATTATCACACCAAGGACAGTCTATATAGTTTCTATTCATGATAAAATTACATATCCATTTTAAAATTTCAGTTGTAAATATCCACGCTGTATGTTTTTGTAAATATATATTGTAAGATATAGTCGATATTTTATTAAGCCCGTTGAAGAGAGATTATCACTTGAAAGCTAGCGTTTTGTAATAAAAAGAAACACATTGTGAGAAATATATTTTGTAATTTTAAAACAGTCTGTATAGAACCATATTTTACCATAAATACACTCATAGACAAAACTTATGGAAATGGAAAGTCTTTGATTTCGTCGGTCGTCTATATATTTATTTTGAAGGAGACAGAGGCTCTTTACACTTGGTTATCTCGTGTGTCTTCAATAAAGGTCACTGTGTATTCTATATAGAGTTACGAGCGTCATGCGTTCTTAATAATTCTTCATCTCTGTCACCGTTTGCTTTTTTTTTTTTTGGAATGGCGCTCTCCTATTAGTTGGCTACGATCACGCCACCTTTGCCCCCCCCACTCGTTTTTTGGTTTTTGTAACTATTGTGTTGGAGCGGGTCGTTCCTTAAATAATCTATTGTTAACAATACCTCATTATAGGTCCGCAAATATCGAAAGTATAGGTATGTAGCTTTTTTACGGGTAGATATGCACACGGGTCAATCCCGGGGCAAAGCCCGTGTAACCCGTCTAGTCAAATATATCCTTCAGAGATTGAATAAGTGGACGTATATAGAAAATTTACATAAGCGCGCCACTCAGCTGGGAATATGTAAATGAATTTATAGAAAAAAAATTGGTACACCCCTATCTAAATCTCTATCACATATATTTTATTTAGACTTTCGTTGTATATTCTGTCAAAATACACTCATGGATAAAACTTAAGGAAGTTGGATGGTCTTTGATGTCGCCGGTCGTCTATTTTTTTTTCAAAGTGACAGAGGCAATTTAGTTAACACTTTGGCTACCTCGTGTGTCTTCAATAAAGGTCACTGTAATATCTTTCAGTGTTATTGTCTCAATCCTGAAATACATGCTAAAAGGTACAACTTTCTTAAGTTTTGTCCATGAGTATATTGTCTGAATCCCGATATACATGCTAAAAGGTACAACTTTCTTAAGTTTTGTCCATGAGTGTATTGTCTGAATCCCGATATACATGCTAAAAGGTACAACTTCCTTAAGTTTTGTCCATGAGTGTATTGTCTGAATCCCGATATACATGCTAAAAGGTACAACTTCCTTAAGTTTTGTCCATGAGTGTATTGTCTGAATCCCGATATACATGCTAAAAGGTACAACTTCCTTAAGTTTTGTCCATGAGTGTATTGTCAGAATCCCGATATACATGCTAAAAGGTACAACTTCCTTAAGTTTTGTCCATAAGTGTATTGTCTGAATCCCGATATACATGCTAAAAGGTACAACTTCCTTAAGTTTTGTCCATGAGTGTATTGTCTGAATCCCGATATACATGCTAAAAGGTACAACTTCCTTAAGTTTTGTCCATGAGTGTATTGTCAGAATCCCGATATACATGCTAAAAGGTACAACTTCCTTAAGTTTTGTCCATGAGTGTATTGTCTGAATCCCGATATACATGCTAAAAGGTACAACTTCCTTAAGTTTTGTCCATGAGTGTATTGTCTGAATCCCGATATACATGCTAAAAGGTACAACTTCCTTAAGTTTTGTCCATGAGTGTATTGTCTGAATCCCGATATACATGCTAAAAGGTACAACTTCCTTAAGTTTTGTCCATGAGTGTATTGTCAGAATCCCGATATACATGCTAAAAGGTACAACTTCCTTAAGTTTTGTCCATGAGTGTATTGTCTGAATCCCGATATACATGCTAAAAGGTACAACTTCCTTAAGTTTTGTCCATGAGTGTATTGTCTGAATCCCGATATACATGCTAAAAGGTACAACTTCCTTAAGTTTTGTCCATGAGTGTATTGTCTGAATCCCGATATACATGGTAAAAGGTACAACTTCCTTAAGTTTTGTCCATGAGTGTATTATCTGAATCCCGATATACATGGTAAAAGGTACAACTTCCTTAAGTTTTGTCCATGAGTGTATTGTCTGAATCCCGATATACATGCTAAAAGGTACAACTTCCTTAAGTTTTGTCCATGAGTGTATTGTCTGAATCCCGATATACATGCTAAAAGGTACAACTTCCTTAAGTTTTGTCCATGAGTGTATTGTCTGAATCCCGATATACATGCTAAAAGGTACAACTTCCTTAAGTTTTGTCCATGAGTGTATTGTCTGAATCCCGAAATACATGCTAAAAGGTACAACTTCCTTAAGTTTTGTCCATGAGTGTATTGTCTGAATCCCGATATACATGCTAAAAGGTACAACTTCCTTAAGTTTTGTCCATGAGTGTATTGTCTGAATCCCGATATACATGCTAAAAGGTACAACTTCCTTAAGTTTTGTCCATGAGTGTATTGTCTGAATCCCGATATACATGCTAAAAGGTACAACTTCCTTAAGTTTTGTCCATGAGTGTATTGTTTGAATCCCAATATACATGCTAAAAGGTACAACTTCCTTAAGTTTTGTCCATGAGTGTATTGTTTGAATCCCAATATACATGCTAAAAGGTACAACTTCCTTAAGTTTTGTCCATGAGTGTATTGTCTGAATCCCGATATACATGCTAAAAGGTACAACTTCCTTAAGTTTTGTCCATGAGTGTATTGTCTGAATCCCGATATACACTGGTCCGCAAAATTAAAGGAACAACATATTTTTTCATTTATCTCAAATTTTATTGAACATTTATCAATGAAATTTTATACACAAATTTATTATTCCATTAATGATTAGAATACCCGAAATCAAAGAATTCTAACACGTATTTTATGCAAATTAGCTGGTCAAGCAATGATCTTCTTGCAGTCAGTGCATAAATATCTTGGATATTGTTGTTGATATGGGGTGTGATCGCCTTTAAGTGATAGACAGGCTCTACATCGGTGACCCATACTAAGAATTAGGGAGTTTATCAGCTCCTGTGGAATCAACGCCCACTCTTGTGTTAAGGCTGTTTCTAGCTCATGAGTGTTTCTAGGAGGGGGTTGGAGGGATGAGATCCGCCGTCCTAGATTGTTCTATACATGCTCAATGGGATTTAGGTCTGGGGATCGAGCTGGCCAATTCATCCGAGCAATTGCATGGTTTTGGAGAAAAGTGTCGAACACATCAGCCCTATATGGACGGGCATTATCATCCATTAGAAGAAAGTTTTCTCCCATTTCCAATGCTTGAGGCATCACATATGCTGCCAAGATCTCGTCCCGATACCTCTGTCCAGTCAGGGTTCCTTGCCGAAAAATATGGAGTGCTGTGCGACCGCCCAAGAAGATTCCAGCCCAGACAATAAAACATTGGCTTCTGTAGGGATCCCTTTCAACCATATTTCGGGGATTATTTCTGGTTCCTACCTCTCTCCAGACAAAGACACGACGATAATAGCTGTTTAGAGAGAATCTGGACTCATCAGTGAACATTACACATCTCCATTCATCTGGATTCCAGGCGACATGTTGTCTGCGCCAAATTTCCCTTGCTCTCATTGAGGTGGTGTCAACAGTACACAAATTATGGGTCGTCGAGCATAGAGGCCCTTCATGTGAAGCCTTCTGCGTATTGTATCAGTTGAAATGGGAGAAACATTTCTTCTAATGGATGATAATTCCCGTCCACATAAGGCTGATGTGTTCGACACTTTTCTCCAAAACCATGCAATTCCTCGGATGAATTGGCCAGCTCGATCCCCAGACCTAAATCCCATTGAGCATGTATAGAACAATCTAGGACGACGGATCTCATCCCTCCAACCCCCTCCTAGAAACACTCATGAGCTAGAAACAGCCTTAACACAAGAGCGGGCGTTGATTCCACAGGAGCTAATAAACTCCCTAATTCTTAGTATGGGTCACCGATGTAGAGCCTGTCTATCAGTTAAAGGCGATCACACCCCATATCAACAACAATATTCAAGATATTTATGCACTGACTGCAAGAAGATCATTGCTTGACCGGCTAATTTGCATAAAATACGTGTTAGAATTCTTTGATTTCGGGTATTCTAATCATTAATGGAATAATAAATTTGTGTATAAAATTTCATTGATAAATGTTCAATAAAATTTGAGATAAATAAAAAAATATGTTGTTCCTTTAATTTTGCGGACCAGTGTACATGTTAAAATGTACAACTTCCTTAAGTTATGTCCATGAGTGTATTTTCTGAATCCCGATATGCATGTTAAAATGTACAACTTCCTTAAGTTTTGTCCATGAGTGTATTGTCTGAATCCCGATATACATGTTAAAATGTACAACTTCCTTAAGTTATGTCCATGAGTGTATTTTCTGAATCCCGATATGCATTCTAAAAGGTACAACTTCCTTAAGTTTTGTCTATAAGTATCATTGATTGTTTTGATCATAAAATAAATTGTCTTTTCAAAACCTAACTTGAGTGTATTTTCCCATTTTTCTATGTAACATTATGACCTTTTTCAAATATATCAAAATCTTTATTTTCTCTAAAATTAATTATAACATTCAATTAAACACACACACTCACATAAAACTAACAAAAGGAAACCAAGCGCCATATTTAAATCACCGCTAAATTTAAAGTCCATAAAAGCTTTCGATAACCCAATCTTTATCAAAGAGAGTTCAAACACCTTCTTAATCAATTTATCTGTAGGGGCACGGTGCGAAATGAGGCCGTGACTTGTTATTCTTGGTGCTCCCCCTTGTTCCTAATGTGGCATCCCCGTAGTTCGTCTTTTGCTTGCCGCTAATTGGTGTTTGGTTAGTTATTTGTTCGTTTGTAAGGTTGAATGGAAAAGGACGGCACTATAGAATTGGGTAAATATAGATGTTTTCTTTTTTAGCGTCGTGTTTTATTTGTGTTTTTTTATTTGAATAAAATACCAAATATGGTAGGTGTATACGAGGATTTTATAGTTGAAATGCTTTTTTTATACGATTTTTGATTTTTCTAATAATTAATTTTTACAATAGATGTTGGTTGGTCCGTTGGTTTTCGACCGCTACGACCCAGGTTCGATTCCCGCATTGGGCGCTTTTTTTATGTTTAAAAAAAAAAATGCTCCAATGGCCCCCGATTCTTGCAAAAATCCAACCCACCAGCGAGTGCAAGTAACCAAACGGGGCTCTGGCACATTTGTAAGTGCAAAGTCGAACTGCTTTTCAAATGTGTAGACATGTGATGCACTTATAGTAAAAGCAGTCGCCTTCTACCCAACATGATTATCATGGCCTGTACCACGTGTACTAGGGATAAGCAAAAAAAAAAAAAAAACAATAGATGTAAATGTTGATTGAAATTTTCAACGATAGAGAGTGGGTTGGAATGACAATGTTTTTTAATTGACTTACATTAATTAGAACTTTTACTCTATCTCTGAATATACCATCTTATCACAGTACAGATAACCCAAGTGTAAACAAAATTTCTTCTGTCTCCTTCAAAATAATCAGACGAACGACGACATCAAAGTCTTTCCACTTCCTTAAGTTTTTATCCATGAGTGTAGGAAAAGTTGATACATTAGTCTTATCACTCGGGTCTATGTGACAATTTTTTGACAATGAAACAACTTTATCTCGTCAATCTTTACACTCAAAGGGAGTTATAAGGTAATAATAATGGTAGGAATGAAGAGAGATGTGTCTATATGGAAAAGTACGACAAACTTTTCAACCCTATACAACAACAACAACAACAACATCTTTATATCAAGAAATATTTCGTGTCTTACATTGCCTCGTCAAAGAGTTAAAAAAAAAAGAAAGATATAAAAAAGAAACTATCAAAAATCAAAATACCCATAAACTATATAAAGTCATGGTGAAAGAGACAGTATCTTGTGGTACCATTGACCTAAGTAAATCGGTGGATGAGAGGGTAACACCCTCGATTCCCGACAGTCATGAACCGGGATTGAATCCCGCGTTAAAATTTTGTTTTAATATGTGAATAACCTTCATATATTATTCACTGTTTCAATTATCATGAACTAGGTTGCTCTTGTTGAGCGGTACCTAATAAAGGGATTTGAACCAGAACCATTGACCTGAGGAATCTTGTCTTACTCCAATATGTTCTGGTAATCCCTCGGTATTGTAGATACGATCAACAGGTCAGAGTTACGTACAGTTTAGTGTGGTGATCTCAGAAAGTCTAGAAACTTCTGTACGTTCAAGGAGCCTGGGTTACGTACAGTTGATGTTTTGTCGTCATGTTGATATCATAATGACATTGTCATCTTATCTCATGAACCATATGTTATGTATAAGTCTGTATCACGTATTAGTGGTCATAGTATGTCTGTTATATGATACTAGTTGGTTCGTAACAGGATAATGTCTCCTATGATATCATACAAAAGTCACATTAAAATACACTCATGGGCAAAACTTGAGGAAGTTGTACCTTTCAGCATGTATATCAGGATTCAGACAATACACTCATGGACAAAACTTAAGGAAAGTGTACCTTTTAGCATGTATATCGGGATTCAGACAATACACTCATGGACAAAACTTAAGGAAGTTGTACCTTTTAGCATGTATATCGGGATTCAGACAATACACTCAAGGACAAAACTTAAGGAAGTTGTATCTTTTAGCATGTATATCGGAATTCAGACAATACACTCATGGACAAAACTTAAGGAAGTTGTATCTTTTAGCATGTATATCGGAATTCAGACAATACACTCATGGACAAAACTTAAGGAAGTTGTATCTTTTAGCATGTATATCGGGATTCAGACAATACACTCATGGACAAAACTTAAGGAAGTTGTACCTTTTAGCATGCATATCGGGATTCAGACAATACACTCATGGACAAAACTTAAGGAAGTTGTACCTTTTAGCATGTATATCGGGATTCAGACAATACACTCATGAACAAAACTTAATGAAGTTGTACCTTTCAGCATGTATATCGGGATTCAGACAATACACTCATGGACATAACTTAAGAAAGTTGTACCTTTTAGCATGTATATCAGGATTCAAACAATAACTCTGAAAGATATTACAGTGACCTTTATTGAAGACACACTAGATAACCAAGTATGAAAAGCCTCTGTCTCCTTCAAAAAAATCAGACGAACGACGATATCAAAGTCTTTCTTCTTACTTAAGTTTTGTCCATGAGTGTAGGAATAGCTGATACACGTGTCTTACCACTCCTCTCTATATGCAAAGTAAAGTACGACAAACTTCCCAACCCTATACAGCAGCAAAATCTTTATATCAAGACACATTTCGGGTCTTACATAGACTCGTTAAAGAATTCAAGTTGGGTGCTGCGCTGCCTGGAGTATAGGAGCTCCATCTATTATTTTCTTCCTGTAGTGAATCTGTATAAGACCGCTGGTCTTAAGCTTTGTGTGTTTGTTAAAGAATTCAAAAAGAGAGATAGATATGAAAATAAACTATCAACAAGCCAAATACCCATAGGCTATATAAAGTCATGGTGAAGAGACAGAATAAACATCACATCTCAATAAAATAATTATTTTTATCAATATTAAAGTGAAACTATCCGATTTTCAAGATATAAGTTTCCTTTTTTTTAATTTTATAAACAAATCTATAGCTTTCTTGCACAGAAACGGAAACAGAAACTATAATGAACAACATATATATATATAATTTTTACTACTCTCCTACTGGATAAAACATTTGTTTATAAATATTTCAAAAATTTCAAGGCGATTGATAAAATGAGAGAAGAAGTGCTCAACTCCACAGACAACGGCTGATTGCTCCCCCTCCCCTCTAAATTGCTTTTCCTTCTCACCGTTATTGTGTGGAGACGCTTAAAGTGTTCTCTGCGTGCTTTATCCGTGTCTGGCAATCTTCTCGCATACCTGTGTAACCCCGGTCCGATCCCTACCAACGCAAAAAAAAAGATAAGTACTGTTTTTTTTTTTATTATTTAAAAAATTGTGAGTTATTATTTACTTTTTGTGTGTGTGTGTTGTACTCTTGAGTGTACGTTTTTTTTCTGTGTTTAAGTTACTCTTACTGTATGCCCTAGTTTATTGCATTTTGTGTTAACCCGTACTAAGTAACTTTTGTCATACTTCTCACCCATGTACATATATAACCTTTTAGGGCAATCCCCATGTAAGACAATAGTGTCTTAATAAAGGTTTTTGTTGTTGTTGCTGATTTCTTGCACATGGGAGCCAGTTCTTCTACAAGAAAAAAGACGATTCGATAAATCATTAATTATATCATGTTTTCACCTATAGAAGATCATTCGTTACCGAAAGAAAGAGCTTTGTGAATTAAATTTGTTGCAAAAGAAACGTGTCCTTTGAAAACCTGATGTTTTCACCTTAAAACACTCCCACCTACTCTGTATTTTAAATGATTTCAACTGTGATATTATAACACTATGCGGCGCTGAGTTTGTGTATACAAAAATGTAATGCT
The DNA here is from genome assembly GCA_030710605.1 of Cordylochernes scorpioides. Taxonomy (NCBI): domain Eukaryota; kingdom Metazoa; phylum Arthropoda; class Arachnida; order Pseudoscorpiones; family Chernetidae; genus Cordylochernes; species Cordylochernes scorpioides. The sequence goes on along the minus strand of CP092865.1, from coordinate 95,398,317 downwards.
TTGATAAAGGTTGGCGTTCAGCCAGCCGAAATATTGGCAAAATAAATATTTTATTAAATCCAATATATGCCTTTTATTATCTAATATTAATATATAGGAAGTGAAAATATTAAATAACGAATATCTCTTTAACACACAAAAAAAAAACTTGTATTATCCTTACTGCGATCAGGGCTTGGTTCATCAGTAGTGAACCCTCCCAGTAGTTTCGTTAATTCAATCTACAAGACCGCTTCTTAGATATCTAATACTGTATTGGATGACTCTGCTTTTTTTATCGCAGTAAGAACAGTAGAAGTCTGGGTGTTATGTGTTAGAGAAACATTGTACGAGAAACCTTTTACTAATTTGTGTTCTATAAAATGGGGGTCGGTGGAAAGATGGTCTAAACCGTTAGTTTTCGACCGCTACGACCCGGAATCGATTCCCGTATTGGGCACTTTTTTTCTAATAAAAAAAAATCCCGATATATATGCTAAAAGGTACAACTTCCTTAAGTTTTGTCCATGAGTGTATTGTCTTAATACCGATATACATGCTAAAAGGTACAACTTCCTTAAGTTTTGTCCATGAGTATATTGTCTGAATCCCGAAAACTGCCTCAATGGCTACCGATTATTCCAAAAGTCCAAATCCACCAGTGAGTGTAAGTAACCAAACGGGGCTCTAGCACATTTGTAAGTAAAAAATTCAAACTGCGCTTTTCACATGTGTATACATGTGTTGCACTTACAGAAAAAACAGTCGCTAACTTCTTCCCACCATGATTTTTTTTATTTATCCCGTGTACACGTGGTACACCCATGATAATAATTGCGGGTAGAAATAAAAAGAACGTCTGCGATAGAATTCGAACCTGCAATCTTCTGATCCGAAGTCAGACGCCTTATCCATTAGGCCACACGGACATGATCTGGAACATGGCTTAAGTACAATATTTCATATTGAAGTGAATTTAGTAAAGGGGAGAATTGTTGAATGCAAGTTTTTAAACAAAGCATACAAGTGTCTCCCACCTTTCTAAAACAGATTTGAAATAATTAGAAAATGTCTTCACTAAGACTAAAGCTTTGGTGGTAAAACATATCTCCCCACATTGCTGATTGTTTGCAGATTTACAATTAAATCCTTAGTTTTGACTATGTTAATTTAACATTAGGTCAGTACAACCTAATGAAGCCATAAACCATCACTGCAAACATTCAAATTGAACTTGAAAAAAAGTAGAAACCAACTTAGTGTTGCTCACTTAACACTGAAGTGGATACTAAGCATATTATTAACCAGCAGGTTCTTCTGTAAAAATGTTGGTGAAATTTTCACTCGGACATGATTATTATGGCCTGTACCACGTGTAACTAGGGATAAAAATGTATCAAAATTCGAAACTATTTTAAAGGCGTGAGATTCTTTTTGATATTAAACAATTTCTACTGTCCTTACTGCAATGGAAAAATTAATAGGAGGGCTCATCAGGTGGCTCATCAGTGGTGAACCCTCCCAGCGGTTTCGCCAGTTTAATCTACCATACCGCTGTTATATTGCATTTTTGGAACTTCCTTTTATATTGATACTGTTGCTAGACTCTTGGAATGGGTATTTTAGATGAACTATGGACATAAGCTTAGAGGACAGTAGAATTACATACATTTATAAATATATAAAATGCTTCGAGCAATCGCTCTTCCGCAAATATATAATTACCAGGCCCTCCCATTAATTTTTCCATTGCAGTAAGGGCAGTAGAAATTGTTTAATATCAAAAAGAATCTCAAGCCTTTAAATTAGTTTCGAATTTTGATAACAGATGGCGCGCTAGTGCATCATATTATAAAAAAGTATGTTTGATGGAATTGAAACTTTGAAGAGTGTCGTCTGTAATGGGAAAAGAAGAGAGGAGAGGGAACGTACCTGAGCCATGGTGCGGTATGGTGACGGTCACCGTGTGGACGCCATTTTATACCCATGGGATGTGGGGCGGCTCCAGAAATATCTCCTCGGACCCTCCCTCCCTCCGCCCGCCACCTGACTCCCGCGCTACTGTTGACATATTACTGATATATCATATATACACTCATGGATAATACTTAAGGAAGTAGAAGTCTTTGATGTGGTCGGTGGTCTGTTTTTTTTTTTAGGGAGACAGAGACAATTTTGTTCACACTTGGTTATCTCGTGTTGAAGACACAAAGGTCACTATGTATTAAATATCGTTCAGAATTATTCTCTGAAACCCAATATACATTCATGGATAATACTTAAGGAAGTGAAAAGTCTTTGATGTCGTCGGTCGTCTATTTTTTTTTTTTTTTTAAGGAGACAAAGACAATTTTGTTCACACTTGATTATCTCGTGCGTCTTCAATAAAGATCACTGTAATATCTTTCAGAGTTATTATATGAATCTCGATATAAATGCCAAAATGTACACCTTCCTTTAGATTTGTCCATGAGTGTATACAGTAGAGTCTCCCATGAGGGAAAACCTAGAAACATTATTAAACTCGATCTCTCCTGGAAGTGGTTTCTTATTAGAAATTTTGCGCCAGGACTTAGCCTCTCTGATATAACAAAGTCTCTGATGAGAGAGTACCACCAAGAGAGGCCTGGTCTAACTATGTTTTAAAGCTATAGATTCTTATGAAGGGCAGTACTATATAACATATGTAGAAGCATTTCGAATTGTAATACGCCAAAGCTAATTTACACTCAAAAACTTAAAGAAGTTGTACCTTTCAGCATGTATATCGAGATTAAAGGCAATAACTCTGAAAGATATTACAGTGACCTTTATTGAAGATACACGGGATAACCAGGTGTGAACAAAATTGCCTTTGTCTCCTTCAAAAAAAAAAAAAAAAAGACTGGCGATATCAAAGACTTTCCACTTCCTTAAGTTTTGTCCATGAGTGTACTCCAACAGCAATATATACTGCCATCTTTTATAGACATGATTGATTTGTGTAGGACATATAAAAATAACACGACGCTCTTGAGAAGGAGTAGAAATTGTAAACCAACCAACGATATCTTGTAGTGTTTTTGACGCTCTAGAATTCGGTTTAAGCACATATCACTACATAATTTGCAGCCGTGGTGAAGCCCTGAAGAATTCCTTGAGCCTTGCAACGTGCGATCTCTAAAACCAACGGACAGAATTGTCACCGTTGTGTCTCTGATCAATTTCTTGAGACACGCAATATAATGTCCGATTTCAAATATTTAGCCTTGTCTCGATCATTTACAAAGGCCTTCTCAAAAACTTCAACATATTAACAATTCTAATTAATGAGATGAATATTTTATCAAATTTAATTCTTTCTTAATAATGAATATTTTCTCTATATATCTACATTCTAAAATTATGGCTTCAAGGCTTTTAACTTTCCAGTAATTACTCGAGAAACATTTCTTTCATTTAATAATAGATAGTCCCATTATTGCTAAGTACACTAATGGACAAAACTTAAGGAAATGAAAAGTCTTTGATATCGCCATTCATCTATATATATATATATATATATATATATATATTTTAAGAGACAGAGTCTGTTCACACTTGGTTATCTCGTATGTCTTCAATAAAGGTCACTGTAATATCTTTAAGAGTTATTGTCTGAATCCCGATATACATGGTAAAAGGTACAACTTTCTTAAGTTTTGTTAATGAGTGTATTGTCTGAATCCCGATATACATGCTAAAAGGTACAACTACCTTAAGTTTTGTCCATGAGTGTATTGTCTGAATCCCGATATACATGGTAAAAGATACAACTTATCGATTACCTTTATTGAAGACAAACGAGATAACTAAGTATGAACAAAATTGTATCTGTCTTCTTCAAAAAAACAGACGACCGGCGACATCAAAGACTTTCAACTTCCTTAAATTATATTCATGAGTTTATATTTGCATAAATCCACCATCTCTCACTAAATATAAAAAATATGCAAAGAGGTATTTTTGTAGATGTAGGTGTTGAATTGTCTGTACATGTTTATACTGGTGTTGTTGTATTTACATTATGTCTTACCTCCCTACACACCATGGTTATCATAGCCATATGGCCCAGAAAGTACTACTGGCTAAATTTAAGCTCTGACACCTTATAAGTAAAAAAATATTGGCTGTACTTACAGTACTGACAGAAAATAAAAGTCTTTCAATGTCTTTACTCATAGTTAAGCTGTTTTAAATTTGTTTTGGTTTCTGATATCTTTAATTTTATACTTCAGACGATCGGCGACATCAAAAACTTTCCACTTCCTTAAATTTTGTCCATGAATGTATATAATAAAAATACATTGCTAAAAATATATATTATAGTTAGCTTAGGAGATTGGTGGAAGGATGGTCTAAACCGTTGGTTTTTGACCGCTTCGACCCGGGATCAAATCCCGCATTGGACACTTTTTTTTTCTGATAAAAAAAAAATGCTCCAATGGCCCCTGATTCTTGTAAAAGTCCAACCCCACCAGCGAGTGCAAGTAACCAAACGGGGCTCTGGTATATTTATTTGTAAGTGCAAAGTCGAACTTTTTTTCACATGTGTAGACATGTGGTATCCTTACAGTAAAAGCAGTCGCCAACTACTATCCACCATGATTATCATGGCCTGTACCACGTGCACTAGAGATAAACAATATATATGTAATATATATCCAAAGTTATTACACTGTTGTATATGATGTATTACACTGTTGTAGAATCCTGTCGACTTTAGGAATAGCTGTGGTATTCTACTATGTTGGGAAACCTTACTCTTGGTGTTGAAGGTTGTTGAAGTGGTGACGCAGTCGTGGTGAATGATGCAGTCGTGGTGGATGATGCAGTCGTGGTGGCTGAGTGAAAGGATTACACACAGGGGAAATAAGCCGGGACACTTGATGGTTGAAAATATAAGGCAACGGGTTGGAGGAAAGAAAGCTTTTGAGAAAGGCAGAGCGGTTTTTGATGATTAATTCGTTGATCACATGGCGATGATTGAACTTAGCTGTGGGATGAGCAGAGGGAGAGAGGTCTCGGGAGTAGATGTCACCTTGTTGGAAGCGCAATCACTACTAGGTCCGAACTCGGCGAGAACGAGTGAACAACTGACCATTCTTGCTTTTCGATTTAACACCACGAGTTGGCTTCCTTCCCATTGGTCGAAAATGGAACGTCCCCGTTTTCCTATTGGTTGACCTACTTAAGGGGAGACTTTCTAATTGGACCGCGGTTCTCTTTGGTGAAAGATATGGTCTGCCTGATAGGAAGTGTCGGGTGCTATTTCGACTTTATTTACTTCCGCGTTATCAAATACGTCCTGTTTTGCCAGGAAGTGTTGGGTAGCTCGACGCTTATAACTTCGGCGGATATTAGATACGTCCTGTCTTTGACGGAAATATTGGGCGTTAGCTTAACATTTATAACTTCTGCGGTCACTAGATACGTCCTGCTTTGCCAGGAAGTATTGGTTTAAACTTAGCTCGCAAGGTTCCCGGGGTCAGAAGGTTAACTGTGACGTTATTAATAATTATGTTCTCTTCTAGATCTATTTCCTATGTCTTTTTGTTACTTTCTTTCCTCCAGTTACCTTATTCTTTTATTAAATCTTTGAAAATCATACATTTGTACATGCATAGTGGGTCGGGGAGCATACAATTATATACAAATTATGACATATATATATATGGTCAGGATATGCCATTTTTATTATTGATTTCAACACCTGATCTTTTTATCTTTTATTTTTTTCTTTCGTTTTTTTCATATATATATATATATATATATTATATAGCTAAAGCGCGAAACGCGTTCGTGGATGGCTTTTCTTGATTTATCAAGAAATTGGGTTGGCCAAATATCAGGGAACAGGCTAGGCCAATGTTTAGTTGATTTCTGTTCCACCAGATGGCGCTCTGCCTTCTGAAAAGCACATGTGCTCCTGGTCAGGATATTAAGAAAAAGGAATCTCCTTATCGTGCAACTGAAAGTTGCTGATGGCTTGCGCCATCTATCGGAATAAATATCAACTATTCTCGTTGATTTTTAATTAGTCCAGAATTGGCCAAATACCCATTCTTGATTAATTAAGAAAAGCTAACTACGGACGCGTTTCGGGCTGTTGGCCCTCATCAGTGTGGTGCAAGCTGTACCTCAACGACCAAAAAAATTGGTCATTAAGGCATCCTGAAAAATCATGAAACGGGTAGTTAAGGCCAGAATTGCGTGAGACCGCTACACAATGTGAAAAAAAATAGTACAAATGTGATATTGTACTGGGATAAGGTGCATAAATTAAGAAAAAGGCATCTCCTTCTCGTGCAACTGAAAGTTGCATTATATTTGCAATATACACCTATCCCCCGATTTACACGGTAGATACCTTCCTGAGAAAAACGTGTAAATCGGGGGATAGGTGTACACAGAAATAAAAATAAAATGCATTGACAGGTTAAAATATGTAGTCAGCACATAAGCTCGGGATTCCTCGTGAGATGTGTACACAGCGCATGTGTTCAATCACAGTAGAATTTAGTATAGTGCGATAAAAAAAACTTATTTGGAAAACCGTGTAAAAGCGAAAACGTGTAAAACAAGTACCGTGTAAATCGGGAGATAGGTGTATTTAGCTTAATAGATAGAACTAAAAAGGATTCTAACCAAATGAGTTAAAAGCGTGTGATGTTTTTATAATATTCTATTCTTACGTCACCAGACCATAGTAAGGCAAACAAAAGAAAGGAAAGATAAAAACCACCGTTATTTCCCTCCAGTTTCTTCAGAAATCCTCACCTAACAAGGTAACATACAAAATAACTCTTCCCACGCAAACACATTATTAGAATTTATTTTAAAATGACTTTTTTTTTAAGGAGAGCATTCCTTTTGTATTTCCGGAGCTCCAACTCTAAATCCGGGCGGGAATTGTCGGGGTCAGGTCAACAAACAGTATCTAATCTAGTCCCCCTGGGGATAAATGGTAATCTCGGAGCCTATTTTGACTGAAGAGATTAGCTTTCGTGTTAAATTGGTGTTTGGTTCTTTAAAATAGAATGGTTGGTCGTGCGTTTCCTTCTAGGATGGAAACTCCATGGATCCTCTCTGCTTAGATTCTGTTCTCTTCCTTTTTTTCCACTTTTTGTTTTCTTCTTTTACTTTCGCCTTAAGGTTCTATAAATAATGGTATAATTGTTCTTTTTAACATGGAAACTATGAATTCTCTGGCAATATTCTGTTTTTTTTTTTTTAACCTTTCAGTTAACTTTGTTTCTTCTTTTTACTTTCTCTCTAAAGTCCTATGAACAATGGTAGAATGTTCTTTTTAACATGGAAACTATGAATTCTCTGGAAATATTAAGTTTTTTTAACCTTTTAGTTAACTTTGCATCTTCTTTTTACTTTCTCTCTAAAGTCTTATGAACAATGGGGAAATGTCATTTTAGCTTATCTAGGCTGAAAACTATGAATTCTCTGGAAAGATTCTGTTCTTTTCCTTTTAGCCACTCTCTTTGTATCTTCTTTTACTTTCGTCCTAAGAGAAATTTCTATGGAAAAAAAATTCAAAATATTCTTCCAGTTTCTAGGTTTAAAACATATAGACCCTCTGCCTAGATTCTGTTCTCTTCCTTTTATCCCCTTAGTGTCTTTTTCTTTTAATTTCTTCTTTAAGAGAAAGTCTTGTGAAAAATGTCTAAAATGTTCTTTGTTTAGCTTCTTGTTTTGAAATGCCTATGGATTACCTGCAAAGATTCTGTTATTTTCCTTTTAGCCACTGTCTTTGTATCTTCTTTTACATTCGACTTAGGGTTCTATAAACAAAAGAAAAATATTCTTTTTAGCTTCTAAAGGTTGGAAACAATGAATTCTCTGGAAATATTCTGTTTTTTTTTTTAACCTTTTAGTCTCACTCTGTATCTTATTTTACTTTCGCTCCAAGGTTCCAACATGGCAAAATGTTCTAGGCTTCTAGGTTAAAAACATATGGACCCTCTGCCTATATTCTGTTCTCTTCTTTTCAGCCATTTTGTGTCTTCTTTCATTTTCGCCCTAAGGTTCTATGAACAATGGCTAAATGTTCTTTTAGCTTCTAGTTTTGAAACGCCTATGGATTACCTGCAAATATTCTTTTATTTTCCTTTTATCCACTTTAGTTTTTTTAAATTTTACTTTCGCCTTAAAAGAGAAAGTTTTATGAACATTGGGGAAATGTTATTTTAGCTTCTCTAGGCTGGAACCTATTAATTATCTGGAAAGATTCTGTTTTTCGTTTCACTTTGTGTCTTCTTTTTTACTTTCGCGCTAAGGTCCTATGAACAATGCCAAAATGTTATTTTAGCTTCTAATGTTGGAAACTTATGGATTCTTGGCTTAGATTCTGTTCTTTACCTTTTAGTCACTTTGTATCTTCTTTTACTTTTGCCCTAAGGCCCTGTGAACAATGGGAAAATGTTCTTTTAGCATCTCTAGACTTGAAACCTGTGGATTCTATGCTTAGATTCTGTTCTCTTTCTTTCAACCACTTTCTCTCTTTGTCTTCTTCTTTTACTTTCGCATCTAAAAGAAAGTCTTGTAAACAATGGTAAAATGTTCTTTCAGTTTCTATATATGCTGGAAACTTGTGAATTCTCTGAAAATATTCTGTTTTCTTCCTTTTATCCACTTTGTATCTTCTTTTACAACGGTGTTTACCTTACAACTCTGAACACTCGGATTTTCCTGGAAAATCTCTTAAAGATTTCCTGAAAAAAGCCATGGTCCACCTGTGCTGTGTGAGCAGAAGAGCTTAAATTGACTTGTTCCATTATATGTATGTTCCATATGTAAATACCTGTTTTTTTCCTCTTTTCGCTCTCCACTTCTTCCATCCATATTTCCAATTTTTTTTTTCCAAATCCATATTCTTATTTTCCATAGGATCATTCAAATAATTATCTGTATATATTTATCATGTGTTTATAATCTTTCGCCATTTTTACCCCTTTGTATATTTCCCACTTTCATAGGTTTCTCCGTCTTGTAACCCCAAGGAGAATCCTCTGTAAGACCTGTGTGTCTTAATAAGGTTTTTATGTGTGTGTATCTTCTTTTACTTTCACCCTAAGGTCCTATGAACAATGGTAAAATGTTATTTTTAGCTTCTAGCTACACCGATGGGATTTTGGAGACAATCCGAACTGTGGACAACTATGCAAAAGGTCCCATGTCATCAAATATTTCCTATTTTACATATTTCATGTACTGACAGACCTACATTTGATTAATTCTGAAACCCAATATATTGGTTGAGAAATCTCTTCTGTTGATATTCTAAAAATACACTTCTTATTCTGTACCTATATCCATATTTGATGCCTATATGTGTAGTTTTATCGTACTCTTTTATTCGGATATATGTTCAACAAAAATAACAAACACTTTTTATTTATTTTCTTCAAATTAAAGATAATTCGGCCAGTAATATATTTGTATTACCTCAAAAGAGACAATAAAAAGATTTATTGGCCGAAGTTGTCTTTAATTTGAAGAACTATGTATGCCGGCCAGGCAGCCTCTATCTTTACCTTTTATTATGACTTTTTGTCGTCTTACATATTTTCGTCTCGGTGTCCAAGAAAGAAAAAAAGCAAATACTGACAGAAAGTACCAATATGTAAATAGGTATGTAGTTATATACAGTCTTGGTGGAGAGATATAACAACAACTACCTGTCTTTTAGTCATATTTTTCTTAATTTTCTATGATGTTTTCAACTTATCTATTCAGCAATAGAAGTAATACTATACAAAGCACTCATTGGCAAGTGGATTTGCTTATCAGCTGTGTGATACATCCACCTGTCTAAACAGACCACCCTGTCTATAGCGACCACTCTAGACAACCCTGTTATCAGCTGTGTGATACATCCACCTGTCTATACAGACCACCCTGTCTATAGCGACCACCCTAGACAACCCTGTTATCAGCTGTGTGATACATCCACCTGTCTAAACAGACCACCCTGTCTATAGCGACCACTCTAGACAACCCTGTTATCAGCTGTGTGATACATCCACCTGTTTATACAGACCACCCTGTCTATAGCGACCACCCTGTTATCAGCTGTGTGATACATCCACCTGTCTATACAGACCACCCTGTCTATAGCGACCACCCTAGACAACCCTGTTATCATCAGTGTGATACATCCACCTGTCTATACAGACCACCCTGTCATAGCGGTCACCCTAGGCAACCCTGTTATCAGCTGTGTGATACATCCACCTGTCTATACAGACCACCCTGTCGTAGCGGTCACCCTAGGCGACCCTGTTATCAGCTGAGTGATACATCCACCTGTCTAAACAGACCACCCTGTCTATAGCGACCACTCTAGACAACCCTGTTATCAGCTGTGTGATACATCCACCTGTCTATACAGACCACCCTGTCTATAGCGACCACCCTAGACAACCCTGTTATCAGCTGTGTGATACATCCACCTGTCTATACAGACCACCCTGTCATAGCGGTCACCCTAGGCAACCCTGTTATCAGCTGTGTGATACATCCACCTGTCTATACAGACCACCCTGTCATAGCGGTCACCCTAGGCAACCCTGTTATCAGCTGTGTGATACATCCACCTGTCTATACAGACCACCCTGTCTATAGCGGTCACTTTCGGCAACCCTGTTATCAGCTGTGTGATACATCCACCTGTCTATAGCGACCACTCTAGACAACCCTGTTATCAGCTGTGTGATACATCCACCTGTCTATACAGACCACCCTGTCTATAGCGACCACCCTAGACAACCCTGTTATCAGCTGTGTGATACATCCACCTGTCTATACAGACCACCCTGTCATAGCGGTCACCCTAGGCAACCCTGTTATCAGCTGTGTGATACATCCACCTGTCTATACAGACCACCCTGTCATAGCGGTCACCCTAGGCAACCCTGTTATCAGCTGAGTGATACATCCACCTGTCTATACAGACCACCCTGCCACAGCGGTCACCCTAGGCAACCCTGTTATCAGCTGAGTGATACATCCACCTGTCTATACAGACCACCCTGTCATAGCGGTCACCCTAGGCAACCCTGTTATCTGCTGTGTGATACATCCACCTGTCTATACAGACCACCCTGTCATAGCGGTCACCCTAGGCAACCCTGTTATCAGCTGTGTGATACATCCACCTGTCTATACCGACCACCCTGTCGTAGCGGTCACCCTAGGCGACCCTGTTATCAGCTGAGTGATACATCCACCTGTCTATACAGACCACCCTGTCATAGCGGTCACCCTAGGCAACCCTGTCATCTGCTGTGTGATACATCCATTGATACATCAACTCCCCATAACAAATATGCAACATCTGGTCTACACTAAGAACATACACCAAAGATTCAACAAATTCTGCAGAATGTACTTAACTAAATAAGTGACTACTAATGTAATCAATTTGCATACTGATATGTAAATATGTATATATCTCTTTAAACTACTTTTTCTCTTTTGTTTACCATTCAAATGTATATATTTCACACGCAAATATCCGATTTGTGGATATAGCGTGTACTCTGCAATTGTTAAATAAATAAATTAAAAAAAAAAAACATATTATAAAGATTGATATCGTTGGTCTCTATTATACTTATTTTATTATTAATTCTGGTGCCTATATGCAAATGAGAGAGTTTAGTAAAATATCAAAACAAATATTCGAAAAAAAAATTAAACGATATATGTATATATTTATATTTTAATTAAAAATATATTCATTACAATCGAAATTAAACCATTAGAACAACTATTTGAGATATTTGATAAAAAGTTGACAGCTAATTATAAAATTAAAGAAGGAAATTAAAATAGTAAAATATATATTGTTTGTGAATATAGAAGTAAAAAAAAATGGTATAAAATTAAAGGGTTGAATTTCGTATTCTAATACGAAATTATGGATTTTTTTATAGGTTAAAATAATTTCCATAAGTTCATAAAGAACAAACGATGAAACATCAAAGAAACATGCCGCTATAAAATTATATCAAAAGATCGCACCGCTTTAATATTTGCTACTTCACGCCGATCTAGTCACACTGCCGAGTTCGTCTGATTGTTTAATACTCGCATAATTTCGTCTGATTAATACTCGCATAATTAACGCATCGTTTGATAGTGTTACAAGTCAAGGTAAGATCTTAGAATTTTTTATTTTCTTAAATTTTCTATATATATATAATGTTTTAAATATCAAATATTTAAAAAAAAATCATTTTTGATACCAAATTATATTTATAATATAATAGGCTAAAGGCTTATGTTAAAATAAAAATATAATTTAATATTTTGTTAACAGAATACATACGATAAATATTTAATTAATTTCCTTATAGATAAGCCATTTATAAATGTTTTATAATGAATTTAACAATAATCATTTTTAATATTTTAACAAAATAATTATTAACTTATATAATAATAATAAAAAAAAGGAAATTATATCTAATAATATTTTTAAATAATATCACTAATGTACGAAAATATATAAAATATATATATAGATATAAAATTTACCAGATTTTATAGCTTGATTATAGATTTAATATTATTGCTTATTTTTATTTTATTGTGGATTATTCGATATGTAATTTATGTGTAAAAATGTGATGTGATTTTTATTTTATTTCCAAAAACCTATTCGCGATTTCTGATTCAATGTCAATCTTTGAGTTATTCATTTTAGGAAAGCATCAAATAATTGCTTATTAGCGTTTGAACATGATTTATTTGACAATGATTTTTTCCTTTTATTGTGAGGAACAGAAAAGCGTTAATTTATTTAATATTAGAATTTTATAAAATGGTAGTGGTTATATTTAAAAACATTAAATTAGAAATTATTTCAAATTTTGATTCCTTTTAAATTGAACATTAGTGTATTTGTATAGAAATTAATAAAAATAATTAAAATACACAATAAGTAATTTATTGTGAAAACAAACGAACTTTCTCGTGCAAATACCCTCTTCTGCTATAACTTATTAAAGATTTGAGAAGAAATGTAGACGATTTTTATATAAATTCTAATGTTTACCTGCATATGCGCTGGTGCCTGCAAAGTGTGACCATTTGAAATTAAACAATTAAATTTAAAATGATCGTTTTAAATATATTTTAATGTTTTGATTTCAAATGGTCACTATGGACGTCCTTTAGTTTTAAATATTCCATATTTTGTATATATATATATATATATATATTTGACAATAGAGAAATCCGTAAATAAATCTTTAATTAAAAAGGCATATATCGTAATTTAAACAATGTGATATGTAAGTAATAAAGTATGACGTCTTTTCTAGTCGTCTCAAAGTGACACCAGCTTGCCACTGGACATCCGGGGGATCCAGAGAGGGACAAAAAGGGCGTTGGTCCGGATGTTAACAGTTAGTTAGGTTACAGTTAATATTTTCGGACAGGCCTTTCAGTGCTAGGTCTCACGGCGGCCCTCGTGGCCGCCGTTTTGGTTCCTCTCTGCCCCCGCGGCTTCATGCAGGTGGCCGAGCTTTCCTCAGTTAATCTTCAACTTTCCCCTGGTCCTGGTGCCACTTGAGACGCACTGGGAGCGCGTCTTTTGATCCCAAACTTTGTCCTTACTGTCCCGTGCGGACTTCCCACTCTGCACGCCTTGCCACTCAACCCCGACTGCTTCCAACTCACTTGTTGGCTTACCCGGGTTTACGACACATATATTGGATCAAAATATCATTTATTTGATCAATATTTAAGTTGGCTGAACGCCAACCCTTTTCAAGGTGTTATAACATATTAATGTGTGTCAACAACAAACTCAGCGCCACATAACGTCATTCTATTGACACATTAAAATGTTATAACACCTTGCTAGAGGTTGGCGTTCAGCCAACTGCAATATAAGTAAAAATAAATATTTTGATCCAATATATGCCTTTTTAATAAAAAAATATACATGTATGTTTTGAATATTTTGTTTTGTTGTTGAAAAAGGTAGAGAATTGAAGGTGCAGTCGTGAAAATAGGAAAGATAATTATTTACTCATCAAGTAGTTTTTATTTTGAATAACTTGAAGCAAATTACACTTTAAAATTATTTTTCACAGTAATAAAGAATTTATAAAATGAATTCTATATTCGTGAATTAAAATAAATAAGTAGGTTCAACTATACATATTTACAACAATATTCAAAGTGTTATGTTCTAAATCTATGGTCAAAAAATGTAGAACAGTCAATGAATGAAAATAAAATATGTGTTTTTAAAAATAAAATAATGGGGCATTTTAGATTATATAATCAATAATAAAAAAGGCATATCCTGACCAGGAGCACATGTGCTTTACAGAAGGCAGAGCGCCATCTGGTGGAACAGAAATCAACTAAACATTGATTTAGCCTGTTTCCTGATATTTGGCCAACCCAATTTCTTGATAAATCAAGAAAAGCCATCCACGAACGTGTTTCGCGCTTTTTGGCGCTCGTCAGCGTGGAGTAGGCTGAACCACTGAGACCAAAAATATTTTTTGGTCCCAGTAGCTTCCTGAAAACCAAGAAATGGGTATTTAAGGCCAAACATGCGTAAATACGCTTAACACATGAAAAAACGAAGGAAACAAATAAAAGATAAAAAGATCAGCTTTTTATTATTTTTTTTTTCGTTTTTTCAGATTATATAATGTGTTTATATCTTTAATAAACTAATCTTTATTCGAAAGATCGTTTTTTTTTTCACAATAAAAAATCGTTGATTTTTATTGATTTCTCTCTTTATATATAACTATTAACAATTTTACTTATATATGTAATGTATATTTGATTCCTTAGTAATTTGTAACGATAAATAAAGAATTAAAATTATGGTACAACTAAGCATATTAATAGATATACATAATCAAAAATTGATAAGATTCAATTCTGATTTTTAAAAAAATGGGTGTATGTTTTATATCAATATTATCTTGATCTCTTTGTTCATTCTTTCAAATTTTCGTTTGGATGAAAATTTGCATAGAATATCAAAAATATATTACAGTTTTCTTTCAAATATACCACGATACCTAACCACAAATAAATATTTACTTACAAATCGGGCTTTTGTTTTTATCGGCCTCCTTTTTGACTCTTGACTCTTAAGTTTTTCTTCAAAACTCCTTTCTTTAATCAATAATCTTTCTTGTTATTATGTTTATAATTTAAGTTTTTATTTCTTGCATGCTTTTGTCATTGTCTAATATCAATAATACCAAATATCTGAAGGTAAAATATAATGCTTCCAGATATAAGATTGTTTTTGAATTGTATATCTTTAGTTTTTGGGCATAATAGCCTTCTACAGTAGAAAAAATGATACAATTATCTCTCTCTCTCTCTGATCTATCGAGGTAGGTTATGACCAGAGATCTGGGTCAGTAAGTTGTATGTACGTCCACACCCGGCAACTGTGCGGTGGGAGGTATGTTTTGACCGGAGATCTGGGTCAGTAAGTTCTGTGTACGTCCACACCCGGCAACTGTGCGGTGGGAGGTATGTTTTGACTGGAGATCTGGGTCAGTAAGTTCTGTGTACGTCCACACCCGGCAACTGTGCGGTGGGAGGTATGTTTTGACCGGAGATCTGGGTCAGTAAGTTCTGTGTACGTCCACACCCGGCAACTGTGCGGTGGGAGGTATGTTTTGACCGGAGATCTGGGTCAGTAAGTTCTGTGTACGTCCACACCCGGCAACTGTGCGGTGGGAGGTATGTTTGGACCGGAGATCTGGGTCAGTAAGTTCTGTGTACGTCCACACCCGATAACTGTGCGGTGGGAGGTATGTTTTGACTGGAGATCTGGGTCAGTAAGTTCTGTGTACGTCCACACCCGGCAACTGTGCGGTGGGAGGTATGTTTTGACTGGAGATCTGGGTCAGTAAGTTCTGTGTACGTGCATAACCGGTAACTGTGCGGTGGGAGGTATGTTTTGACCAGAGATCTGGGTCAGTAAGTTGTATGTACGTCCACACCCGGCAACTGTGCGGTGGGAGGTATGTTTTGACCGGAGATCTGGGTCAGTAAGTTCTGTGTACGTCCACACCCGGTAACTGTGCGGTGGGAGGTATGTTTTGACCGGAGATCTGGGTCAGTAAGTTGTATGTACGTCCACACCCGGCAACTGTGCGGTGGGAGGTATGTTTTGACCGGAGATCTGGGTCAGTAAGTTCTGTGTACGTCCACACCCGGCAACTGTGCGGTGGGAGGCATGTTTTGACTGGAGATCTGGGTCAGTAAGTTCTGTGTACGTCCACACCCGGCAACTGTGCGGTGGGAGGTATGTTTTGACTGGATATCTGGGTCAGTAAGTTCTGTGTACGTCCACACCCGGCAACTGTGCGGTGGGAGGTATGTTTTGACCAGAGATCTGGGTCAGTAAGTTGTATGTACGTCCACACCCGGCAACTGTGCGGTGGGAGGTATGTTTTGACTGGAGATCTGGGTCAGTAAGTTCTGTGTACGTCCACACCCGGCAACTGTGCGGTGGGAGGCATGTTTTGACCGGAGATCTGGGTCAGTAAGTTCTGTGTACGTGCATAACCGGTAACTGTGCGGTGGGAGGTATGTTTTGACCGGAGATCTGGGTCAGTAAGTTCTGTGTACGTCCACACCCGGTAACTGTGCGGTGGGAGGTATGTTTTGACCAGAGATCTGGGTCAGTAAGTTGTATGTACGTCCACACCCGGCAACTGTGCGGTGGGAGGTATGTTTTGACTGGAGATCTGGGTCAGTAAGTTCTGTGTACGTCCACACCCGGCAACTGTGCGGTGGGAGGCATGTTTTGACCGGAGATCTGGGTCAGTAAGTTCTGTGTACGTGCATAACCGGTAACTGTGCGGTGGGAGGTATGTTTTGACCGGAGATCTGGGTCAGTAAGTTCTGTGTACGTCCACACCCGGTAACTGTGCGGTGGGAGGCATGTTTTGACCGGAGATCTGGGTCAGTAAGTTCTGTGTACGTGCATAACCGGTAACTGTGCGGTGGGAGGTATGTTTTGACCGGAGATCTGGGTCAGTAAGTTGTGTGTACGTCCACACCCGGCAACTGTGCGGTGGGAGGTATGTTTTGGCCGGAGATCTGGGTCAGTAAGTTCTGTGTACGTGCATAACCGGTAACTGTGCGGTGGGAGGTATGTTTGGACCGGAGATCTGGGTCAGTAAGTTCTGTGTACGTCCACACCCGGTAACTGTGCGGTGGGAGGCATGTTTTGACTGGAGATCTGGGTCAGTAAGTTCTGTGTACGTCCACACCCGGTAACTGTGCGGTGGGAGGTATGTTTTGACTGGAGATCTGGGTCAGTAAGTTCTGTGTACGTCCACACCCGGTAACTGTGCGGTGGGAGGCATGTTTTGACTGGAGATCTGGGTCAGTAAGTTCTGTGTACGTCCACACCCGGTAACTGTGCGGTGGGAGGTATGTTTTGACTGGAGATCTGGGTCAGTAAGTTCTGTGTACGTCCACACCCGGTAACTGTGCGGTGGGAGGTATGTTTTGACCGGAGATCTGGGTCAGTAAGTTCTGTGTAGGTCCACACCCGGTAACTGTGCGGTGGGAGGTATGTTTTGACCGGAGATCTGGGTCAGTAAGTTCTGTGTACGTCCATACCCGGTAACTGTGCGGTGGGAGGTATGTTTTGACTGGAGATCTGGGTCAGTAAGTTCTGTGTACGTGCATAACCGGTAACTGTGCGGTGGGAGGTATGTTTTGACTGGAGATCTGGGTCAGTAAGTTCTGTGTACGTCCACACCCGGCAACTGTGCGGTGGGAGGTATGTTTTGACTGGAGATCTGGGTCAGTAAGTTCTGTGTACGTGCATAACCGGTAACTGTGCGGTGGGAGGTATGTTTTGACCAGAGATCTGGGTCAGTAAGTTGTATGTACGTCCACACCCGGCAACTGTGCGGTGGGAGGTATGTTTTGACCGGAGATCTGGGTCAGTAAGTTCTGTGTACGTCCACACCCGGTAACTGTGCGGTGGGAGGTATGTTTTGACCGGAGATCTGGGTCAGTAAGTTGTATGTACGTCCACACCCGGCAACTGTGCGGTGGGAGGTATGTTTTGACCGGAGATCTGGGTCAGTAAGTTCTGTGTACGTCCACACCCGGCAACTGTGCGGTGGGAGGCATGTTTTGACTGGAGATCTGGGTCAGTAAGTTCTGTGTACGTCCACACCCGGCAACTGTGCGGTGGGAGGTATGTTTTGACTGGAGATCTGGGTCAGTAAGTTCTGTGTACGTCCACACCCGGCAACTGTGCGGTGGGAGGTATGTTTTGACCAGAGATCTGGGTCAGTAAGTTGTATGTACGTCCACACCCGGCAACTGTGCGGTGGGAGGTATGTTTTGACTGGAGATCTGGGTCAGTAAGTTCTGTGTACGTCCACACCCGGCAACTGTGCGGTGGGAGGCATGTTTTGACCGGAGATCTGGGTCAGTAAGTTCTGTGTACGTGCATAACCGGTAACTGTGCGGTGGGAGGTATGTTTTGACCGGAGATCTGGGTCAGTAAGTTCTGTGTACGTCCACACCCGGTAACTGTGCGGTGGGAGGTATGTTTTGACCAGAGATCTGGGTCAGTAAGTTGTATGTACGTCCACACCCGGCAACTGTGCGGTGGGAGGTATGTTTTGACTGGAGATCTGGGTCAGTAAGTTCTGTGTACGTCCACACCCGGCAACTGTGCGGTGGGAGGCATGTTTTGACCGGAGATCTGGGTCAGTAAGTTCTGTGTACGTGCATAACCGGTAACTGTGCGGTGGGAGGTATGTTTTGACCGGAGATCTGGGTCAGTAAGTTCTGTGTACGTCCACACCCGGTAACTGTGCGGTGGGAGGCATGTTTTGACCGGAGATCTGGGTCAGTAAGTTCTGTGTAC
The DNA here is from genome assembly GCA_030710605.1 of Cordylochernes scorpioides. Classification (NCBI taxonomy): domain Eukaryota; kingdom Metazoa; phylum Arthropoda; class Arachnida; order Pseudoscorpiones; family Chernetidae; genus Cordylochernes; species Cordylochernes scorpioides. The sequence goes on along the minus strand of CP092865.1, from coordinate 95,379,401 downwards.
GTCCACACCCGGGAACTGTGCGGTGGGAGGTATGTTTTGACCGGAGATCTGGGTCAGTAAGTTCTGTGTACGTCCACACCCGGCAACTGTGCGGTGGGAGGTATGTTTTGACCGGAGATCTGGGTCAGTAAGTTCTGTGTAGGTCCACACCCGGCAACTGTGCGGTGGGAGGTATGTTTTGACCGGAGATCTGGGTCAGTAAGTTCTGTGTAGGTCCACACCCGGCAACTGTGCGGTGGGAGGTATGTTTTGACCGGAGATCTGGGTCAGTAAGTTCTGTGTACGTCCACACCCGGCAACTGTGCGGTGGGAGGTATGTTTTGACCGGAAATCTGGGTCAGTAAGTTCTGTGTACGTCCACACCCGGCAACTGTGCGGTGGGAGGTATGTTTTGACCGGAGATCTGGGTCAGTAAGTTCTGTGTAGGTCCACACCCGGCAACTGTGCGGTGGGAGGTATGTTTTGACCGGAGATCTGGGTCACTAAGTTCTGTGTACGTGCATAACCGGTAACTGTGCGGTGGGAGGTATGTTTTGACCGGAGATCTGGGTCAGTAAGTTCTGTGTACGTCCACACCCGGTAACTGTGCGGTGGGAGGTATGTTTTGACCGGAGATCTGGGTCAGTAAGTTCTGTGTGCGTGCATAACCGGTAACTGTGCGGTGGGAGGTATGTTTTGACCGGAGATCTGGGTCAGTAAGCTCGGCCGTATCAGACGCCACAGATACGCGACTCGCAGTCTACCGCCGCCATGACGGAGACGTAAGTATCGGGATCTACTCGGTCTAGCTGGACATGGCGTCTACACGATGGTAGCCAAAATGAATTGAGTCCCTAGTATGGAAGTGATTTCCTCGTATAAGTGAATCCACCTTCAACGTCGAAGGGTTAGGATGGAAACCCCTATACCGACCAATATTTCCTAACTTCTAGGAAGCCGTAGGAAACGACCTCGTTCTTTCTTACCTTCCAGGACCGATCTATCGTCACCAATGTAGAGAGAATATAACTTTTATAGCACCATATACAATTATCATTGAAGTTATACTTTACTATCACTATATTTATCAACTTTTAAGGTACTGAATCAACTATATTGTAGCTTAGAAATCAAGTCTTTGTATATCTTAAGATGTAAGCATATTTATTGAAGACGTCAGCACGACAAGTCGACAATTATTAACAACTCAACAAAACTATCTACAGCTAGAGAATCTTGAGCAAGCAAGCAAAGGAATAATTTCATTGAATAATTAAATTAAAATATAAAATATTAATTATTTATTCGCCTTAATATGAACATTAATTGTTAATGTTTAATATTATATGGAGTTATATCCTTTTAAATAGGAATGCAATTCTATATAAATCGACTCACCAAGAAGCCTATGTAAATAGGTTACTTAAATACCATAAACTAAGATTCTCCCCTTCAGTGTAGCCTATATAAGCGCATAATCGTCCAATACAGTATTAGAGCTCTAAAAGTGGTCGTTGTTGGATAAAATTGAGTTTGAGAACACCACGGATAAGCTAAGCCCTCCCAATATTTCTTATCGCAGTAAACACTGTAGAATTTCGTTCCATTTGATTTTTAAAGAGAAACATTCGTGTTTTGGAGTTTAATTCCTTAGGAATGGAGATATTTTGCTATATACTCTATGCTAATAGATATAAATTACAAAAACGTATACAAATCTATAAAACTGTGGACGTCTGGTTGGCATGATTGTTATACCAAGTTCCAACATAAATCTGTGGATAGCTGTGGGTAATAGGCTGTTAAGATTTAAAGAGCTATGTCTCTTATTGTCAGTATTGGAGTGATAGCCATTTCTTTTCATTAGGCTTTTGGTAGAGCTGTAAAGTCAAGTCAGTTGAAGTAAGACATAGAAAGGTTCTTCAGTAGGGTTTAAAGACATCATAGTTGAATCATGTAGACATAATATGCTGATAAGATATAAGATCTGTTTCTTGTATTGTCAGTATTGTAGTGTTTTCTTTTCTTCTCTTTATGCCGTTGATAGAGTAGTAAAATCAAGCCAGTTGAAGTAAGGCATAGAAAGGTTCTTCAGTAGGTGTTCAAGACACTTCAGTGGGATTCTGTAGACATAAGATGCTGATGAGATATAAGATCTGTGTCTTGTATTATCAGTATTGGTTTATAGTCATTTATTTTCCCTATGCCATTGGTAGAGCTGTAAAGTTGAGCCAGTTGAAGTGAGGCATAGAAAGGTTCTTCAGTAGGGTTTCAAGACACCATAGTTGAATCATGTAGACATAATATGCTGATGAGATATATGATCTGTTTCTTCTATTGTCAGTATTGTAGTGTTTTTCTTTCCCTCTCCTTATGGCGTTGATAGAGCAGTAAAATCAAGCCAGTGAAGTAAGGCGCAGAAGAGTTCTTCAGTAGGTGTTCAAGAAACTTAAGTTGGAATCTGTAGACATAATATGATGATGATGAAATATAAGATCTATGTCTTGTATTATCAGTATTGGTTTATAGTCATTTATTTTCCCTATGCCATTGGTAGAGCTGTAAAGTTGAGCCAGTTGAAGTGAGGCATAGAAAGTTTCTTCAGTAGGGTTTCAAGACACCATAGTTGAATCATGTAGACATAATATGCTGATGAGATATATGATCTGTTGGAGTAAGGTGTAGAAGGTTCTTCAGTAGGGTTTCAAGACACCATAGTTGAATCATGTAGACATAATATGCTGATGAGATATATGATCTGTTGGAGTAAGGTGTAGAAGGTTCTTCAGTAGGGTTTCAAGACACCATAGTTAAATCATGCAGACATAAGATGCTGATGAGATATAAGATCTGTGTCCTGTATTATCAGTATTGGTGTTATAGTCAATTATTTTCCCTATGCCGTTGGTAGAGCTGTAAATTCAGTTGAAGTAAGGCGCAGAAGAGTTCTTCAGTAGGTCTTCAAGACACTTTAGTTGAATTCTGTAGACATAATATTCTGATGAGATATAAGATCTGTGTTTCCTGTATTATCAGTATTGGTGTTATAGTAATTTATTTTCCCTATGCTGTTGGTAGAGCTGTAAAGTCAGTTGAAGTAAGATGTAGAAAGGTTCTTCAGTAGGGTTTCAAGACATTTCAGTTGGATTCTGTAGACATAAGATGCTGATGAGATATAAGATATGTGTCTTGTATTATCAGTATTGGTGTTTTAGTCATTTACTTCCCTATGCCATTGGTAGAGCTGTAAAGTTAGTTGAAGTAATATGTAGGAGGTTTCTTTATTAGGTGCTCAAGGTACCCCAGTTGGATTCTGTAGACATAAGATTCTGGTGAGATATGTGTCTTGTATTGTCAGTATTGTAGTATTTGTATTTTTTCATTTCCTTAGAGGCTGTTAGTAGAGCAGTAAAATCAGGTCAGTTGAAGTTAGGTGCAGGTGGTTTCTTTTTACATGTTTAAGACACCCCATTTGGATTCTGTAGACATAGATGCTGATGAGATGTGTCTTGTATTGTCAGTATTGGAATGGTGGACATTTTCTTTTCCTTACTCCGTTTGTAGATCTGTAAGGGACAAGTCAGTTGAAGTAAGATACAGGAAGGTTCTTCAGGAAAATTTCAAGACACCCCAGCTGGATTCTGGAGACATGATGAAATATATGATCTGTGTCTGTGTTGTTTACTCCTCTTTAACCGTATTTATAACTTACCCTCATGGAAAAAAACTCAAGGAATTGGAAAGTCTTTGATGTCAACGGTCGTCTTTTTTTTTAGACAGAGGCAGTTCACACTTGATTATCTCCTGTGTCTTCAATAAAGGTCATTGTAATATCTATCAGAGTTATTGTCTGAATCCAGATATACATGCTAAAAGGTACAACTTCCTTAAGTTCTGTCCATGATGTGTATTGTCTGAATCCCAATATACATGCTAAAAGGTACAACTTCCTTAAGTTTTATCCATGAGTGTATTGTCTGAATCCCGATATACATGCTAAAATGTACAACTTCCTTAAGTTTTGTCTATGAGTGTATTGTCTGAATCCCGATATACATGCTAAAATGTACAACTTCCTTAAGTTTTGTCTATGAGTGTATTGTCTGAATCCCGATATACGTGCTAAAAGGTACAACTTCCTTAAGTTTTGTCTATAAGTGTATTGTCTGAATCCCGATATACATGCTAAAAGGTACAACTTCCTTAAGTTTTGTCTATGAGTGTATTGTCTGAATCCCGATATACATGCTAAAAGGTACAACTTCCTTAAGTTTTGTCTATGAGTGTATTGTCTGAATCCCGATATACATGCTAAAAGGTACAACTTCCTTAAGTTTTGTCTATGAGTGTATTGTCTGAATCCCGATATACATGCTAAAAGGTACAACTTCCTTAAGTTTTGTCTATGAGTGTATTGTCTGAATCCCGATATACATGCTAAAAGGTACAACTTCCTTAAGTTTTGTCTATGAGTGTATTGTCTGAATCCCGATATACATGCTAAAAGGTACAACTTCCTTAAGTTTTGTCTATGAGTGTATTGTCTGAATCCCGATATACATGCTAAAAGGTACAACTTCCTTAAGTTTTGTCTATGAGTGTATTTGTCTGAATCCCGATATACATGCTAAAAGGTACAACTTCCTTAAGTTTTGTCTATGAGTGTATTGTCTGAATCCCGATATACATGCTAAAAGGTACAACTTCCTTAAGTTTTGTCTATGAGTGTATTGTCTGAATCCCGATATACATGCTAAAAGGTACAACTTCCTTAAGTTTTGTCTCCATGAGTGTATTGTCTGAATCCCGATATACATGCTAAAAGGTACAACTTCCTTAAGTTTTGTCTATGAGTGTATATTATATTAGCTTTTCCTATTAAGAGTGTTGTCACACAAGAGATAAACCGCGCACGGTGTGTTAAATTAGTATATATAATAATTAGAGAGTTTTAATTTAATCACACAGAAGATAGTTAAGAGAATCACCAGCAAAGATGATGGGTGCAGAGAACATGGGACAAAACCACAGCTATGGACAAATTCCTACAGATGAGTATGAAAGACCAGATAGGTAAGGTTATATAGGACAGTATCTCGCTAGAATATAGATATTTTAATATATTTTTTGAAATTTAAAGTGCTATGTCCCCCAAGGGACACTTACGATGTCATATATGTATGTCTTTGTCTCTATACATATATATATTTGAAACTATTATAGACGCGTATGATTCTTTTTGAAATTAAAACAATTTCTACTGCCCTTACTGCAATGGAAAAATTAATAGGAGGGCCTGGCTCATCAATGGTGAACCCTCCCATTAATTTTTCCATTGCAGTAAGGGCAGTAGAAATTGTTTTAATTTCAAAAAAGAATCTTACGCGTCTAAAATAGTTTCGAATTTTCATAACAGATGGCGCGCTAGTGCATCATAATGTATATATACATGTTATAAAAACAAAATGAATAAGATTTTCCGTTGTATTCTGTAATTAGATTGATGTATTGAATTATTATTATATTTTGCTTGATTTTGGTATCCATTAATTATTTACGATATTGTTTTGAAGTCGTGGGAATAATAATAAATTAAATTAGTTATCAAAAACAGCTTTAATTAAGCTATGGGATATAATAAAACATAATTTGGTAAAAGTACTGCCTGGCTTAGGGCATATTATTAAAGATTATTTACATAATGTACAAAAGTTTTGAGCAAGCCAACGGGGAAGAGAGAGAGAGAAATAAGGATAACCCAGGCCCCTGGAGCGCAAGAAACGCCAACTGCCCGGACTTCAAAACGGGGAAGAACAACAACGAGTTTATATATGCAAAGCGTGACCTCTGGCGGTCGATTTAACAGAGTATTTGAATATATGATATACAATTTTAAATAAAATAATATTTTTATATAACATACATACATTTTTAGGCCGTGAATAGAATAGTCATATGATATTAACAATGAGAAAGAGAGAGAGAAAAAACAACTGTGTACAAAAGAAAGAAATGTCTGGCAATATGGATATGGATAGATATAAGTATAACAAATGAAAACATCAAGAATCGAATGTTTTTTTCACAAATAAATCAAACTTCTACTGCCCTTACTACGATGATAAAAATATTGGGAGGGTTTGACTCATCAGTGGTGAACCCTCCAACAGTTTCACCAATTTAATCTACCAGACCGCTTCTCAATGTTCTAATACTGTATTGGATCATTCTGCTTATATATGCTACACTGAAGGATGGAATCTCAGAAATGGTATTTAAGTAAACTATGTACATAAGGTTTTAGGACAGTAGAATTACATATAAATATTTACATCGAGCAATGCTCTTCGCAAGAAGTTAGAATATAACAAAGTTTGATATAAGTGTGAAAGAAACATTCGCGTCTAAGTGTTTTCATTTGCTATATATATATGGCTTTATATTAAGATAATATAAGCCTACTCCAGGCTGACGAGCGCCAACAGCACGAAACGCGTTCGTGGATGGCTTTTCTTGATTTATCAAGAAATTGGGTTGGCCAAATATCTGGGAACAGTCTAAATCAATATATAGTTGATTTCTGTTCCACCAGATGGTGTTCTGCCTTCTGTAAAGCACATATGCTCCTGGTCAGGATATGCCTTTATTATTATTTATATATTAATTTTGCTTAATATTAAGATATAAGTACATTGAGATGGGGCATTGAAGAATTTTGATGTTTCAGAACTGGAATTTCATCAGGATGGTATCTATGCAAGATGGCTATTATGGGATTGACCATTTTGGCTCTAATTCTACTTGTCCTCTACGGTGTGTCGGAGATGGAATCGTGCAGAACCCCTCAGAACGGTAAGTTTATCTATATTACATCGTGGAAAAAGCTTTGAGTCACGTTTAAAAGTGCATTAATATTTAAATTATATATTTGCAACAATGTTAATATACACTTATGAACAAAACTTAAGGAAGTTGTACCTTTTAGCATGCATCACACACACACACACACACACACACATATCGGGATTCATATAAATAAATCTCAAAGATATTACAGTGACCTTTATTGAAGACATACGAGATAACCAATATACACTCATGGACAAAACTTAAGGAAGTTGTACCTTTTAGCATGTATATCGGGATTCAGACAATACACTCATGGACAAAACTTAAGGAATTTGTACCTTTTAGCATGTATATCGGTATTCAGACAATACACTCATGGACAAAATTTAAGGAAGTTGTACCTTTTAGCATGTATATCGGGATTGAGACAATACACTCATGGACAAAACTTAAGGAAGTTGTACCTTTTAGCATGTATATCGGGATTCAGACAATACACTCGTGGACAAAACTTAAGGAAGTTGTACCTTTTAGCATGTATATCGGGATTCAGACAATACACTCATGGACAAAACTTAAGGAAGTTGTACCTTTTAGCATGTATATCGGGATTTAGACAATACACTCATAGACAAAACTTAAGGAAGTTGTACCTTTTAACATGTATATCGGGATTCAGACAATACACTCATAGACAAAACTTAAGGAAGATGTACCTTTCAGGATGTATATCGGGATTCAGAAAATACACTCATGGACAAAATTTAAGGAAGTTGCACCTTTTAGCATGTATATCGGGATTCAGACAATACACTCATGGACAAAACTTAAGGAAGTTGCACCTTCAGCATGTATATCGGGATTCAGACAATACACTCATGGACAAAATTTAAGGAAGTTGCACCTTCAGCATGTATATCGGGATTCAGACAATACACTCATGGACAAAACTTAAGGAAGTTGTACCTTTTAGCATGTATATTGGCATTTAGACAATACACTCATAGACAAAACTTAAAGAAGTTGTACATTTTAGCATGTATATCGGGATTCAGACAATACACTCATGGACAAAACTTAAGGAAGTTGTACCTTTTAGCATGTGTATATTGGGATTCAGACAATACACTAATGGACAAAACTTAAGGAAGTTGTACCTTTTAGCATGTATATCGGGATTCAGACAATAACTCTGAAAGATATTACAGTTACCTTTATTTAAGACACACAAGATAACCAAAGTGTAAATGACCTCTGCCTACTTAAAAAAAAAAAAAGCAGACGACATCAAAGACTTTCCACTTCCTTAAGTAATATCCATGAGTGTAAGATAATGATATCGATGGATGACGTGTAAAAATATAAACAAAGATGTACTGTAGACATTCCTCTACTGGGATCATAAATCATATATTTTGGTTAGTAAGCCCGTGAAACCGCATTCTTTCTTAGAAATTCCTCTAGCACAGGCCTGGCCAACCCGCGGCCCGCTTTAAACAATTATGCGGCTCGCCATTTAACTTTATATTTCTTTTGTAACTTTCATTTCTCGTCTGTATATTCAAAAACAGAAAATATATTGAAATAATAATAATGATTTTTTTATTTAAAATATGTCCCACAATTTTTAAAATACATATTCGATTCCATAAAAAGGAAGAAAAAAAGTTAGGAATAATGGTAATTAATAGAGAAATATTTTTTTTATTTTAAATTATTATTATTATTTTTATTTAAAAAGAGCAGCCGAAAAATAATAAATAAAAACATTAAGCATTAAGGAAGTATTAAGTAATTTTTTTAAAATACATTTTAAAGTTAAAATTTTGATATAGTTAAAGTTTTTAGACCTTGTTTACGATTCCGTGCGGCCCGTGGCGTCATTTAGGTTGGCCAGGCCTGCTCTAGCAGCAGCTGAGAAGGTTGGACCATTACAAGGGCGTTAGGTCTATCAGGTTATCCTGTTGTCAACTCATCTCAGCGCAAACAAGATAAATCTTATCATCTTAAAACTTTCTTATCTGATGCTAGCACTGAGAGTTGCATGCCCCTTTTTAACTATGCAGGGGAATTCCCTTTCTCAACTCTTATGTAGATATATCTACTTGAAATAGAGAGGAGACGGAATATTGACAAAACTTAAGGAAGTGGAAAGTCTTTGATATCGACGGTCGTCTTTTTTTTTAAGGAGACAGAAGCACTTTTGTTCAAACTTAGTAATATCATGTTGTCTTCAATAAAGGTCACTGTAATATATTTCAGAGTGTATTGTCTGAATTCCGATATACATGCTAAAAGGTACAACTTCCTTAAGTTTTGTTCATGAGTGTATTGTCTGAATTCCGATATACATGCTAAAAGGTACAACTTTCTTGAGTTTTGTCCATGAGTGTCTTGATGTGCCAGATATTTTTTAACTTTTTAAAATTTGATATAAAGTTCGAGAAATACAGGATTACTGTCAATTCGAAATTAATTTTATTTTAAAGCATTATTTAGATACATCCTCTAATTTCTCTGTCATATGTGAGACGTACTGGTAGTTCTTTGTGGTTTCAAATTGAACTCAAGCATATTCACTCATGGGGACATAATTTAAGGAGTTGTACCTTTCAGCATGTATATCGGGATTCAGACAATACACTCATAAACAAAACTTAAGGAAGTTGTATCTTTTAGCATGTATATCGGGATTCAGACAATACACTCATGGACAAAACTTAAGGAAGTTGTACCTTTCAGCATGTATATCGGGATTCAGACAATACACTCATGGACAAAACTTAAGGAAGTTGTACCTTTCAGCATGTATATCGGGATTCAGACAATACACTCATAAACAAAACTTAAGGAAGTTGTATCTTTTAGCATGTATATCGGGATTCAGACAATACACTCATGGACAAAACTTAAGGAAGTTGTACCTTTCAGCATGTATATCGGGATTCAGACAATACACTCATGGACAAAACTTAAGGAAGTTGTATCTTTTAGCATGTATATCGGGATTCAGACAATACACTCATGGACAAAACTTAAGGAAGTTGTATCTTTTAGCATGTATATCGGGATTCAGACAATACACTCATGGACAAAACTTAAGGAAGTTGTATCTTTTAGCATGTATATCGGGATTCAGACAATACACTCATGGACAAAACTTAAGGAAGTTGTACCTTTCAGCATGTATATCGGGATTCAGACAATACACTCATGGACAAAACTTAAGGAAGTTGTACCTTTTAACATGTATATCGGGATTCAGACAAAAACTCTGAAAGATATTACAGTGACCTTTATTGAAGACACACGAGATAACAAAATGTGAACAGCCTTCGTCTCCTTAAAAAAAAAAGGCGAACGGCGACATCAAAGACCTTCCACTTACTTAAATTATGACCATGAGTGTATATATATCATATATTATTAGGGCAAACACTCCGAAACGCGTACAAGCTTGTCTTTTCTTAATTTATTTCAAAAATAGAGGGATTGACAAAAATATGGAATAAACCGAAATAAACGGTTAGTTGATATTTATTCCACTAGATGGCGCTCCGCCATAAAAACAAATTGCTCGTTTTGAGCGTTCTTCTTTTTTCTTACTATTTCACTTTTCCATTTTCTCATATTATAGAAAGTGAGAAGAATTCTTTCCACACTTTGTTACATTCCGCAGTGGCCAAATCTGTCTTTTTCATCTGACACCGCTGGGTTTATCAGTAAGATGCCGCAAACTGTCAGACGATAGTTACATAATGCTGATAAGTCTTCTGATGCCTTTTTAAATTCTTTCCAATCCCACCCAAACAAAAACTTATCTGTGAGCTGAGTCGACGTATTTTTATGTTTTTTAGAATATTTTTTTAAATTTGTATTTTGTAAGTTTTAACTTTGCTCTTTTTATATGGCACGGACTTGAATGTTATACCGCTTCTGCAATCCTATTTGCATACTATGTTAATTATATTTGCATACTGTTTTAAAAATATTTTCATAAGCATACCCCAAACACACAACTGTTTCCTAGCATTATACTCAGGCCATTTTTATTTATTTATATTAATATTGCCTCGTATAAAATTAGGAAAGACAAACTTCAGGATGACACAGCAATTTATTTATGGCAAGAACAAACTATGAATAAATAAACAAAAGATAAGGAATGAGGGAAGTTTACAGAGTAAATATAAAAAATTGATAATCTGTTATTAAAATTAAAAAAAAAAAAACTTCGCTACAATATATATAAAGATTAAAAAGAATCATACACGTCTATAATAGTTTCGAATTCTCATAACAGATGGCACACTAATGTATCATATATTTATATGTTATATTAAAATATTATTCTATTTAAAAATATATATATTTCATAGATCCAAATACTCTGTTAAATCGACCGCCAGAGGTCATGCTTCCCCTATTAAAACTCTTTGTTGTTCTTTCCCGATGGCCGGCTCAAAACCTTTGTACATTATGTAAATAAGTTTTCATTTTTTTATTCTTACGCCTTAAGCCAGGCAGTACTTTTACCAAATTTTGTATTTTATATATTCCTTAGCTTAATTAAAGCAACCTCTCTGATCAAAACCATTCTTATTATTCTTTCAAGATTTTAACCACGACTGCATTACATTACCATAATCCTCAATGTGATCTAAATTCAAGCAGAAAATCTTATCTTTTTTATATAACATATTAGTAAATTAAATTTTATTGCCATCTATCGTTAAAATTTTACACAAATAAATTTACTGGCAATGGGTTTCTTTTAAATTGATGATATATAACACACACACATATATATATATGACGTTTATCTTATCGGGATTGGTGGAAGATTGGTATATGCTGTCGATTTGCCACAGCCACGACCCAGGATCGAAACCCGTATTGGACACTTCTTTTTAAATAAAAAAAATTTGCCTAATGTCACCCGATTCCTGAAAAAGTCCAACCCCACCAGCGAGTGTAGATAACCAAACGGAACTCTGGCACATTTGTAAGTGACTAAGTTGAACTGCTTTCTACACTTCTAGACAATGTGGGGCACTTACAGTAAAAAGCAATCGTTAATTGCTATCCACCATGATTATCATCTGTAATATACCTTATAATAATATATTATAATATACTCTGTTTAATTAATTTATTTTTGATTGTTTGGATTTGGAAAAAAGTTGTACCTTTTAGTATGTTTATCGGGATTCAGACAATAACTCTGGAAGATATTACACTGACCTTTATGAAAGATCACGAGATAATCAAGTGTGAACAAAATTGCCTCCGCCTCCTTATATATATAAAAAAATAAATAAATAATAAATAGACGAACGGCGATATCAAAGACTTTCCACTTTCTTAAGTTATGGAAATGGAACGACTTTAATGGAAGACCGAGAATAAAATTCTTAGACCATTTGGAGAGAATACGATACTATCAAAAGACAATCCATAGAAAGGAATCTTTAAGAAAACAGGAAAATTATGATTTACCAACCTAGCAGACCATGGCCGAAGAATGGAATTCTTAGACAAATTTAAGAGAATACGATGTAATCAAAAGACAATCCATAGAAAGAAAGCTCTAAGAAGACAGGAATATACCAACCTATAGTTCGTCTTTTCGCAGACCATGGCCGAAGAATGGAATTCTTAGACAAATTCGAGAGAATACGATGTAATCAAAAGACAATCCATAGAAAGAAAGCTCTAAGAAGACAGGAATATACCAACCTATAGTTCGTCTTTTAGCAGACCATGGCCGAAGAATGGAATTCTTAGACAAATTCGAGAGAATACGATGTAATCAAAAGACAATCCATAGAAAGAAAGCTCTAAGAAAACAGGAATATACCAACCTATAGCTCGTCTTTTAGCAGACCATGGCCGAAGAATGGAATTCTTAGACAAATTCGAGAGAATACGATGTAATCAAAAGACAATCCATAGAAAGAAAGCTCTAAGAAGACAGGAATATACCAACCTATAGCTCGTCTTTTAGCAGACCATGGCCGAAGAATGGAATTCTTAGACAAATTCGAGAGAATACGATGTAATCAAAAGACAATCCATAGAAAGAAAGCTCTAAGAAGACAGGAATATATCAACCTATAGCTCGTCTTTTTCCAGACCATGGCCGAAGAATGGAATTCTTAGACAAATTCAAGAGAATACGATGTAATCAAAAGACAATCCATAGAAAGAAAGCTCTAAGAAGACAGGAATACGGCAAAATACCAACCTATAGCTCATCTTTTTCCAGACCATGGCCGAAGAATGGGATTCTTAGACAAATTCGAGAGAATACGATGCAATCAAAAGACAATCCATAGAAAGAAAGCTCTAAGAAGACAGGAATACGGCGAAATACCAACCTATGGCTCGTCTTTTCCATACAATCTCTGAAGAGGCATTCGGCAGGCCAATACCATCTTTAGGAAGAGTTCAAAGACACAAAATATCTATGCTAGATCGAGGTATACAGAGAGAGTCGGGATTGAGTGATGCTAGCGGTGTTGACGACTGGCTACATTACGATCTGCCAATCTCCGCCTGGATTTTTTTTATCTTCGGTCACGTTATCGGTTCCAAGTAAACATCTACGCCACTGGGAGCTCTAACCATGGTACGTCTTCTTTCTCTGCCTTGATCCTTTCTTTCACTTACAAGATTATTCCTACAAGATTGGAGAAGAACACGCTTAAAAGGATGTATCTATAATCTCTATTTATCGATATGCTACTTTGGAGTGAGAATCTATGAAAGGATGGCCACCGCACTCAGCAAATAGACGTGCGGGTCACGCGGCAGCATTTACACGGCCGTTTACAAACCTGACTGAGGGAGGGAGGGGGGAGAGATGGCCTTTGTTTATGATGATCTGGTATACCGTACCAGTCGATCTGAAGGGAAGTTGAAGCTCGGATTGGTACTGGAAACCTGGGAATCAACTGAAGAAGATGACTCGCTGTGTTCCATGAAACGAGGTGATGTACGTGTTGCGTGGTATCCGAACGGCGAGGAAGAGACAATGGCTGAAAGAAAACTACGACTTCTGGACAGGAAAGTGAACATCGGTGACATCGTGTCGGGTGGTGAACCGCGACAGCTTGGATTGTGTCGTGCTACGAGGGTATCTGCTGTTCTGCAGGTATTAGGGACAAATCGGATCATCATGAATGTACCTCGCACTGAGCTAAGGCCATTAGAGAAACTGAGTGTTGATCAACGTGTCGTATACGACGATTGGTTGGGAGTTGTGGAAGATGTCAGAGGTGAAGTCGCCATCAAGAGTGCTCTGGATGATTCACGAGGAACGATGGAAGCATCGCAAGCTGCCGATCTCCTAGATGTTCTCTGCGAACGTAATAAGTTATCTGAATTTCGAGCCTACGCTTTCTACCCCGGCCAACAACTCTGGGCACCTACCAAATACTTCAAAGATGTTAAGTGGAGCGAGATGGGACAAGCTACCAAAGAAGTCTTAAAATTCTCAGGAAAAAATCTTCGTATTCTTGTAGAAGATTTCAGGATAATCTCAGTTAGTATCAGGATTCTGGGTAACACCAAACCAACCTTCCAGACAACAGAATCAACCCCGGTGGTGATACCGATTAGCGTGCCTGAACTGGAAGCTATTGGTAGCCAGTACTATTATGTCGTGAAGTCAGGGGATGTCTTCACCACCTTGGCGGAATGGAGAGGGGCTCTGATCGACGCCTACGATTCCGAGATCCCCCAACAGACATGCGACGATAGCTCGTCAACAAGTGCAGAGAGTTTCTCGCTATCAAACCGAATCTGCCAACATTGCAACAGCCAAGAGGAAGAAGATGACAAATGCAAGACAACAAAAACCAAACAGATTAAGATTAAATACAACATCGATAACTATAGTACACCGATAAAAAGTAAAGCTGTAAGACCACCACTAAGTTTCTTCAATCAGCCCGATTTGAAGGATTCAGAAGTGGTGGTAGTGGAACTGCTCCAGACAACCACGATGGCCGATATCGTATGGCAGGACGGTACCTCCAGCTGGTGCAAGTCCACGGACCTCACGTTCCTGGAGCAGTCAGACAAGTCGGAGTTCTTCCCTGGCAGCTACGTGGCGTCTCCCAGCGGCCACGATAACTACGGCGTGGTGGAACAAGTCAGCCACGGTGATCGGACCGCCGTCGTGCAGTGGTTCAAAACTCACCCGGGCGTCGACATCCGTGTAGAACCGAGTAATAAGGAAGAACTAAGCATCTACGACCTGAAGGAACACATCTACAACGACATCAAGCACGGATCCTGGGTGATTTTACTCAAGAACCCCGAGAATGAAGACCCGCTATCCAAATGTGGCCAGGTGGCTGATCTCCTACCTTCAGGACAGCTCAAAGTGACACTTGCCAACAAAGAAGAGGCGATACTCTACCCTCACGAAGTATGCTTGGAGTCCGAAGACTTTGATGAAACCACTTCAATCGAAGAGGATGACAGTTGGGAAACTCAATCCGACATATCAGATAAGACAGACCCGGGGAAAGTCAATCAAGAGAAGGCAAACGACATCACAGAATGCATTACTGACTTCCTGAAGACAATGGGAGCTAACCTTCCTGGCGAAACCGACAATCAAACCGTAATGGCTAGCATCCTTGAACGGTCAAAACCAATTCTGATAAAGATTGTTGATTTCCTTAACGAAGACGGTCGTCAGAAATTTGTATTAAGTCTGACAGATCCCAACATTCTGCCAAACATCCGTCATCTCTTCACCGATATTTTCGACCTCTTTCGCCTCAACGATACCGTCGCGATTAAGGAAAAACTAAACAATTTTTGCTCAGAGATTCGAACACTAGAATACACCCAGAAATCTACACCAGAATCTGACAGCATAAATGCCACAACGTCATCTTCAACAGAAGAAACAACTAAAATTGAGGCCGTATCTCTTTCAATTGAAGACATCGAATCAAAAGTAATCATATTAGAACAAGCTCCTTATAACCATTCGTATATCAGTTCAGTATCGGTTTCCACCAAACCTCAGAATTTTGCCAAGAGAATCACACACGAGATCAGCATCTTAAAGAACTCTCTACCCGAAGGTATATTAGTGAGGAGTTTCACAGACCGCTTAGACCTCTTTTCTGTGTTGATCAAGGGCTCCAAGGGAACGCCGTACGAAGACGGAATCTTCGTATTCGACCTGCAGCTACCAGGCAACTACCCCAGCCATCCACCTCACGTCAGCTACATCTCATACTGCGGCGAGCGTCTCAACCCCAACCTCTATGTAGAAGGCCGCGTGTGTGTCAGCCTGCTTGGAACCTGGGACGGTAAAGGCAGCGAAATATGGAACCCAAGCAAATCCAACCTTCTGCAGGTTCTTGTGTCAATCCAGGGACTTATCCTGGGACCCGAACCCTATTACAACGAAGCAGGTTTCGATAAGCAGATAGGAACGACCAGGGGCCAAGAGAACAGCCGTATGTACAACGAGGCCGTGTTACTCAACCTGCTCCAGTCCCTCACTAACATGGCCAGGAATCCTCACCAGGTCTTCGTGCAGGAGATCCGCGACCACCTGATGGAATGTGGACCTCGTCTTGTTAGCCGGCTTGAAGGCTGGCTTCAGACATCTTCCAGCGAACGTGCTCGTCTTTCTACCAACGAAATCATTCCTTCAACTGAAAATGGCACTTCCCTAACCGAAAAAACATTTTTCTCAATCAAGAAAGAATCTCCCTCTATCAAAAGAATGTCTTCTTCCAGTCGACAAGATCATCTATCTTCTGCTCCTTCCTTCAATGGATCAGTATTCTCCCCAGATAAAGAAGCTCCACCCCTGACTGGAAAGGTCTCTACTACAAGTAAAGAAACTGGACAAATCTCATCCATAATTGAAATTGCATCCCAATCTACTAATGAAGCCCCTTCAACACAAGATGAAGGTGTTATTTCATCTAAAGAAGCTCATCTCTCTATTTCAACAATCCCTACTATACCTAAAGAAGCTCCTACCTCAACTGAAACATTTTCTTACACACAAAAATATTCCTCTCCCTCTACTATAAAAACTCCTCCCATATCTGAAGAAGCTCCTCCCACATTTGAAGAAGCTCCTCCCACATCTGAAGAAGCCCCTCCCACATTTGAAGAGGCCCCTCCCCCATTTGAAGAAGCTCCTCCCACATTCGAAGAGACTCCTCCTACATTTGAAGAGGCCACTCCCACATTTGAAGAGGCTCCTCCCACATCTATAAAAACTCCTCCCCTTTCTAAAGAAGCCCCTCCCACCATTAAAACAGTCCATCCCATACCAATAGAAGCCCTTCCTTCCAGCCATATCAATAAGCCTGAATTTAATCTGTTTCCTCTATCCAAAGGTTTTTGCATTTCTTTAAGATCACACCTGAAGAATTTCAAATATGCCTTGAACGAAATATCATCATACTAATAACTTTCAGAACGAACTTTTGTTTTTGTAAAAAAAAAAAACTCATTTGTGAAAAAAAATTGTAATGTATTAAAAGACATTTCCCTCCTATTCTATCCATTGTACCATTGTAAAAATATAAAACAGATTTAGAAATTAAAATTATTCTAATTTATAAAGTTTAAAGTGTTGTGTATTTTCAAAGATTTATCAGACATATTAATTTTATTAAGCTTCCAATTGTATATTTGAGAAATTGCAGAAACTATTTTAAATACTTAATCACACAACTACTCTGCAAAGAGCTTGCCAATTATAAATAAATTAGGAAAGAAATTTTTGCGAAGTATTTGATTAAAAAAAGTACTTTAAATTTTTTTTCACAGATATGTGGAAATTTTCCCAGGAGGATAATAATATAGGGTGGCCCATAAATCCCGAACCCTTTTATTTATTTGAATAAGATTTAAAAGGCAACGTGGTTAACTTACAGTAAAAGCAGTCGCTAACTACCCACCATGATTATCATGGCCTGTACCACGTGTACTAGGGTAACAAAAAAAAAAAGAAAGATATAGGTCTAGCTACAAACGTACAGTAACAATTCTATTTACAACAAAGCGTGACGAAGATAAAATTTTGAAAAAGGACGTGGCAACAACATTTGTTTTTTAAATGTAAATCTTTATATAAAAACTCTATTCATGATGAAATTGTGAAAAAGTATTATAATTACAATTATATTCTCACAATGAGTATCTTTTTTATTAAAAAAAAAAAAACACTTGAAAGCTAGCGTTTTTAAATAAAAAAGATACTCATTGTGAGAATATAATTGTAATTATAATAAAAACTCTATATTGGAGGAAAACAAAGGTAGAGACGCGACGTTTTTTCTCTATTTAAAAGGCTTCGAGCTTTCGGACAAGGACATTTTTCAACAGTCCGAAAACTCGCAAACTTTTAAATAAAGAAACACATCACGTCTATCTTTGGTTTCTTCTAACAATCCTGCGATTCCTTCTATTGTAAATATATAAAAAAAAACTATACTTATTGTGCTGGAAACATTGTATGTTTTCCCACGTGACGGGTGAGTGGTTGTTGTTTTGAACTCGGTATGGATGGACATTAAAACACTTATCTTTAACAACATCAAAGTGGTATGTGAGTATCCAGGGAAACCTGTTTTCTATAAATATCTTTGCTGGGTGTCTCAAGGAATAAATGCGAGAAGTGGGGATTTGAAAAATCCAAACAACACTAAATGTTTCGCTTAATCATTCCTGTTATAATTATTTTTTATCTCTATATCAACACAGCCGTTATCAACTAAAAAGATCACTTGGCACAGGTTATCTCTTATATATATACTCATGGACAAAACTTAAGGAAGTGAAAAGTCTTTGATGTCGACGGTCATCTATTTTTTTTTTATGGAGACAGTCAATTGTGTTAATACTTGGTTATCTCGTGTATTTGCAATAAAGGTCAATCTAATATCTTTCAATTGTCTGAATCCCGATATATATGCTTAAAATGTACAACTTCCTTAAGTTTTTTTCTCCATGAGTGTATTGTCTGAATCTGTTTGGAAGACAACATATCATTCTCAGAATCCAAAGGCAACATGGTTAGACTATGTAGGTAGATCTAACACCCCTTTCCTTACAATATCTTCTGACATTTAATACATAGGACAACAAGGGGAAAGTCAAGAAGGAACTGGATTGATAACACCAAGAAATGGACAAACTCATCTCTCAAGACACAAAAAGACAAAATAACACTTATAACAACATTTGTAATATGTTTCTTTAATAATAGACACAAAAATTCCGTGAGAGCGTCAATTATTTTTTATTGTAAACGAACACAAAACAAGCTTTCGTAGGAATCTCCTTTATCTGAGAAGCTAAGAAAGATATGACACTGGGTAGCTGCTAGATTATACACTAATGGAGACAAAACTTAAGGAAGTTTTACCTTTCAGCATGTATATCGGGATTCAGACAATACACTCATGGACAAAACTTAAGGAAGTTGTACCTTTTACCATGTATATCGGGATTCAGACAATACACTCATGGACAAAACTTAAGGAAGTTGTACCTTTTACCATGTGTATATCGGGATTCAGACAATACACTCATGGACAAAACGCCGACTGAGCGGCACGCTTTTGTCGAGCTCCGCCTTTTTTCCACCCTGGCGGGTGTATGGCTACCGGCAGTACGCCGAGTTTAGTACGGGCTGAAAGCCCTTTAAAAGCTGATCAAATGCCTGGAAGGCACAGCAACGAAGAACTGCCCTGTGCAGAGAAATCTGCCATTTTCAATTCGCAGAGAAATATCTCAAATACTAATGAAAGAATTGAAACTCGTGCAAATTCACCCGCCGGCGGAAGAAATGTAAATTCGGCCGCGCCGTTCAACTTGGCGGCTATCTCTTCTTCCAACCGCGGTGCCGATGCCCAAAGAAACTGGGCAGACTATGCCGAGGATGTGAATTCTGAGGAGGATGACAGCTTCACAGTCGTAAAAGGCAGGAAGAGGCGCCGCGACTCGCCGGATCTGCCTGTCATCGCCGCGCAGTCTAACAGCGCTGGCACTTCTCGCCGACAGCGACCGTCGACGGGACGGATGCCCCAGGTCCAGGAGATCAGGACCACGAGGGCACACGTCATGGAGGCCAGGGCTCGCCAGGCGTCCTGCACCGAGGAGCAGTGCTGTTTCCTCGAGTACTGCCCGGAATACCAGACCTACCAGTACATGAAAGCTATGGAAAAGGTGGTCGGAAGCACAAGAAACATTGTCCAGTTCACTAAGGTGAACGGGCAATACTTGGTCGGTCTCGCCAACAGATCCCTGGCGGAGCGCCTAGTTCGAGAGGGCCTCGAGATCGAGGGAACCCTTCTCAAGACCTTCCCCTTCAGGAGGACTTCAATCAGAATCACGATTGGGAACCTCCCCTTCTTTGTGGGAGACGCCGCCGTCATGGATGCCCTCTCCAGATACGGCCGAATAACCTCCATCGCCCCCAAACAGCTTAGGGTTGGAGAGTTTGATTTCACCGACGGCCGCCGGGAGGCCTTTATTCTCCTCCATGACGGCATAACCGTCGAAATGCTCCCAGCTCGTTTCGAAATAAAGATCAAGGGCGAGCCCTGGCCAGCATTCCTGACATTCGGAATAAAGTGCTCTAAATGCCGTGGCCAGGGTCACAGAAGAGCCAACTGCCCCCAACTCAATGGGCGACCCACCACCTCCAGACGGGCTTCACCGCCCCCTTCCACCAGCCTCCCTCCATCGACTGCGCCTGGGCTGCCTAGGCGGACTTCGGCCGCGCCTCCTGCGCCGGCGCTTCCCAGTCCAGCCATGGAGGTTTGCAGCGCTCCTCCCGTAGCCCGAGCTGTGCTCCATCCACTCGCACCTCGGCCATCTCCACCAGAGGCCCCAGCCTTACCTTTGGAGGAGACGCCTTCTGCCCCTCCACCTGTGACCCCTGCTCCGTCCCTGCAGGCGCCTGAGGTTCCCGTAGGCCCTCGCCCAGCCAAGTCACAACATCCAGAGCCGATGCCTCCCGCTCGGCCAGACTTCGTTGCCCCGCGTGACCCTCTACCCACCCAGGAGACCCTCGGGCCTGCAGCCCCAACACCGGACGTGGAAATGTCCATCGTGGAGGAGACCACTGCGTCCTCCACGTCATCAACAAGAAACGCAACGGGGGACGACCTCGTGGCGTTCATAGAAGGAAACCCCAGCGTGTCCTTTGCTAGGACGGACGCCCTTGGTCTTGGGCGGGAGGAGGTCCTGGACCTCCTCTCCTCGAGGACCAGGGCGAAAAAGCGTGGACCCCTTTTGCCACCTCCGCAAAGTGACGCTCTCGCCGGCCTTATCAGCCAAATCCTGGACCTGAAGCCCGGAATGACCTCTAATTTATATAAGGTCCTTGGTCAGGTTAGGGCTGAGCTGGCGAAAACACCAGCCGCAGTACCTACACCCCCACTGCCTGCGCCTCGGCCTGCTGGGCCGACACCATCTGCTCCCCACAAAGAGGAATCGACACCGACTATGACACCTCCTACTTAACTGCCTGCCCCGATGGAGGAAGACTTGCCGCCGTACCTAGAAGATTGGATCTTTAAGAATTTCAGAGAAGTACTCAGTTCCCAACCCGACCTTGTAGCCTTGGTCGAGTCGGAAATCTCCTGGACTGACGTCATTAATGCCATCTTACACTCCCAATCTAGGGCGCCTTTCCTTGCGAGACTCTCGCCTGATTTTAAGAAACACTACGCCGTCTTCTTCGAGGCGGTCTTCGAGCGCGCTCGGGACTGCCATCCTAGGATTCTCAGCGGGTTGTCCGAGCTCATAAAAGCCTTAACTCCCAAGACCAGACGTCCCCGCGGCAAGCGCTCCACCTGATTTTCTTTGTGTAAATTTGATCAATTGATCCTCTTCGTTGAGTACTAACATTGACGGGTCGTCAATAAAATTTCTTTAATTGTCAATTGTCTCATGGACAAAACTTAAGGAAGTTGTACCTTTTACCATGTATATCGGGATTCAGACAATACACTCATAGACAAAACTTAAGGAAGTCGTACCTTTTAGCATGTATATCGGGATTCAGACAATACACTCATGGACAAAACTTAAGGAAGTTGTACCTTTTAGCATGTATATCGGGATTCAGACAATACACTCATAGACAAAACTTAAGGAAGTTGTACCTTTTAGCATGTATATCGGGATTCAGACAATACACTCAAGGACAAAACTTAAGGAAGTTGTACCTTTTAGCATGTATATCGGGATTCAGACAATGCACTCATGGACAAAACTTAAGGAAGTTGTACCTTTTAGTATGTATATCGGGATTCAGACAATACACTCATGGACAAACTTAAGGAAGTTGTACCTTTTAACATGTATATCGGGATTCAGACGATAACTCTAAAAGATATTACAGTGACCTTTATTGAATACACATAACCAAGTGTGAACAAAATTGCCTCTGTCTTCTAAAAAAAAAAAAAAAAAAAAGACGACCGTCGACATCAAAGACCTTCCATTTCCTTAATTGTAAGTGTAGAGCGTTCGGGAAGCCAGCAGAAAAAGGAATCACATGTTAATATGTAAATATGAATTATATTTCTAACCTCCACTATGTAATATATATATATATATATATATAATAATTTTGCGAATTGTTACTTCGAATAGCAAGTCAATTTAGGGTTTATCTATATACACTGCGTGACATTGAAAATGGAACACCAAGAAATAGTGGCCAGAAAGTGATGAAACTCGGAAGACAGAGAGAGACAGGGACGAACAATAAGTGATCTTTATTTCAAAATGATAGTCATAATACAGAGCGAGAACGGCGTCGGCTTAGTAGCAAGTAGGACCACCGCGGACGGCGATGCACGCAGCAACACGTCTAGGTAGAGAGTCAATCAGAGTACGGATGGCGTCCTGAGGGATGGCTCTCCATTCCCTCTCAACCATTTGCCACAGTTCGTCTTCTGAACGCGGCTGTGGCAAGGCATGCAAACGGCGTCCAATGATGTCCCAGACGTGCTCGATTGGTGAGAGATCAGGAGAGTACGGTGGCCAGGGAAGCATCTGTACATCTTGCAGAGCTTGTT
Source organism: Cordylochernes scorpioides (assembly GCA_030710605.1). NCBI lineage: Eukaryota > Metazoa > Arthropoda > Arachnida > Pseudoscorpiones > Chernetidae > Cordylochernes > Cordylochernes scorpioides. The sequence goes on along the minus strand of CP092865.1, from coordinate 95,356,479 downwards.
GGCTAATGCGAGCAGTGTGCGGTCGGGCGTTATCCTGCTGATAAAGGGCATTGGGTACCCCCTGAAGGTAGGGGAGTGTCACCGGTCGCAGCACATCATCAACGTATCGTTGGACCGTCATAGTGCCCTGAATACGAAGTAAAGGTGACCTGGAATCATACGCGATTGCGCCCCAAACCATGATTCCACGTTGTCGCACGGTGGGGCGTTCCACAATTGCTGCCGGATTGGACCTTTCTCCACGTCGACGCCACACGCGTACACGGCGACTATCACTGGACAAGCAGAAACGCGACTCATCTGAGAACACGACCCTGTGCCATTCCGTCATCCACGTCGATCTAGCCCGGCACCATTCCAAACGTTGGCGCCTATTCGGTGGGGTCAATGGCAGTCTTCTTAGCGGACGGCATGAGTGCAAGCCATTAGCAACCAATCGACGGGAAATGGTTCTGGTCGAGATGGAATGATCTAGGGTGTCTTGCACATGTTGCAGGATGGCGGTACAAGTGGCTTGTGGGGCCGCCACTGCTTGTCGAAGGATACGCCGATCCACACGTGCTGACGTCACTCTGGTTGCACCGACATTCCTATAAATTGCCACATTTCCTTGTTCCAACCATCTTCTCCACAGTCGGTGCACCGTGGACGCACCAAGGTGTGTATCAGCTGCGATTTGACGTATGGACCAACCTGCCCTTTTCAGTCCGATCACCATGCCCCTCGTAAAAGCGTCTGTCTGCTTGAACTGCCTCCGTTTACGATGACCTGGCATTCTCTGTCATTACACGTGTCTTTTGACACAAGAACAAAATTTCTACAATGATTTTCCTTGAAGAAATAACGACACGAATACTGTCCTTTCTGCAAGTTCCTTCCCTTATATCTTACTCCATTTGCGCACGAGAGCTGCGCATTTTACATCATTTGCATAACTCGGTTAGGCGCGTCTACCCTGAAATTTGCATAATTTTCTGGCCACTATTTTTTGGTGTTCCATTTTCAATGTCACGCAGTGTATATAAAAATGAATGTTTGTTTGTTTGTATGTCCGGTATACAAATTCGCAGTAGTTCACTAATTCAAACCAAAATTTCCATACATAGGTAAAAAAATACGGGGAAGACGATAGGCTATTTTAAAAAATATATAAATCAATTATTAAAACTATATATTCAAATTATTCTACTTAACTCACGAACAGCGCCCTCTATCAAAGATTAGATTAAATTATGCTGATGCAAAGAAATAGATAATGCTAATAACAAACAATTATAAAAAAAAATCTTATCTAAATATATATCACTCGGGTAGATATGCACACGGGTCAATCCCGGGGCGAAGCCCGGGTCACCCGTCTAGTTAGGTTATATAAGCGTGGGATGTAATAAAGAGAGACTGTTTACAATCTTCAAGCTACCAGCCTCATGTTGTGATAGCCATACATACAATAGGAGAGAGAGAGGATATGACTGGGTATGTATGTACTAACTGTCTGAGGTACAGGTTTGTTGAAGGATGATTCTCATCTCTGTTTATCTGAAGCCTGCGTCAAAGCCGGTGAGTACTTCCTTACTGTATATAGAGTATGTTTTTAAGACATTTAGTATATACACTCATGGACAAAACTTATGGAAGTTGCATCTTTTATAAAATGTATTTCGGGATTGAGACAATAACTCTGAAAGATATTACAGTGACCTTTATTGAAGACATACGAGATAACTATGTGTGAGCAAAATTGCCTGTCTCCTTCAAAAAAAAAAAAAAAGACGACCGACGACATCAAAGACCATTGACTTTCTCAAGTTTTGTCCATGAGTGTACTTACAGTATAAGCATTTACAAATATGAGAAATTTAAACTATTTTTGTGACGCGTATGTTTCTATTTGATATAAAACCTTTTTTTTTCTGCCCGTACTGCAATGATAAATAAATGGGAGGGCCTGGCTCATCAGTGGTGAAACCTCCCAGAGGTTTCGCCAGTTTAATCTAATATACCGCTGTAATATTCCAATGGGCTGGTTTTCTTTTACATTTATACTAAAGATGACCTCTTGGAAAAGGTATTTTTAATGAACTGTGGGCGGCATGGATTTCTAAGCGGAGTCAGACAACAAATTATTTATCGTAAATTCAACTTTTAATTACATTTATTTAATACAAATTATCAGAAGTATTGTTGTATACTACATGTTGAAGTTTTTTTGTATCTGTGTGTGTTGGTCAAATATCATTTCTATATTATAAAATGTTAGATATATGTGTTTGATATATTATAGATAAATATTTACATTTTATATGATTTATATTTAGAATAATGTATAATTATTTTTATTATATTAATATGACAATTAATAATATGATATTAATGTTAATTTATATAATTTTAATAAAGTATATTTTATGAGCATTATATATTTAAAAGATAATTTAATTTAATATTTGAATTAAATAGTTATTAAACAAATTAAAACTTATAATGGAAATATGAAAAGTTAATATTTGGGAGCCGCTACAGAACTTTGGTCATAAGCTTTGAGAACAGTATAAATACAGAAATATAACAAAAATATCCCAATGCAATATTACAGGTAGATTAAGCTGGCGAAACCGCTAGGAGGGTTCACCACTGATGAGTCAGGCACTCCCATTAATTTGCCATTGCAGTGAGAGCTAGAGAGAGAATTGTTTTATATCAAAAAGAATCATACGCTTCAAAATAGTTGTAATTTCTTACAAGAGATGGCGCACTAATTGATAATATTTACATAATCTACTCACCATAGTCTGAGAGGGTCGGTCGATGATCTAAACCGTTGGACCATTACACGACCCGGGACCGAATCCCGCATTTGACACTTTTTTTCTGATAAAAAATGCTCCAATGGCCCCCGATTTTTGCAAAAGTCCAACCTCACCAGTGAGTGCAAATAACCAAACGGGGCTCTGGTATATTTGTAAGTGCAAAAGTCGAACTACTTTTCACATATGTAGATATGTGGTGCACTTACAGTAAAAAGGAGTCGCCAACTTCTACCCACCATGATTATCATGGCCTGTACCACGTTGTTGTTGTTGTCGTGTCCAATGAAGAGCCTCAGATGTCTCCATACATCTCTATCACAGCAGCAGCAATATCTACTATTTGGGTGTGTGAAGTTGCTGTTCTGGGTCAATTTTCTGTTGTTGTTGTGATCAATGAAGAGTCTCAGATGTCTCCATACATCTCTATCACAGCAATGTCCTCTATCTTGGGTGTGTAAAGCTGCTGTTCCGGGTCAATTTTCTGTTGTTGTTGTGTCCAATGAAGAGCCTCGGATGTCCCCTTACATCTCTGTCACAGCAGCAGCAATGTCCACTATCTTGAGTGTGTAAAGCTTCTACTCTGGGTCTAAGTCAACCTTCTGCAAGGCTGTGGCTATTGCTGGACATGAGAATATGTGAGTAGGTGTTAGTTCCAAACCAGGACAGTTTATGTAGCTGTACCACGTGTACTAAGGATAAGCAAAAAATAAATCATAATCTGTATCTTTGAAATGGTAATTGATACGATATATGTAAGATACCGTGTTAATAAAGTTGTATGTGTGGTCATACACGCCGTGTAACAGCCGGGGAACTCCGTCTAAGCATGGACTCTACAGCGGACCCCTGTGAGGACTTTTACCAGTACACTTGCGGCGGCTGGGAGTCCAATAACAAACCTAGACACGACGGGGACTCCGTGTCCTGGTTCCAGCTACGTCAGGATTACCTCAATCTACAGATCAAAGGTATATAATGTTGCATCATATCTAATGCTCCTAATTTTTTAATTTGTAATATTATTTTTTATATTTATTTATTTTAATAAACAGAATATTTATAATACAATATAATGCGGATTATGATTATAAAACGACATTTGAAAATTATCCCGCATGTGTTTCTTTTGAACGAAAAATCGAAATTTATTTTTAAGGAGAAATAATGATTATTTCTCACTTTAGGAATGAAGTATGAAAAGATGAATTGTGAAGAGTAATGATAATTTTCCCATCCCTGGACACTTTTATTTTTCCGTTTATCATTACTCTTCACAATTCATCTTTTCATACTTCATTCCTAAGGTTAGAAATATTCGTTATTTCTCCTTAAAATAAATTTCGATTTTTCGTTTAAAAGAAACACATGCGGGATAATTTTCAAATGTCGTTTTACAAACAGAATATATTTATTATAAATAGTTTATGTATCATAAAAATCACCATTTGACTTAAAGTAGAGTTATCTCATTATTCCCTTATCTGACCTTGTAGAATGGTTGAAACATGACATGACTGAGGACAAGGCTGAAGAGTCTGCCAACTTGGTACAACTATATATTCAACCTTGTATACATAGATATGCACTCATGGAGACAAAAAACAATAGACGACCGGCGACATCAAAGACTTTCCACTTCCTCAAGTTTTTTTTTTTTTTCAATGAGTGTATATACCATTGTGTAGTGAGATATGTATGAATTTGCATAAATGTAGGAAATAACAGCATTGATTCTCACAGTTTTAAAAAAGATTTACTGATGGAAGCTAGAAGCATATCAAGTCGGTGGATGAGAGGGTAACACGCTCGATTCCTGACAGTCATGAACTGGAATTGAATCCAGCGTTTAAATTTTGTTTTAATATGTGAATAACCTTCACATATATTATTCACTGTTTCAATTATCATGAACTAGGTTGCTCTTGCTGAGCGGTACCTATTAATGTGATTTTGAACCAGGAAGCTAGGAGCCTGATTGGCTGTTGTGTCCAGAGTTGCTGGATTCTATCGACCCTCTAGATGCCACCCTGCCCACCTCGGTGAAGCATGCAGTCAGTTTCTACACCAGCTGTACCGCCAACCTTAAACGTAAGTGATTATGGTCTTGTCCATGGATCAGATCGGTCCATGCACCCTGATCACTATACCGGCCAACTGAGGTGGTGGTGGTGTCTTGTCCATGGATCAGATCGGTCCATACACCCTGATCACAATACCGGCCAACTGAGGTGGTGGTGGTGTCTTGTCCATGGAGCAGATCGGTCCATACACCCTGATCACTATACCGGCCAACTGAGGTGGTGGTGGTGTCTTGTCCATGGAGCAGATCAGATCGGTCCATGCACCTTGATCACAATACCGGCCAACTGAGGTGGTGGTGATGTCTTGTCCATGGAGCAGATCGGTCCATACACCCTGATCACAATACCAGCCAACTGAGGTGGTGGCGGTGTCTTGTCCATGAAGCATTTCAGATCGGTCCATGCACCCTAATCACAATACCGGCCAACTGAGGTGGTGGTGGTGTCTTGTCTATAGAGCAGAACAGATCGGTCCATGCACCTTGATCACAATACCGGCCAACTGAGGTGGTGGTGGTGTCTTGTCTATGGATCAGATCGGTCCATGCACCCTGATCACAATACCGGCCAACTGAGGCGTCTTGTCCACGGAGCAGATCAGATCGGTCCATGCACCCTGATCACAATACCAGCCAACTGAGGTGGTGGTGGTGTCTTGTCCATGCACCCTGATCACAATACTGGCCAACTGAGGTGGTGGTGGTGTCTTGTCCATGGAGCAGATCAGATCGGTCCATGCACCCTGATCACAATACCGGCCAACTGAGGTGGTGGTGGTGCATTTTCCATGGAGCAGATCAGATCGGTCCGTGCACCCTGATCACAATACCGGCCAACTGAAGTGTGGTAGTGTCTTGTCCATGGAGCAGATCAGATCGGTCCATGCACCCTGATCACAATACCGGCCAACTGAGGTGGTGGTGGTGTCTTGTCCATGGAGCAGATCAGATCGGTCCATGCACCCTGATCACAATACCGGCCAACTGAGGTGGTGGTGTCTTGTCCATTGATCAGATCGGTCCATGCACCCTGATCACAATACCGGCCAACTGAGGTGGTGGTGGTGTCTTGTCCATGGAACAGATCAGATCGGTCCATGCATCCTTATCACAATACCGATCAACTGAGGTGCCGTATGGATGTCCTCTTCTGGATTGATGTCTGCCATATAGAGGGCTGGCTGGGTATATATGGTCCGGGGTGAGTTGGGTGTTGTAACAGCAATTCCTGGATTAATCATGTCTGTGTTTATCTTCATTCCTTTAAAATGTCCTGTTCTGATTCTTGATATTGTTGTTGTTAATTATCTCTTAATGTTGGGTTATATATGGGCTGGGGTATTTTGGTTTTGTAAAGAGTTTCCATGTAGCTTAAACGTAAGTAGTACCAAGCTTAAGTCATATTAGATATAACTAGGATAAACTTATAGCCGTAATCAATTAATACTTTGGGGGTCGGTGGAAGGATGGTCTAAGCCGTTTGTTTTCGACCGCTACGACTCGTGATCAATTCCCGCATTGGGCACCTTTTTTTCTGATAAAAACAAAATGCTTCAATGGACCCCGATTCTTGCAAAACTCCAACCCCATCAGCGAGTGCAAGTAACCAAACGGGGCTCTGGCACATTTGTAAGTTGCAAAGTCGAACTGCTTTTCACGTGTGTAGATATGTGGTGTACTTACAGTAAAAGCAATCGTCTACTTCTACCGACCAATGAATATCATCGTCTGAACCACGTGTACTAGGGATAGGCAAAAAAAAAACTAATCTAAGATTTTGCCTTTAGGTGACCATAACCCACTTTGCCATTATACCATTCTTTGGATTTATGCCGTAATTTATATGGTCAATATAGCTCCGTTCTCACTAAACCGTATTATTACTGCTGTTAGCTTTCCACAACTTCCTATTTGCTAAATAAAATCATGGAGACAAAACTTAAGAAAGTTGTACATTTTAGCACGTATATCGGGATTCATACACTACACTCTGATATTACAGTGACCTTTATTGAAGACACACCAGATAACCAAGTGTAAGCAGCCTCTGTCTCCTTAAAAAAAAAAAAAAAGACGACCGTCTACATCAAAGTCTTTCCACTCCCTTATTTTTGTTGTTAATGAGTGTATAAAGAAGATTGTAGAAAATTCCTCAGTCTCCTTAAAAAAAAAAAAAAAAAAAAAAGAAATAGACGACCGTCGACATCAAAGACTTTCCACTTCCTTAAATTTTATATCTATGAGAGTGTGTACAACGTAGTTATAAAGAAAGTTTATGGAAAACATATTTTCTGTATATCCCATTCTATTCAAACTTTAATAATAATAAATAAAAATAAAAGCATTAATAAATCGAGAATAATATCAGTTATGATAAAAAATTAAGAAATCTCGCCTGTGGGTAGACCACGAATTCGTGCTAAGAGAATTATCAGGGTGGGGACATTGAATTAGTGAGATGATTCTACGGTCTTATCTTTCTTGTTAGACGTAATTGGCGTCACACCCTTCCTTCCTCAGTTAGTACTGCCTAGAATACTTTCTCTTCCTTCCTTCCTTCAGTCCATAAGTAGGAAGTGTTTCCTCATGTGGAATTCGTGTAATCTTCACACAAGGGGGGATAATAGAAACCACAGGAAGTTTTTCTGCAGCTATCAGCATTCTCAGTCACGTTTTAAACAACCCACATAGACAAGAAGATCACTGACTGAAGAAGGCAGGTATAAAGGAAACGGGGAATGAAAGACCGATATTGGAATCTATGGAAAATTTTGAAGAGAAGACTCTGTAATATCATCAAAAATGGCTCTAGAAAGAAAGCTCTGATAATCCAGAGTACACTCATGGACAAAACTTAAGGAAATGGAAAGTTTTTGATATCGCCGATCGTCTTTTTTTTTTTTTTTTTTAATGAGATATGGGGAAATTTTGTTCATATTTGGTTATCCCGTGTGTCTCCAATAAAGGTCACTGTAATTTATTTCAGAGTTATTGTCTGAATCCCGATATACATGCTAAAAGGTACAACTTACTTAAGTTTTGTCTCCATGAGTGTATTGTCTGAATTCCAATATACATGCTGAAAGATACATCTTCCTTAAGTTTTGTCTATGAGTGGTACTACCAGCCAAAAGCTTATGGATAGTTGAGTAGAAATAAATGTATGGGCAAGAAAGATGTCAAAGGACTAGATACAAGAATCGTAGGCTGGAAATTTTGTATATGTCGGCTTATAAAAGTCAATTTAGTCTGGTTTTATGAACTGGCTTGGATGAGTTTTTGGTCCCAGTAAATTTCTGCCTCTTACGCTCACGACGGAATTATATTTTCTTATTAGATGAATTTTTTTCTGGAAGTAAAATGATATTAAAAAAATGAAACTCATATTTGCATACCCCCACCTAGTGTAGATCTCCAATGTAGTAGTGAAGTTAACTCATATTTGCATACCCCCACCTAGTGTAGACCTCCAATGTAGTAGTGAAGTTAACTCATATTTGCATACCCCCACCTAGTGTAGACCTCCAATGTAGTAGTGAAGTTAACTCATATTTGCATACCCCCACCTAGTGTAGACCTCCAATGTAGTAGTGAAGTTAACTCATATTTGCATACCCCCACCTAGTTTATACCATCAATGTAAACATCAAGGTAAACACAGATTTTCATACCCCACCTAGTTTATACCATCAACAAGCAACAAGGTAAACACAGATTTTCATACCCCACCTAGTTTATACCACCAATGTAGTAACAAGGTAAACACAGATTTGCATATCCCACCTAGTGTAGACCACCGATGTAGTAACAAGGTAAACACAGATTTGCATACCCCACCTAGTTTATACCACCAATGTAGTAACAAGGTAAACACAGATTTGCATACCTCACCTTGTTTATACCACCAATGTAGTAACAGGGTAAACACAGATTTGCATACCTCACCTAGTTTATACCACCAATGTAGTAACAAGGTAAACACAGATTTGCATACCTCACCTTGTTTATACCACCAATGTAGTAACAAGGTAAACACATATTTGCATACCCCACCTAGTTTATACCACCAATGTAGTAACAAGGTAAACACAGATTTGCATACCCCACCTAGTTTATACCACCAATGTAGTAACAAGGTAAACACATATTTGCATACCCCACCTAGTTTATACCACCAATGTAGTAACAAGGTAAACACAGATTTGCATACCTCACCTAGTTTATACCACCAATGTAGTAACAAGGTAAACACAGATTTGCATATCCCACCTAGTGTAGACCACCAATGTAGTAACAGGGTAAACACAGATTTGCATATCCCACCTAGTGTAGACTACCGATGTAGTAACAAGGTAAACACATATTTGTATACCCCACCTAGTTTATACCACCAATGTAGTAACAAGGTAAACACAGATTTGTATACCCCACCTAGTTTATACCACCGAGTAGTAACAAGGTAAACACAGATTTTCATACCCCACCTAGTTTATACCACCTATGTAGTAACAAGATAAACACAGATTTGCATACCCCACCTAGTTTATACCACCGATGTAGTAACAGGGTAAACACAGATTTGTATACCTCACCTAGTGTAGACCACCAATGTAGTAACAAGGTAAACACATATTTGCATACCCCACCTAGTTTATACCACCAATGTAGTAACAAGGTAAACACAGATTTGTATACCCCACCTAGTTTATACCACCGATGTAGTAACAAGGAAAACACAGATTTGTATACCCCACCTAGTTTATACCACCGATGTAGTAACAAGGTAAACACAGATTTGTATACCCCACCTAGTTTATACCACCGATGTAGTAACAAGGTAAACACAGATTTGTATACCTCACCTAGTGTAGACCACCAATGTAGTAACAAGGTAAACACATATTTGCATACCCCACCTAGTTTATACCACCCATGTAGTAACAAGGTAAACACATATTTGCATACCCCACCTAGTTTATACCACCGATGTAGTAACAAGGTAAACACAGATTTGTATACCTCACCTAGTGTAGACCACCAATGTAGTAACAAGGTAAACACATATTTGCATACCCCACCTAGTTTATACCACCAATGTAGTAACAAGGTAAACACATATTTGCATACCCCACCTAGTTTATACCACCAATGCAGTAACAAGGTAAACACAGATTCGCATACCTCACCTAGTATTGACCACCGATGTAGTAACAAGGTAAACACAGATTTGCATACCCCCCCGACCCAACCAAACATGACTGGGTGAGCAGAAGCCCAGCCTGTCCAGATGGCCCACGTACTGGACGACATCATGACATGGCCGCTGACCAGCGAGACTTGGAAGGACACGGACTTCAAGTGGACAGACGTCGTGTCGCGAGGACTCCGTCTGGTGGCAGATGGCGCGGGATTGGTGCGGGTGACCGCCAAGCTGAACGAGTTGGACAACTCCCGCTATATCCTCACGGTGGGTGACGCATTGCCATAGTTGTCTTTTATACGGCAGTGTTTACAACTACACTCGTGGAGACAAAACTTAAGGAAGTTGTATCTTTTAGCATGTATATCGGGATTCAGACAATACACTCATGGAGACAAAACTTAAGGAAGTTGTATCATTTAGCATGTATATCGGGATTCAGACAATACACTCGTGGAGACAAAACTTAAGGAAGTTGTATCTTTTAGCATGTATATCGGGATTCAGACAATACACTCATGGAGACAAAACTTAAGGAAGTTGTATCTTTTAGCATGTATATCGGGATTCAGACAATACACTCATGGAGACAAAACTTAAGGAAGTTGTATCTTTTAGCATGTATATCGGGATTCAGACAATACACTCGTGGAGACAAAACTTAAGGAAGTTGTACCTTTTAGCATGTATATCGGGATTCAGACAATACACTCATAGACAAAACTTAAGGAAGTTGTACCTTTTAGCATGTATATCGGGATTCAGACAATACACTCATAGACAAAACTTAAGGAAGTTGTACCTTTTAGCATGTATATCGGGATTCAGACAATACACTCATGGACAAAACTTAAGGAAGTTGTACCTTCCAGCATGTATATCGGGATTCAGACAATACACTCATGGAGACAAAACTTAAGGAAGTTGTACCTTTTACCATGTATATCGGGATTCAGACAATACACTCATAAACAAAACTTAAGGAAGTTGTACCTTTTAGCATGTATATCGGGATTCAGACAATACACCCATGGAGACAAAACTTAAGGAAGTTGTACCTTTTAGCATGTATATCGGGATTCAGACAATACACTCATGGACAAAACTTAAGGAAGCTGTACCTTTTAGCTTGTATATCGGGATTCAGACAATACACTCATGGACAAAACTTAAGGAAGTTGTACCTTTTAGCATGTATATCGGGATTCAGACAATACACTCGTGGACAAAACTTAAGGAAGTTGTACCTTTTAGCATGTATATCGGGATTCAGACAATACACTCATGGACAAAACTTAAGGAAGTTGTACCTTTTAGCATGTATATCTGGATTGAGACAATACACTCATGGGCAAAACTTAAGGAAGTTGTATCTTTTAGCATGTATATCGGGATTGAGACAATACACTCATGGGCAAAACTTAAGGAAGTTGTATCTTTTAGCATGTATATCGGGATTGAGACAATACACTCATGGGCAAAACTTAAGGAAGTTGTATCTTTTAGCATGTATATCGGGATTCAGAGAATACACTCATGGAGACAAAACTTAAGGAAGTTGTACCTTTTAGCATGTATATCGGGATTCAGACAATAACTCTGAAAGATATTACAGTGACCTTTATTGAAGACACACGAGATAACCAAGTGTGAACAACCTCTGTCTCCTTCAAAAAAGAAAAATAGAAGAACAAAAACATATCAAAGACTACAGACTTCCTTAAGTTTTGTCCATGAAGGTATTTTCTATATACCTGAAGTGGACTATCTCTACAGAGAGGTCATTCCTGTGAGACAAAGAGTTCAGCGAGAACTTAACCAGCGACCATACCGTTTTAAAAGGAATTTAACTATATGTATGTATAGAATTTAAAAAGTGTAAGAGCTATAATGACTGTACACCAAGTAACCAACCGTGTGATTGATGTCCAGATGAGCAGTGGACACTGGCCTTATCCCAAGGTCATGTCAGACTCCGGGGAGGTGGATTGGTTTGTCGACAGGGTCCTCAAAACTCGGACTTCCCATCATGATATCATGGTGGACGAAATGACAGCTCTATATGCCCGCCTGCAACAGGTATGTTTTAGCTTTCAGTCGATCTGAAGTGTTTATATCTTTGTTCTAATCTAATCACAGAGTTCTATCAAAGGCAATGTCTTCAAAACAAGAATCAAACATTCATATTAATCTACAAAGTATCTTCATGCCTCTAAACACAATACACTCTTAGACAAAACTTAAGGAAGTTGTACCTTTCAGCATATATATCGGAATCCAGACAATAACTCTGAAAGATTTTACAGTGACCTTTATTGAAGACACACGAGATAAGCAAGTGTGAACAAAAATGTCTCTGTCTCCTTCAAAAAAAAAAAAAAAAAAAGACGAACGAAGACATCAAAGACTTCCAACTTCCTTAAGTTTTGTCCATAAGTGTATTTTCTATTTACACGAAGTAGACTATCTCTACAGAGAGGTCATTCGGTCATGAAGATTTTTAAAGTTTTGTCCATGCGTATATTCGGATGTTTTTCTGCTGTTGACATTATTTGATCCTTCGTCATAACAGATCTTCAGCTACTCTTGCTTTTACCAGTGGCCAATTTGTCAGCCAGCCTTTTGATACGGAGAGAACTTATTGGTATATAAAGATATATAAAGTCTGGGTGATGTTCCAGATTGTTCCTTCCAATATCTCCCCCACCGATGCCAACCAAATCAAGAGTAACTTCCGGACATTGGGGGAAATGACCGAATTAACTGGGGTAAGTCAAAATAATGGTAGTGTCCGTCATCTATTGTTGTGTTGCTTCTTATTACACGAATTTCATGAGTTCATTCATGGAATGGGGTTTAGGAATGCAGCTTTCGTTGATCATGTCACCATGATCCAGGCACACTTTGGTGAATGTCTGACTATCCCTGTAATTTGAGACCATTCCTAACATAGAAGTCTTTTCTGCCGACTCTAACATAAGTACAGACACATCTCCTCTGTATCCCTGGAGAAGAACCCTTGCTGAGGTCTATCAACTGGGTCAGTTGAACTCAAGATTTTTAAAGAGGTTTTTCTCCTCTCTTTCTAACAATGCTGCTGTTGGTCCGCGACTGCTTATTGGACAGAGTTATTCTGTTTGTTTCACAGCTGGCCTGGTTCATATCTAAAGGTCGTTCCCCTATCTGCCACTTGGGGACGTGGTCTGTAGCAGTAAGCTCTTGCTCGCCGCAATGCAGTGTTGAGTTCGTGTATACAAAATTATAATGCCTTGATAAAGGTTTGGCGTTCAGTCAACCGAAATATTGGCAAATAAATATTTTATTCAATCCAATATATGCCTTTTTATTATCTAATAAATATATATATTTACATACTTTGACACACTTATATGTATATAGGGAGATAGTTTGACGATAGATAGAATGGGTGACAGGTCAACTGGACCTCCATGGTACGGGAAGCTACGACCTCGGAGTATCTCGTCCATCTCAACATCACAGAGGACATGGAGGTGTTCTGGGAGGATGTCAACTATTTTGTCAGCTTGTCCAAACTTCTGAACAAGTTTCCCAAGAGGTATGTTCCACGACATCTTTCTAAATCTTCCTTATTCTCCTTTGTATGTATATACTAGCCGAATGACCCGGGCAACGCCCGTGTTTTACCCGATTGAATGTTTTTATTCAAATACTATTTGTTACAATTATAAATTGGCGCCTTATATAAATGCATATATTAGTTAATAACTATAGCCTATGTGCTTTATCTGTCTATGTACTGTTGGCTTCCGTAGGCGTCTCTTACTGGGAAAGAGAAAGAGAGGATTCCATTTAGTTATTAACTAATATATGCATTTATTTAAGGAGCGACCCGCTCCAACACAATAGTTACAAAAACCAAAAAGCGAGTGGGGGGGGGGGGGGGGGGCAAAGGTGGCGTGATCGTAGCCAACCAATAGGAGAGCGCCATACCAAAAAAAAAAAAAGCAAACGGTGACAGAGATGAAAACTGAAGAATTACGAACGCATGACGCTCGTAACTGTATATAGAATATTTTTACTTTTCTCTTGTATATTGTTAGCATAATATTGTAGCGTGGTTGATTTGTTTACATAATTTTTAGATTGTATTGTTTTATATACGTTTTGAATTATGTTGTGGGGATGGTTGCGTGCGTGTTGGTGTGGCTTATGGAAAAGGCCGCTAATAAAATTATAATTGTTTTTAATAATTTAAATTAATTTATTCAAAGCCAGAAATATATAAAGAGAAAAGAAGTAACGGCCGCTGTAAGAAAGCCTTGTTTTTGATGACGCGAGTGGCCAGAAAGTTCCGGATTTCGCCCCGCGCGCATGCGTAGTGTGTTCTCCCAGCTCGCGCTTGATGAGGCGTAGTGTGGCCGCCACACTACCGCCCGTATGTGTATTGAAACTTTGTCCGCGCTCGCTGAAGCAAAGTGTGGTCGCCACAATGTCATATAGCTATATAAATACACGTAGATTTTAAGACAAACAGGTAGAGAAAATAAAGTTCGGTTTACCTCGCGTCTATTTTTTCAACGCTACAATAATAATATTGTCACTGAATAATTATTTTGAATACTCTGTTGTTTATCATCATAAATATTTGCATAGTCATCACCCCATTACCATACTTGTATATTATTACTTGTAAATCTATCTATATATATATAAAAATGAGAGAGAATGTATGTCTGTCTGTCCTTTATGCCTGACCAAACCACTCATTGGAACGCCATGGAACTTTGGGAAGTTATTTAGTATAGTACTTGGAAGGTTTCTAGCAAATAAAATTTTTGAAATAACTTTTCGCCTAAAAAGAATCAAGATAAATATTTTAATTTATCTGTTATAATTCAACAATCTACTCTAAATATTATCATGATGATACGATGATTTTGTAATGTAGAAAATTAGGAAAGACAAAATTCAGGATGACACGGCAATTTATTTGAGACAAGAATAATGATACAATTCCAAGGCAAGATACTATTCCTTTGACTTCCAATTACCGAGGGAACCAATTAATATTGATTTTATTCAACTTATCGAGTATTTTTCAAGGGACCGAGAAAAAATGTTCAATTTATCGAGAGATTCGTTAGACAACGTTCGACAGACGTCCGCTAGTTAAATTATAAAATAGTTGTACATTCTAAAGTAATACTTAAAGTTGCACCGCATAAGTTTCTTTTTTCTGTGATAAATCAATATTTATTTCAAAGAGAAATATCTACTAATTCTAACTTTTTTGGATGACGTATGAAAGGGTGAAAATATGAAGAGTGATGGTTTATATATGATTGGATGACGTATGAAAGGGTGAAAATATGAAGAGTGATGGTCTATATATGATTGGATGACGTATGAAAGGGTGAAAATATGAAGAGTGATGGTCTATATATGATTGGATGACGTATGAAAGGGTGAAAATATGAAGAGTGATGGTCTATATATGATTGGATGACGTATGAAAGGGTGAAAATATGAAGAGTAATGGCGAACGGAAAAATAAAAGTGTCCAGGGGCGGGAATCGAACCCACTACTTTTGCAATACTCGTTATCTTCTACCGTGATTGTAATACTTTATTACCGTGACAATACGATGTCTTATCTCATCATCTGTTATAACAAATATAAACTATTTTTTCGATGCGTATGATTCCTTTTTGAATAAAAACATTTTTCTTGAAGATAAGGTTGCCTGGCTGGCATTGATATTTCTTTAAAAACGAACACTTGAGCCAGTTAAAGTTTTATTTTCTCGTGTCCTTACTGCAATGATAAAATAAAGGAAGGGCCTGGTTCATCAACGCAGGGGCCATGCTAATCTTCTCTGTAATTCTCAGTCGAGTAAAAGAGTGAGGCCTGGTTCATCAGTAGTGAACCCTCCCAGCGGTTTCGCTAGTTTATCTACCCTACCTCTGTAATATTGCATTTTTTACTGTTTTCTTTTTATACTGATACTGAATATAGCTTGTTGGAAAAGAAGTATTTTAGATTAATTGTGGACATAAGCTTTGAGTACAGTAGAAATACATACAATTATAAATATATAATATGCTTCGAGCTATATATGCTCTTCCGTAAATTACAAGTAAAAATAGTACCATTATTCTGTCATTGCAGTAAATTATGAAAATTCGAAACTATTTTAGACGCGTAAGATTCTTTTTAAAATTAAACAATTTCTACTGCCCTTACTGTAATGGAACTTAACCGCTGGGAGGGTTCACCACTGATGAGCCAGGCCCTCCCATTAATTTTTCCATTGCAGTAAGGGCAGTAGAAATTGCTTAATTTTAAGAAGAATCTTACGCATAAAATAGTTTCGAATTTTCATAACAGATGGCGCGCTAGTGCATCACAGTAAAGTATGTAGAGATAATATTTTATGATTTATATGAAAAGAAACACATGGCATTTAGCCAACTGAAATATTGGTAAAATAAATGATATTTTGATCCAATATATGCCTTTGTAATTAAAAAAACATATGTATACATATAAAATGAAAGGATTTAAAAGCACGAATGTTTCTTTTATACATAATACAAACTTCTACTGTCCTTACTGCGATGAAAAAATATATTGGGAGGGCTTGGCTCATCAGTGGTGAACCCTCCCAGCGGTTTAGCCAATTTAATCCACCAGACCGCTTCTCAGAGCTCTAATATCTGGTGGATTTAATCTAGTGGGTTAAATTGGCGAAACCGCTGGGAGGGTTCACCACTGATGAGCCAAGCCCTCCCAATATATTTTTTAATCACAGTAAGGGCAGTAGAAGTTTGTATTATGTATAAAAGAAACATTCGTGCTTTTAAATCCTTTCATTTTATATGTATAGATGGCGCGTTATTGCTTTGTGTTAATATGTATATATGCAACAAAAACTATCTTTACTCACTAAATAAAACGACGGTTATAGTTCATTGGTTAGTGGGGAATGGGGTTACAATTAAAAACTTTTTCAATAAAAAATATGTATCTGTCGTGGTCGAATGAAAGGGCGCAACCGTTATGCATGTAAGCTTCGAAAAAGAACTTGTTCCACACTGGTAAGCGCGCGTACACGGCGGCGTGACGTAGCATTCTCCCGCGCTGTCTTCCACGTTTATTTTGTACAGATTTATAGATGGGTGCATTTGTATTTACATTTTAACATTCTTATTATGGCGAAAATAAATTATATCTCTTGGGTATTAGGTAAATTACGACATATATATTTTTTAAATTACAAATATTTCCTCACAACGAGTTTCTTTTTATTGAAAAACGCTGGATTTCAAGTGATAATCACTCTTCAACGGTCTTAATAAAATAGCAGAAATAAAATATTTCTGGTAAGATAAAGTCGCTATTTTATTAAGCCCGTTAAAGAGCGATTATCGCTTTAAAGCTAGCATTTTGTAATAAAAAGAAACTCATTGTGAGGAAATATTTTGTAATTTAAAACTTTTTCACAATATTTTATTATGAATAAATATATGTATTTCTATGTCAAATAAAAAGTTTCAGAAGATGAGTTTCTTTTAATTGTAAAACATTACATGCTTTCGGGCAATGCCCTTCTACAGGTAAAATAAAAATAAAAACAAAAATTAAATAATTTTAATTTTTGTTTTTATTTTTATTTTACCTGTAGAAGGGCATTGCCCGAAAGCATGTAATGTTTTACAATTAAAAGAAACTCATCTTCTGAAACTTCTTATTTGACATATCTTACTGGAAGAGTCTTTGACCTTTATATGTATTTCTTTTCTAGCTAACATAGATGTATGTTGACAGAGCTGTGGCTAACGTGCTAGGATGGAATCTCCTATCTACCTATACCTACAATCCATCCGTGCTGTTTTCCTACCCCAGGAACTCCCGCCAGCTAGCTCATGCCGCCCTACCTACTGTAGATGCATTCGAGCAATGTCTTGGCTTGCTAACCGAGCGCTACAACTACCCCTTGTTGCATCTACTGCTACTTAAGCGGTATCCCCATTTGAGAGACAAATCTACGGTACGTATGTAATACAAACATCTATAGCTCTGTTGTCATAGCTTCTATATTCCTTTCGTCTAAGAACGTACAAGGTTATATATGAAGTTTGACACAGCATCTATGAGTAGCTATCTATTTGTCTAAAGTACGATTTTATAATCCAAATTAAACGAACACTAAATAAACTTTGTAGCAAAAAAATTTACTAGCAATGTGTTTCTTTTCAATAATATTATCAAATATTATCTCTACAGATTTGATTCTATGGTTGAATTTAATATTTGATGATATCATTAAAGAGAAACACATTGCCAGAAAATTTAAACTGAATATACTCATGGACAAAACTTGAGAAAGTTGTACCTTTTAACATGTATATCGGGATTGAGACAATAACTCTGAAAGATATTACAGTAACCTTTATTGAAGACACACGAGATAACCAAGTGTTAACAACCTCTGTCTCCTTCAAAGAAACAGACGACTGGCGATATTAAAGACTTTCCACTTCCTTCAGTTTTGTCCATGAGTGTAGATAACGCGGCTATGGTAGTAGGTATTGCTATAAATAGGTAGCTAAGGGAACTGTGCTGACGCAGGTCCAGGGATTGGTGGAGAGCGTTAAGAAAGCTTTCATTGACTCCATCGGAGAATCCTCCTGGCTCGACAGGAAGATGAAGAAGAGAGCTGAGATGAAGGTACGTTGACATTCCGTATTTGCATATTTCCGCTCTTTTTCTACACAACACTTTCTTCATTAACCACAGCAAGATGGTAAAATGAATTTAGGGATTTTGTCCCTGTCGATATTTTGGTCTGTCGAGATTTCACCCCTGTTGGGATTTTGGTCTGTTGGAATTTTGGTCTGTCGAGATTTCATCCCTGTTGGAATTTTGGTCTGTCGAGATTTCACCCCTGTTGGGATTTTGGTCTGTTGGAATTTTGGTCTGTCGAGATTTCATCCCTGTTGGGATTTTGGACTGTTGGAATTTTGGTCTGTCGAGATTTCATCCCTGTTGGGATTTTGGTCTGTTGGAATTTTGGTCTGTCGAGATTTCATCCCTGTTGGGATTTTGGTCTGTTGGAATTTTGGTCTGTCGAGATTTCGTCCCTGTTGGGATTTTGGTCTATTGGAATTTTGGTCTGTCGAGATTTCATCCCTGTTGGGATTTTGGTCTGTCGAGATTTCATCCCTGTTTGGATTTTGGTCTGTTGGAATTTTGGTCTGTCGAGATTTCATCCCTGTTGGGATTTTGGTTTGTTGGAATTTTGGTCTGTCGAGATTTCGTCCCTGTTGGGATTTTGGTCTGTCGAGATTTCGTCCCTGTTGGGATTTTGATCTGTTGGAATTTTGGTCTGTCGAGATTTCATCCCTGTTGGGATTTTGGTCTGTCGAGATTAGACCCCTGTTGGGATTTTGGTCTGTTGGAATTTTGGTCTGTCGAGATTTCATCCCTGTTGGGATTTTGGTCTGTTGGAATTTTGGTCTGTCGAGATTTCGTCCCTGTTGGGATTTTGGTCTGTCGGGATTATATTCCTGTTGGGATTTTGGTCTGTTGGAATTTTGGTCTGTCGAGATTTCATCCCTGTTGGGATTTTGGTCTGTCGAGATTTCATCCCTGTTTGGATTTTGGTCTGTTGGAATTTTGGTCTGTCGAGATTTCACCCCTGTTGGGATTTTGGTCTGTTGGAATTTTGGTCTGTCGAGATTTCATCCCTGTTGGGATTTTGGTCTGTCGAGATTTCGTCCCTGTTGGGATTTTGGTTTGTCGAGATTTCATCCCTGTTGGGATTTTGGTCTGTTGGAATTTTTTTTCTGTCGAGATTTCACCCCTGTTGGGATTTTGGTCTGTCGAGATTTCATCCCTGTTGGGATTTTGGTCTGTCGAGATTTCATCCCTGTTGGGATTTTGGTTTGTTGGAATTTTGGTCTGTCGAGATTTCGTCCCTGTTGGGATTTTGGTCTATTGGAATTTTGGTCTGTCGAGATTTCATCCCTGTTGGGATTTTGGTCTGTCGAGATTTCATCCCTGTTTGGATTTTGGTCTGTTGGAATTTTGGTCTGTCGAGATTTCATCCCTGTTGGGATTTTGGTTTGTTGGAATTTTGGTCTGTCGAGATTTCGTCCCTGTTGGGATTTTGGTCTGTCGAGATTTCGTCCCTGTTGGGATTTTGATCTGTTGGAATTTTGGTCTGTCGAGATTTCATCCCTGTTGGGATTTTGGTCTGTCGAGATTTGACCCCTGTTGGGATTTTGGTCTGTTGGAATTTTGGTCTGTCGAGATTTCATCCCTGTTGGGATTTTGGTCTGTTGGAATTTTGGTCTGTCGAGATTTCGTCCCTGTTGGGATTTTGGTCTGTCGGGATTATATTCCTGTTGGGATTTTGGTCTGTTGGAATTTTGGTCTGTCGAGATTTCATCCCTGTTGGGATTTTGGTCTGTCGAGATTTCATCCCTGTTTGGATTTTGGTCTGTTGGAATTTTGGTCTGTCGAGATTTCACCCCTGTTGGGATTTTGGTCTGTTGGAATTTTGGTCTGTCGAGATTTCATCCCTGTTGGGATTTTGGTCTGTCGAGATTTCGTCCCTGTTGGGATTTTGGTTTGTCGAGATTTCATCCCTGTTGGGATTTTGGTCTGTTGGAATTTTTTGTCTGTCGAGATTTCACCCCTGTTGGGATTTTGGTCTGTCGAGATTTCATCCCTGTTGGGATTTTGGTCTGTCGAGATTTCATCCCTGTTGGGATTTTGGTTTGTTGGAATTTTGGTCTGTCGAGATTTCGTCCCTGTTGGGATTTTGGTCTGTCGAGATTTCGTCCCTGTTGGGATTTTGATCTGTTGGAATTTTGGTCTGTCGAGATTTCATCCCTGTTGGGATTTTGGTCTGTCGAGATTTCGTCCCTGTTGGGATTTTGGTTTGTCGAGATTTCATCCCTGTTGGGATTTTGGTCTGTTGGAATTTTTTGTCTGTCGAGATTTCACCCCTGTTGGGATTTTGGTCTGTCGAGATTTCACCCCTGTTGGGATTTTGGTCTGTTGGAATTTTGGTCTGTCGAGATTTCATCCCTGTTGGGATTTTGGTCTGTCGAGATTTCGTCCCTGTTGGGATTTTGGTTTGTCGAGATTTCATCCCTGTTGGGATTTTGGTCTGTTGGAATTTTTTGTCTGTCGAGATTTCACCCCTGTTGGGATTTTGGTCTGTCGAGATTTCACCCCTGTTGGGATTTTGGTCTGTTGGAATTTTGGTCTGTCGAGATTTCATCCCTGTTGGGATTTTGGTCTGTCGAGATTTCGTCCCTGTTGGGATTTTGGTCTGTCGAGATTTCACCCCTGTTGGGATTTTGGTCTGTTGGAATTTTGGTCTGTCGAGATTTCATCCCTGTTGGGATTTTGGTCTGTCGAGATTTCGTCCCTGTTGGGATTTTGGTTTGTCGAGATTTCATCCCTGTTGGGATTTTGGTCTGTTGGAATTTTTTGTCTGTCGAGATTTCACCCCTGTTGGGATTTTGGTCTGTCGAGATTTCATCCCTGTTGGGATTTTGGTCTGTCGAGATTTCATCCCTGTTGGGATTTTGGTTTGTTGGAATTTTGGTCTGTCGAGATTTCGTCCCTGTTGGGATTTTGGTCTGTCGAGATTTCGTCCCTGTTGGGATTTTGATCTGTTGGAATTTTGGTCTGTCGAGATTTCATCCCTGTTGGGATTTTGGTCTGTCGAGATTTCGTCCCTGTTGGGATTTTGGTTTGTCGAGATTTCATCCCTGTTGGGATTTTGGTCTGTTGGAATTTTTTGTCTGTCGAGATTTCACCCCTGTTGGGATTTTGGTCTGTCGAGATTTCACCCCTGTTGGGATTTTGGTCTGTTGGAATTTTGGTCTGTCGAGATTTCATCCCTGTTGGGATTTTGGTCTGTCGAGATTTCGTCCCTGTTGGGATTTTGGTTTGTCGAGATTTCATCCCTGTTGGGATTTTGGTCTGTTGGAATTTTTTGTCTGTCGAGATTTCACCCCTGTTGGGATTTTGGTCTGTCGAGATTTCATCCCTGTTGGGATTTTGGTTTGTTGGAATTTTGGTCTGTCGAGATTTCGTCCCTGTTGGGATTTTGGTCTGTCGAGATTTCGTCCCTGTTGGGATTTTGATCTGTTGGAATTTTGGTCTGTCGAGATTTCATCCCTGTTGGGATTTTGGTCTGTCGAGATTTGACCCCTGTTGGGATTTTGGTCTGTTGGAATTTTGGTCTGTCGAGATTTCATCCCTGTTGGGATTTTGGTCTGTTGGAATTTTGGTCTGTCGAGATTTCGTCCCTGTTGGGATTTTGGTCTGTCGGGATTATATTCCTGTTGGGATTATATTCCTGTTGGGATTTTGGTCTGTCGAGATTTTATTCATGTTGGGATTTTGGTCTGTCGGGATTATATTCGTGTTGGGATTTTGGTCTGTCGGGATTTTATCCATGTTGGGATTTTGGTCTGTCGGGATTTCATCCATGTTGAAATTAGGTCTGTCGGGATTTCATCCATGTTGGGATTTTGGTCTGTCGGGATTTCATCCATGTTGGGATTTTGGTCTGTCGGGTTTTCATCCATGTTGGGATTTTGGTCTGTCGGGATTTCATCCATGTTGGGATTTTGGTCTGTCGGCTTTTCTTCCATGTTGGGATTTTGGTCTGTCAGGATTTCATCCATGTTGAAATTTTGGTCTGTCGGGATTTCATCCATGTTGGGATTTTGGTCTGTCGGGTTTTCTTCCATGTTGGGATTTTGGTCTGTCGGTATTTCGTCCTTGTTGGGATTTTGGTCTGTCGTGATTTCGTCCCTGTTGGAATTCTGGTCTGTCGGGATTTTGGTCTGTTGGAATTTTGGTCTGCTGGGAATTCATCCTTGTTGAGATTTTGGTCTTTCGGGATTATAATCCTGTTGGGATTTTGGTCTTTCGGAATTATATTCCTGTTGGGATTTTGGGCTTTCGGGATTTTATCCATGTTGGGATTTTGGTCTGTCGGGATAATATTCCTGTTGAAATTTTGGTCTGTCGGGATTTTATCCATGTTGGGATTTTGGTCTGTCGGGATTTCATCCATGTTGGGATTTTGGTCTGTTGGGATTTCATCCATGTTGAAATATTGATCTGTCGGGATTTCATTCATGTTGGGATTTTGGTCTGTCGGGTTTTCATCCATGTTGGGATTTTGGTCTGTCGGAATGTCGTCCCTGTTGGGATTTGGTCTGTCGGGATTTCAGCCTTCGTATCTCGACCCCTGTTCAAAACTCCCAACGAGTAACTTGCTATAACCCCACATACCTTGATGTCCCAGATCAAGAGCCTTATCTCCCGACTCGGCTACCCCGCCTGGATCATCAAAGGAAAATCTCTGGACGATTTCTACAAGGAGGTAAGTCCCCAGACTAGGACGTGGTCAGGATATGTCTTTTTTATTTAATATATATAATGTTTTTTAAGAATATATCTACTTATATATTTGCCTTATTCTGTCTGAAGCTCACGGATAGAATGCGCGCCCATTGGCTGCCGGCGAACACGTGTCCTCCCTGCCCCCCTCTAGACAACCCTGTTATCAGCTGTGTGATACATACACCTGTCTATAGCGGCCACCCTGTCTATAGCGGTCACTTTAGGCAACCCTGTTATCAGCAGTGTGATACATACACCTGTCTATACAGACCACCCTGTCTATAGCGGCCACTCTAGACAACCCTGTTATCAGCTGTGTGATACATACACCTGTCTATACAGACCACCCTGGCAATAGCGACCACCCTAGACAACCCTGTTATCAGCTGTGTGATACATCCACCTGTCTATACAGACCACCCTGTATATAGCGGCCATTCTAGATAACCCTGTTATCAGCTGTGTGATACATACACCTGTCTATAGCGGCCACTCTAGACAACCCTGTTATCAGCTGTGTGATACATCCACCTGTCTATACAGACCACCCTCTCTAAAGCGGTCACTTTAGGCAACCCTGTTATCAGCAGTGTGATACATACACCTGTCTATACAGACCACCCTGTCTATAGCGGCCACTCTAGGCAACCCTGTTATCAGCTGTGTGATACATCCACCTGTCCATACAGACCACCCTGTCTATAGCGGCCACTCTAGGCAACCCTAGGAAGCAAGATGTATACAAGGTGTAGACAAGATGAAGATCTAGATGAAGATTAAAACGTTTTTAAAATATATTCGCACTCGGGTAAAACCCGGGCCATTCGTCTAGTATCTGATAATTGCGCTAAAAATTATCATGACCTTGTACCACGTATACTAGGGATAAAAAATAAAAAGTTGTGGTATATTTCGTAGATTAGTGTAATAAGCTCACAGTGGGCGCACATTTTATCATGACCTTGTATCACGTGTATTATGGATGAGATAAAAAGTTGTGGTTTATTAAGCAGATCTGAGTGTAATATGCAAAGTGGGCGCACATTTTATCATAGCCTGTACCACATGTATTAGGGATTAAAAAACTATGGTATATCAAGTATATCTGAGTGTAATAAGCACAGAGTGGACGCGTGTTAACATGTCCTGTACCACGTGTACTAGGGATAAAATAAAAAGTTGTGGTTTATGAGTAGATTTGAGTGTAATATGAAACGTGGGCGCACATGTTATGGTGGCTTTTACCACATGTATTAGGGATAAAAAAACTATGGTATATTACCTAGATCTGAGTGTAATAAGCACATAGTGGGCGCGTGTCAACATGTCCTGTACCACGTGTACTATGGATAAAAAAGTTGTGGTTAATTAAGTATATCTGAGTGTAATAAGCACACAGTGGACTCATGTTATCATCTCCTGTACCACGTGTATTAGAGATAAAAAAAACTATGGTTTATCAAGTATATTAATCAGCCACAACTTACCTTAAGAATCCAATCAATCTCAGGAGTTGTGGTTAATTAAGAAATTCGAGTATAATATGCAAAGTAGGCGCACATGTTAACATGGCCTGTAACACATGTATTAGGTAGGGCTAAAATAAAAAGTTGTGGTATATTAAGCAGATCTGAGTGTAATATGCACAGTGGGTGCACATGTTAACATGGCCTGTACCACATGTATTAGGGATAAAAAAAATCTATGGTATATTAAGCAGATCTGAGTGTAAATATGCAAAGTGGGGGCGTGTTGCACAGGCCACCAACCTGACCTACCGCTACCTGGAAGATCTAATCAACAACGCCAAGTTCATGCAGGTGAAGAACTTCCAGAAGTTAGGGCAGACCAACGCCAGGAAGGAGTAAGTAACAATGTATGACACTCATGACATTTGACACATGTCGTGCTGTTGTGGACAGATGGCCTATGTGGGTAGAAGCTCCCTCAGTCAACGGTGTCTTCTCACAGCTGGAGAACATGATGGGTAGATAACACAATTTTATTTTCATGATGACATTGTGAAAAAACGTTTTAAAAATACAAAAATTATTTCTCTCACAATGAGTTTCTTTTTTTAATTTTAAAATGAAAGCTTTCAAACGATAATCGCTCTTTTCAACGGACTTAATAAAAACAAAAACAACAACAAAAAAAAACATCGACTATATCTTACAAGAAATATTTGCAAATTTTAATAACTCCGCCTTTGCCGGTCCCAAGCCCGGATGAAAAAGGAGGAGGGGAGCAGTAACAAGCTTGCTAAAAAACCTGGGTTCAGCTGGCCCGGCTGATAGTACCCTGTAAGGGCTCCAGGGATACAGGATGAGCAGTGTTTGTACTCCATGTTAGGAGCGGCTGTACATGGCATCTGTTCCTCATGTCAAAGGCGGCCATTTCTTTTGGAGCTAAGTCGGCCTGCCACTGAGTATTGCTCCCAGTCTTAATGACAAAAGCAGACACATTTTACTCCACCCAGTCATGATGGTTGTCAAATCTCCCCGCTATGCTGTGCATCGACAGTCGCGCAGAAAGTCTCAAACTTTACAAGCTTGATACCTTAATATGATTGAGTGGAAATAAGAAAGAAGAAGGCAAATTTTAATTAAGATCCATCACTGATTTTACACTTTGACAAAATTAACGAGAAAAAATCTCTTGGGTTTCTAACTACCCTTTATTTATACTCCTTTATTATCATCATTTGATCTTAAATTTTCGTTCTGTAACAATTAATTAGAAGAATCGATTGAATTGTTTAAACTGTTAATTGTCTTTTCCCTTCAATGATAAATTAATGGGAATGCCCACATTCGAGTTAAAGACATTTTTTTTACTAGAAAGCCAATTATAATAAATCAGAAAATTATATTTTTTTTGGGGGGGGGGGGGGGGGGAGTAGTGGATTAAGTATTTAAAATATTTTCTGCAATTTCCAACGTGATGGAAAAAAAACCATTGTTAACATGATCTGATTGTTTCCAGTGTTGCCGCTTGCTATTTTGACGGAACCCTTCTTAAACAAAGAATTACCCCAGTAGGTATTTTTTACTTATCTCTCTCTCTCTTCCATAGATATTAACTTTTTAATAGAAATGTAAACTATTATTTTTACTCGTATGATTATTTTCGTGATATACAAGGTTGTCCCAAATGTTCGTAAACACTTGCAAAAAAAAAAAATCGAAATACCAATATTATATTTGCCGTTATGTATAATGTATTTGTATTATGTTTAAAGTAATTGTATTATTATGTATTCGCCGTAATAATATTATTCATCAATTAATAAGAAAAACATTAACTTTTGGGATAAAACCTTATAAAACAAAATTTATATTTCCCTTACTGAAATGATACATTTATCAGCATCAGTATAAAAGGAAAACAGTTAAATACAATATTACAGCGGTAGATTACAACTGGCGAAACCGCTGGCAGGGTTCACCACTGATGAGCCAGACCCTCCCATTATTTTTAATCATTGCAGTAAGGACAGTATAAAGCTGTTTTAATTCAAGAAAAAACATACGCGTCTAAAATAATTTAAATTTCTCGTAATAGATGGCGCGCTAATGCATCATATTAACAGCAGTAGATTAAACTGGCGAAACCGCTGTTAGGGTTCACCACTGATGATCCAGGGGCCCTCCCATTAATTTTACATTGAAGGGAAATCAGTTTAAATTTGTTTTATTTCAAAAAAGGAAAATAAGTGTCAAAAATAGTTCAAATTTTGTATAACAGATGGCGTGCTTAATCGTAAAATACGACATTTATTACTGTCCTTATTGTAATGAAAATATATTGGGAAGTGCCTGGCTCATCAGTTGTGAAACCTCCCAGTGGTTTCGCCAGTTTAACCTACCATACCACTATAACATTACATATGTACATCTACGACAGTATTTGGACATTTTGTTTATAAACTTGGAATGAATTCTTGGTAAAGGTGTTCAATGAATTGATGGACAATATGATTTTGGATAATTATCTTGAAGATAGCCGGCATTCATAAACTCATGGACCAAACTTAAGAAAATAAAAAGTCTTTACATTCGCCGGTCGTCTGTTTTTTTTTTTTTTGTTTGTTTTTGTTCTGTTTTTGAAGGAGACAGAGGCTGTTCACACTTTATTATCTCGTGTATCGTCAATATAAGTCACTGTAATATATTTCAGAGTTATTGACTGAATCTCGATATACATGGTGAAAGGTACAACTTCCTTAAGTTTTGTCTCATGAGTGTAATGTCTGAATCCCGATATACATGCTAAAAGGTACAACTTCCTTAAGTTGTGTCCATGAGTGTATTGTCTGAATCCCAATATACATGCTAAAAGGTACAACTTCCTTAAGTTTTGTCCATGAGTGTATTGTCTGAATCCCAATATACATGCTAAAAGGTGCAACTTCCTTAAGTTTTGTCCATAAGTGTATTGTCTGAATCCCAATATACATGCTAAAAGGTACAACTTCCTTAAGTTTTGTCCATGAGTGTATTGTCTGAATCCCAATATACATGCTAAAAGGTACAACTTCCTTAAGTTTTGTCCATGAGTGTATTATCTTAATCCCGATATACATGCTAAAAGGTACAACTTCCTTAAGTTTTGTCCATGAGTGTATTGTCTGAATCCCGATATACATGGTAAAAGGTACAACTTCCTTAAGTTTTGTCCATGAGTGTATTGTCTGAATCCCAATATACATGCTAAAAGGTACAACTTCCTTAAGTTTTGTCCATGAGTGTATTATCTTAATCCCGATATACATGCTAAAAGGTACAACTTCCTTAAGTTTTGTCCATGAGTGTATTGTCTGAATCCCGATATACATGCTAAAAGGTACAACTTCCTTAAGTTTTGTCCATGAGTGTATTGTCTGAATCCCGATATACATGCTAAAAGGTACAACTTCCTTAAGTTTTGTCCATGAGTGTATTGTCTGAATCCCGATATACATGCTAAAAGGTACAACTTCCTTAAGTTTTGTCCATGAGTGTATTGTCTGAATCCCGATATACATGCTAAAAGGTACAACTTCCTTAAGTTTTGTCCATGAGTGTATTGTCTGAATCCCGATATACATGGTAAAAGGTACAACTTCCTTAAGTTTTGTCCATGAGTGTATTGTCTGAATCCCAATATACATGCTAAAAGGTACAACTTCCTTAAGTTTTGTCCATGAGTGTATTATCTTAATCCCGATATACATGCTAAAAGGTACAACTTCCTTAAGTTTTGTCCCCATGAGTGTAAGGTACCACCAACCTTTTTTCCTAGATAGCTTGAACATAACTTTCTTTCCACACCCACTCGCCATCTTTCCCAAATACTCAAATACTTCTCTAGACGCCTTAGATATCTCCTCTCTTAAGAAATCTTCATTTCCCACTTTATCAACCTCTCACTAGACTCAGGAATAAAAAAGCAAAACAATGTATTCCATCTCTGCTCCAAACATCAGTTATGCAAATTGAAAGCAGTTTTCTCTCTCAACATTTGATTATATATCTAACCAAATTTGCATATAGGTACCTCAACTACGGCTCCCTTGGTGTCATCGTAGGACACGAGATGACCCACGCCCTGGATATGAACGGTAACGTAGCTAGATACAATTTAAACCATTATATTGATTCCTCTAATCAATTGTTACAAAGGTAGAAAAAAAATAACAATATAGTAAATAAAGGGTAGATAAAATGTAGGGGTATATATATAGTTGTACAAGTTACTTCAGCAAGGAAGGTTTTCCCCATCTTGAGAGAGTTCTCCTCCAGACATGGAGTAACATTGCTAGAGTGTTAATTTAGGCCTAACTACTTGAGATATGGATAATTTTAGTACGCCGTCTAGTATCAATTACCTGGTTGTTGTTTTTTTTTTTTTTTTGCCTATCCCTAGTACACGTGGTACAGACCATGATAATCATGGTGGGTAGAAATAGGCGACTAAGTACACCACATGTCTACACATGTGAAAAGCAGTTCGACTTTGGACTTACAAATGTGCCAGAGCCCCCGTTGGGTTACTTGCACTCGCTGGTGAGGTTGGACTTTTGCAAGAATCGGAGGCCATTGGAGCATTTTTTTTTTAACATAAAAAAGTGCCCAATGCGGGAAACGAACCCGGGTCGTAGCGGTCGAAAACCAATGGTTTAGACCTTCCTTCCACCAAACAACCCCCCTTTCCCCGGTTGTTAATTATGCCATTAGCCATGTCTCAAAGCCATGCAAGTACACGCTCTAGCAAGACGTGAATGGCTCATTAAATCAGTTCTTTAGATCAGAGGTCGACTAACTTTGTGAATCGGAAGAGTCAAAAATTACAAAATTTCAAAGTTTTTAAAGCGCAACAATATTTTTTTCTTTTGCCAACAATAAATAGTGCTCGCTATTTGGGACTAGATATATACAGTTAAACCTTTCTATAGCGCCCCCTCTAAATAACGCCTCCCTCTCTATAACGCCCGATTTTAAATACGTAGTACGATTTTTGTTCCATTTATTTATGCTTATGAGGTGATACAGCAGCGTGTTTACAATTAGAGAGGAGACAAAATTAATTAAATCTAGAAAAAAGAAGTGAGGACATATCGGTCATTAAAGTCTGAGAGGCAAGTCCTTCAGCCAGTTCAGGGCTTCCGGGGTGACAGAATGGAGATTGGAGATTCCTCCATTGAATTTGTACAGCGGGCAGTCATCTAGTATATGGGACATTGATTGTGGGACGTTGCAGGCACAATTTGGATCTTTGGTGTAGCCCCATAACTTCATCAGCTCTGCACACCTTCCCTGACCTGTCCTAAAGCGGTTTTTGTTCCATTGATCCATAGAAGCATAAGGCACCTCTCCCGTCAAAATAAACGTCAATAGTGCTGTGGCTTTGTCACCGACCCGAGGCCGCTAGTTTGCGGAGACGGTCAATTAAAGGCGGCAGGTTTTGACGGGAGAGGCGCCCTATGCTTCTATGGATCTAATTACGGGTTGTTCTATTTTCAATAAGATATATATTTATTGTCAATTTTTGTCTTCAATAAAGGAAATCTACTCATTGTTAATTTTTGTATTAATATCTGAATAACTAATTAACAACAATGACAATTAATTACAAAGACCAAATCCAAATAAATAGCGTGTAACGTTTCGGTAACAGCGTTGTTACCATCTTCAGACAAAAGTACTGAATGTAGTAGTGTACTGAATATACATTCAATACTTTTGTCTGAAGATGGTAACAACGCTGTGAACGTCACACACTATTTATTTATTTATATTTGGTCTTATTACCTTGTGTTTATAATCTATAATCCAAATTGTGCCATGCCAATAATGTATAATGTAACAGAATTGTTATGGTGTGTGTGCTCACAGGGAGATGGCGTGACCCACGGGGGAATCTAGCGGACTGGATGAACTCCGCCAGTCAGGACTATGACCGCGTGGCCCGCTGTTTCATAGCGCAGTACAGCCAATACTACTACAGGGACGCTAAAGCCTTTGTAAGTAATATACGTTTTGTAAAAATGGTATAATGAAAGAACTTAATATATTCTAGCCATAGATTTGGCCCAGCCACCTTGCCAGCTAAACACCTCTTTGGTAGATTGTGAAGATTCCATTAAATCCCGTGTGGATCTCATGGAATAAAGTCCGCCCTAGGCTGACGAGGGCCATTAGCCCGAAACCATGGTCTCTAGGTAGACGCTTCTCAGTTTGCCAAAGCTGGTGTTATGGCTTTGTTACCGACCCGAGGCCGCTAGTTGCGGCGACGGTCAATAGATGGCGTCAGAATTTGACGTTTATTTTGACGGGAGAGGCGCCCTATGCTTCTATGGATATTTATATATATATCTACAAAGACAAGGTCGCCACTCCCGTCAAAAATAGACGCCATTTATTGACCCCAGCCGCAAACTAGCGGCCTCGGGTCGGTGACAAAGCCACAACACTATATTAGTCTCTTCTTTATCTACACACTTCGAACGTTTCGGTGTGACTGTGCGTTATCCTTGTCAATAGATAAGTTTTTGATAAGCTCGGAGAAAAGAATAAAACCGACAACAACTCAGCAACTCTAGACTGATTTTGCACAACGCGTAGCATCTAAGATTCATCCGGGAATACCGCAAAAATGACACTTTTTCATCTTGTTAGAAACTATCTTGATTTTGGATGGACATTCAAACCCAGTGCTGGTATTGAATAACGCTGGAAGAAGATGAATAAGATTATGATTCATATCCAAATCTCACTCATGAACAAAACTTGAGAAAGTCGTTGATGTCACCGGTCGTCTATATACATATATATTAGGTAGACAGAGGCAATTTTGTTCACAATTGGTTATCTCGTGTGTCTTCAATAAAGGTTACTGTAATATCTTTCAGAGTTATTGTCTGAATCCCGATATACATGCTGAAAGGTACAACTTCCTTAAGTTTTGTCCATGAGTGTATTGTCTGAATCCCGATATATACATGCTAAAAGGTACAACTTCCTTAAGTTTTGTCCATGAGTGTATTGTCTGAATCCCGATATACATGCTAAAAGGTACAACTTTCTTAAGTTTTGTCCATGAGTGTATTGTCTGAATCTCGATATATATATGCTAAAAGGTACAACTTCCTTAAGTCTTGTCCATGAGTGTATTGTCTGAATCTCGATATACATGCTAAAAGGTACAACTTCCTTAAGTTTTGTCCATGAGTGTATTGTCTGAATCCAGATATACATGCTAAAAGGTACAACCTTTTTAAGTTTTGTCCATGAGTGTATTGTCTGAATCCCGATATACATGCTAAAATGTACAACTTCCTTAAGTTTTTTCCATGAGTTTATTGTCTGAATCCCGATATACATGCTAAAAGGTACAACTTCCTTAAGTTTTGTCCATGAGTGTATTGTATGAATCCCGATATACATGCTAAAAGGTACAATTTCCATAAGTTTTGTCCATGAGTGTATTGTCTGAATCCCGATATACATGCTAAAAGGTACAACTTCCTTAAGTTTTGTCCATGAGTGTATTGTCTGAATCCTGATATACATGCTAAAAGGTACAGCTTGCTTAAGTTTTGTCCATGAGTGTATTGTCTGAATCCCGATATACATGCTAAAAGGTAAAACTTCCTTAAATCTTGTCCATGAGTGTATTGTCTGAATCTCGATATACATGCTAAAAGGTACAACTTCCTTAAGTTTTGTCCATGAGTGTATTGTCTGAATCCCGATATACATGGTAAAAGGTACAACTTCCTTAAGTTTTGTCCATGAGTGTATTGTCTGAATCCCGATATACATGGTAAAAGGTACAACTTCCTTGAGTTTTCTCTCCATGAGTGTATTGTCTGAATCCCGATATGCATGCTAAAATGTACAACTTCCTTAAGTTTTGTCCATGAGTGTAAGTTATCCAATCACGAGAGGAGACTGAACCTATTCACCAGATAGATCCTAGTCCATTCTGTGAAGGAGGAATGTAAAAGAACTAGAGTGTTATACTCTGGGAATCACAATATAGCTGAACAGTTGGAAAGAAGTAATCCACTATTGCAGGGAACTGTAACCTGCGGTACTTGAGCCACATGCTGATGTGAAAAGCCATGTATAATACTCACATAAATAGAAAAACTTTATTTATTTGCATACTATTTATTGTTGGCCAAATAATAAAAAAGTGTATTGGAACAATCCATAAATAGATCTTTAATTAAAAAGACATATATTGAATCGAAATATATATTTTTACCAATATTTCAGTTGTGTGGCTGAGCGCCAACCTATATGTGAAAAGCGAAAATATAATTCGGGTAAAACGTTGCTTTTCTTTTATAATTTTGCCATCTTTCGAGCGGATTTCTGCTCTTCAACGGGCAATTAATTTTGGTACATAATCAAAACGATCTTTCTACAAAAATTGTTGTATTCCAATTGATTACACACAGCGCTCAACGTTAATTATACTTTAATTAACTATAACTATATATAGATTAAAAAGTAAACATGAAGAGAAAGAACAAGTCAGTACGTGGCGACGCTGCCGGCAGGGTTACATCATCGGCAGGAAGTGTGACGTCAGCTCCAGCGTTACCAGGCCAACCGCCACGGCCGTCAGCAATCTCCTCCCTCGAAGTGACCTCCTATTCATGGATCACTTCGCCGTCCATAAGTCTCGAACGATGAAGTTCGTGTAGGTTTCTCCCCAGTGGCATGGTCAAAATGTCCGCTAGATTTCTTCCACTTGCTTCAAGCCAATGCTCAGCTTCAGGGCCTTGGATAGCTTCTTTATACGAAGTAGGATCTCCCTTATTTACTTCGGTACTGAGGAGTTCAATTGAGTTCTGAGCATTTCTCTGGTTTCTTAGGATCATTGGATGAGATCGAGTAGGAGAAGGCTTCACAGTATCTTCATTATGGCTGTCCTCTTCTGTAGGTATCACGTCTTCTTGATCTAATAAAGACACTGGATTCTCTTCAATCTCCCGTTGAGTCCCATAGCTGTAGTGTTCAACTGATGGAAGCACCTCCCGGTTGCTGTCGTTCCTCGATACATCACTCTCTTTGAAGACACAGTCCCGAGATTCTACCACTTTCTTCATCTCAGGAATCAACACTCTGTAGCCACGTCCTCTAAGTGCATATCCAACAAGGTTACCTTTGACAGCTCTTCTTTCGAGTTTGGATTTACAGACTTGTCTTGGAATATGGACAAATACTTGACAGCCAATAGCTCTTAGGTGTTTAAGACTAGGCTTATTCCCTGTCCACAGTTCATATGGCGTGCTTTCACCATTGTGATTGTTGAGAACTCTGTTTCTGACATAGGCTGCGGTGTAAGTCAGCTCCGCCCAGGAAGCCTTTGGCAGACCACTTCCAGATATAGTGCTCCTGACAAGATCTAGGAGTGTCCTATTCATTCTTTCTGCCACACCATTCTGTTGAGGTGTATACGTCATAGTGTGTTCATGAACTATTCCAACGCTCTTGCAGAAAGTGTCCCATTCCTTGGAACAAAATTCCAAGCCATTATCCGTACGTATTCGTTTTAGTTTCCGGCTGGTTTGTTTCTCAGATTCTTGAATCCACTCTTTGACTTTTCCCAGGGTTTCGCCTTTGTTTTTCAGGAAAAATACACTTGTATATCTCGTAGATTCATCAATGATGGTTAAGACGTACTTGGCTCCTCCCCAGCTCAATACGTCGAGTGGACCCATCAAGTCCGCATGCACCAAGTCCAACGGCATGATTTCTTTTTCCTCCTTGTGTGAGTGTTGAAGAAATGGCAGACGGTAAGACTTGCCGATCAAGCAGTCTTCGCACTTTTCTGGCTTTGCCGGGCTGCAATCAAGTCCTCTTACGCTTTGGTTCTTGGCCATCTTTGCTATCGTATATGCATTTACATGCATCAGCCTTTTGTGCCAAAGTTCCAGTGTAAGCTCTTTCTTGCATTCAGATACAAGAGAAACACGATCATTCTGATCTATCGGAGAGGATGGAGTAGTCTGGACGTAGTAAAGTCTACCCAACTTCTTTCCCTCTATCAAGAGTTTACCTTTCATGTCCATAATGTAGCAGCCACTCTTGTTGAAGACAACTTTTCTACCGTTTTCTATCATTTGGAGTACAGACAGAACACTGTGACGCTTATCTGGTACATACAAGGTGTTCTGGGCAACCATATTGCTGGCATCTCCCTTGTGTCCAACAATATTGGCACTGACAGTACCGATACCACATGCTTCTATAGAAGAGCCATTCGCAATAGTGATGGAACTCATATTGCTTTTGCACTCTTTCAGACATGTGAAGTAATCTCTCTTGGGAGTCATATGGTGCTTCGCTCCAGAATCTATGATCCAGGTCTCGGCGGTAGCTCCAAACAAAGTGTTGCACATTGCCGACATATTTACGCCTTTGTTTTGGTCAAACCTCTTTGGTCTTTGTTCATTCTTTCCTTTCTTCCTGCATTCCCTTGCATAATGGCCTTTACCTCCACATTTGAAACAAACAACCTTTGCTTTAAATTGTTTTTCTGTTTCAATGGGCTTCGAAGAGGCATTAACGACCATGGCACCCACATCTTTTGGTAGATTTAACGAACGCCTTTCTGATTCTGCCAACAGCCGTCTTTTAACTGTGGCGGTCGTGAAGTCTGAATCAGGCAAGTTACATATGGTTGAGACAACGGTGTCCCAATCCTCTGGTAATCCACTCAAAAGAACCATAGCCAAATCGCCATCATCAATTTTGTCGCCAATTTGGGCCAGTTCGTTTACAATGTAGTTTATCTTCCCCATATACCCTTCCATATTGCTGTGCTGAGTCAACCTTTCGCCATATAACTGCCTTCTTAGTTGTACGGCTCGATATCTACTATCCTTTGGTGCGTATAATTTTTCCAGTTCCTCCCAGACCTCTTTCGGAGTATTCAAATGTTGAACATGCAATTGTTGTTCATCATTAATCCCGAGGCAAATTTTTGCAAACGCCTTACCCTCCCGCGACAAGAAAAGTTTTGTTGCAACAAGGTCACTAGGGTCAGGCTTAGCCTCTCCTGGATTGATCAAACTCCACAAATCGTTTTCGATTAGAACGAGTTTCATCTGGAAGCTCCAGCTGGAGTAATTAGCACCATTTATTTTTGTAATCGTCGTGTTTGCCATTTTAAAAAATATTTGGTAAGTAGAAAAAAAGGATCGTCCAAGTAAACAAAGGAAATTTGGTTACTCACGTTTTAGGCCTTGCGCTTCTTCAGTCTGACGTTTTAAGTCTTGCGCTTCTTCAGTTTCACGTTTTAGGCCTTGCGCTTCTTCAGTCTGACGTTTTAAGTCTTGCGCTTCTTCAGTTTCACGTTTTAGGCCTTGCGCTTCTTCAGTCTCATAATCTTTGTTGTATTCCAATTGATTACACACAGCGCTCAACGTTAGGCTGCGCCCTCGAAGTGTTAATTAACTATAAGGTAAAGGGATTTATATAGACTAGACGAATGGCCCGGGCAACGCCCGGGGTTTACCCGAGTGCGAATATATTTTAAAAACGTTGTCTTGGGTGGTCGCTATAGACAGGGTGGTCTGTATAGACAGGCGTATGTATCACACAGCCGATAACAGGGTTGTCTAGGGTGGCCGCTATAGACAGGGTGGTCTGTATAGACAGGTGTATGTATCACACAGCTGATAACAGGGTTGTCTGGAGTGGCCGCTATAGACAGGGTGGTCTGTATAGACAGGTGGATGTAACACACTGCTGATAACAGGGGTGTCTAGAGTGGCCGCAATAGACAGGGTGGTCTGTATAGACAGGTGTATGTATCACACTGCTGATAACAGGGTTGCCTAAAGTGACCGCTATAGACAGGGTGGTCTGTATAGACAGGTGAATGTAACACACTGATGATAACAGGGTTGTCTAGAGTGGCCGCTATAGACAGAGTGGTCTGTATAGACAGGTGGATGTAGCACACTGCTGATAACAGGGTTGTCTAGAATGGCCGCTATATACAGGGTGGTCTGTATAGACAGGTGGATGTATCACATAGCTGATAACAGGGTTGCCTAAAGTGACCGCTATAGACAGGGTGGTCTGTATAGACAGGTGGATGTATCACACAGCTGATAACAGGGTTGTCTAGAGTGGCCGCTATAGACAGAGTGGTCTGTATAGACAGGTGGATGTAGCACACTGCTGATAACAGGGGTGTCCAGAGTGGCCGCTATAGACAGGGTGGTCTGTATAGACAGGTGGATGTATCACACCGCTGATAACAGGGTTGTCTAGAGTGGCCGCTATAGACAGGTGTATGTATCGCACAGCTGATAACAGGGTTGTCTAGAATGGCCGCTATATACAGGGTGGTCTGTATAGACAGGTGTATGTATCACACAGCTGATAACAGGGTTATCTAGAATGGCCACTATATACAGGGTGGTCTGTATAGACAGGTGGATGTATCACACAGCTGATAACAGGGGTGTCTAGAGTGGCCGCTATAGACAGGGTGACCTGTATAGACAGGTGGATGTAACACACTGCTGATAACAGGGTTGTCTAGAATGGCCGCTATAGACAGGTGGATGTAACACACTGCTGATAACAGGGTTGTCTAGAGGGGGGCAGGGAGGACACGGGTTCGCCGGCAGCCAATGGGCGCGCATTCTATCCGTGAGCTTCAGACATACAGACAGAATAAGGCAATTATATAAGTAGACTAGCGGACGTACCCGGCTTCGCCCGGGTTTTACCCGAGTAAAGGTTTGTCTAACGAATCTCTCGATAAAGTGAACATTTTTTCCCGGTCCCTTGAAAAATACTCGATAAGTTGAATAAAATCAATATTAATTGGTTCCCTCGGTAATTGGAAGTTAAAGGAATAGTATCTTGCCTTGGAATTGTATCATTATTCTTGTCTCAAATAAATTGCCGTGTCATCCTGAATTTTGTCTTTCCTAATTTTCTACATTACAAAATCATCGTATCATCATGATAATATTTAGAGCAGATTGTTGAATTATAACAGATAAATTAGAATATTTATCTTGATTATTTTAAAGCGAAAAGTTATTTCAAAAATTTTATTTGCTAGAAACCTTCCCAGTACTATACTAAATAACTTCCCAAAGTTTCATGGCGTTCCAATGAGTGGTTTGGTCAGGCATAAAGGACAAACAGACACACACACACACACATACATTCATTTTTATATATATAGATTAAAAAGTAAACATTTTTTTTTTTTTTTTGCTTATCCCTAGTACACGTGGTACAGGCCATGATAATCATGGTGGGTAGTTAGCGACTGCTTTTACTGTAAGTGCACCACATGTCTACACATGTGAAAAGCAGTTCGACTTTGCACTTACTAATGCCAGAGCCCCGTTTGGTTACTTGCACTCGCTGGTGGGGTTGGACTTTTGCAAGAATCGGGGGCCATTGGAGCATTTTTTTTCTTTAAACATCGGCAGGAAGTGTGACGTCAGCTCCAGCGTTACCAGGCCAACCGCCACGGCCGTCAGCAAAAATAATTGAAAATATATTTAAAAGGGTGTAGCATTTTCAAAACTTTGAAATTATGTAAATGGCAAATTTTGACTCTTACGACTCAAAAGGTTGCCAACCCCTGCACTATCGTTCTTTCCGGCAAAATTAAGAGATAGCATTTTGAATATCGAAATTAGAGTTAAGTATGATACGGTTTTCACGTCACTACGACGGTGTCTACAGTTTCATAGGGTTTAGTGGAGGAGTGGTATCTACAGTATCTAACGTGACATGTCTCCAGGTGAACGGGACACGTACACTGAACGAGAACCTGGCAGACGCAGGCGGCATACGTCTCGCTCAGCGGGCTTACTCCAGCTGGGAGCACCGGCACGGACCTGAGGCCAGGCTGCCGACCTTCGCTAACTTCACTTCGGACCAGATGTTCTTCCTTCGCTACGGCACGGTACTGTTTCTATAGCTGTTGGTAGATATAGCTGCTGGTAGCAAGCAGCTTGTACATTTCTGGTAGCTAGCTGTGGGTAAAAATCTGTCTCTATAGCTGCTGGTAGCGAGCAGCTTGTACATTTCTGGTAGCTAGCTGTGGGTAAAAATCTGTCTCTATAGCTGCTGGTAGCGAGCAGCTTGTACATTTCTGGTAGCTAGCTGTGGGTAAAAATCTGTCTCTATAGCTGCTGGTAGCGAGCAGCTTGTACATTTCTGGTAGCTAGCTGTGGGTAAAAATCTGTCTCTATAGCTGCTGGTAGCGAGCAGCTTGTAGATTTCTGGTAGCTAGCTGTGGGTAGAAATCTGTCTCTATAGCTGCTGGCAGCGAGCAGCTTGTAGATTTCTGGTAGATAGCTGTTGGTAGAAATCTGTTTCTATAGCTGCTGGAAGCAAGCAGCTTGTAGATTTCTGGTAGCTAGCTGTGGGTAGAAATCTGTCTCTATAGCTGCTGGTAGCGAGCAGCTTGTAGATTTCTGGTAGCTAGCTGTTGGTAGAAATCTGTTTCTATAGCTGTTGGTAGCGAGCAACTTGTAGATTTCTGGTATCTAGCTGTGGGTAGAAATCTGTTTCTATAGCTGCTGGTAGCGAGCAGCTTGTAGATTTCTGGTATCTAGCTGTTGGTAGAAATCTGTTTCTATAGCTGTTTGTAGCGAGCAGCTTGTAGATTTCTGGTATCTAGCTGTGGGTAGAAATCTGTTTCTATAGCTTCTGGTAGCGAGCAGCTTGTAGATTTCTGGTAGCTAGCTGTGGGTATAAATTTGTTTCTATAGCTGTTTATAGATAAGTGTTGGAAGCTAGCTTTTTGTAGATAATTGGTAGCTAGCTGTTGGTAGCGAGCTGTGTCCATGTCACGTAGATTTCTGGTAGCTATCTGTTGGTAGATAACTGTTTCTATAGCTGTTGGTAGTTAAGTGTTCAAAGCTAGCTTTTTGTAGATGACTTGTAGCGAGCTGTGTCCATGTCACGTCAGATTTCTGGTAGCTATAGCTGTTGGTAAATAAGTGTTCGAAGCTTGCTTTTAGTAGTTAACTGGTAGCTAGATTTTGGTAGATTTCTGATAGCTAGCTGTTGGTAGTTAGCTGTAAGTAGATAACTGGTAGCTATAGCTGTTGGTAGATAACTGTAGCTATCTGCGCTAAGACGTCTGGTATGTACAGAACTGGTGTCAGAGTCTAGGAACCTCGAGACTGCGGCAGGAGCTCCGAGTCAATTCACACACCATCGGCAAATTCAGGTGGGGGCTACCTCTTCACTGAGACTTTATTGTTCTATGGCTAAAATTGGAATTTGTAAGAGAAACAGAGGCTGGATCTCAGAGATTATTGTTTAATTACCAAAACATTAAATTAAGAGACAGAAAAAAAAAAGGCAAAACAAAAGCAAGCGTAGGGGCAGACAACCAAAGTTAAACTAAAACACTACAGGTACAGCCGGTCGGAGTGGCGTCAGGTCACGTGATGTCTGTCACGTGATGTCTGGTAGGAAGGTGGCGTTGCTAGGCAACGGCTGATGTGCGAAGTTACTCTCCAACAGAATTTTCCTCTATCGCGGGACTACGAGGTGTGGCCATCAAATAACCGGACTCAGGTCATACCTATATTTATTCCTCACCAATTACAACAGACTTGAATGTTTATTCATGATAAAATTGTGAAAAAGTTTTAAAATTACAAATATTTTCTCACAATGAGTATCTTTTTATTGAAAAAAAAAAACGCTAGCTTTCAAGTGTTAATCGCTCTTCAACGGGCTTACTATAATATCGACTTTATCCCACCAGAATTTCTGAAGTCGATATTAAATTAAGCCCGTTGAAGAGCGATTAACGCTTGAAAGCTAGCGTTTTTTTTTTTTCAATAAAAAGACAATTGATAATTAAAATAATTTTATTGAAATCTTGTCAATACATGCAAAGTGCACAGTCTGTACTATTTAAAAAAAAAGATAATATGGATTATATACACTATGTGCAATGAATATGGCGCCCCTGCCTTCGTGAGAAAATATTTGTAATTTTAAGACTTGAATGTACTCTCCTTGGTGATCCCTACACCGCTTCATACGACCTTTCCATTTTTTGGAAGCAGTTCTAGAAGTCTGTCAGCTAATTGAGAAACTCGGTCGCTTTAACCGCTTCCCCAACTTTCAAATCTTGTCTCCTTCAGCGCCGATTTGACCTTGGGAAATAAAATCACAGGGGGGCAAGGTCGGGCGAATACGCTGGGTGTTCCAATACTGTAATGCCGTGTTTTGAGAGAAACGCCTTCATAGACAAAGCAGAATGGGCATTGTCTTTGTGAAGCATCCAGGACTTGGTTTTCCACAAATCGGGTCATCGTCTTCTCACACGCTCACGAAAGGCCGTTAAAACCTCGATGTTATAATGTTGATATATATGCAAAATTGGCTTGAAGAACATAAAACGTAGAGTACAGTGAAGTCTTCTATAAGAAACCATAGTCTAAAACATGGCTACACCTAGTAGCTTCTGGAGGTGATCTCTTATCATATTATGGAACAGCGTTTAATTGATTTTTATTCCAATAGATGGCGCTCTGCCATATACAAAATGTCCATGTGAGAGGTCAGGATTTGCCTTTTCAAAAATGTTGAATATGTTGTTGTTGTTTGTTATCCCCTTGTGTAAAGATTACACAAATTCCACGAGTTCATGCTCCTCGAGCTGTTTTATGATAAGCAGCGGCCTCTCCCAAAAGTCTGCAGCATGCAAATCAATATCTGATCTCATGGAATGGGGTGTAGGAGTGCATCTTTCGTTACATAATCCAGACACACTTTGGTGAAAGTCTGACTTTGCCTGTAAATTGAGGCTGTTCCTAACATGGAAGCCTTTACTGCCGACTCTAACATGAGTATAGACACAGCTGTTCCGTATCCCTGGAGTGGGACCCTTGCCGAAGTCTATCAACCGGGTCAATTGAACTCAGGATTTTTAAAGAGGTCTTTCTCCTCTTCTAACAATGTTGCTGTTGGTCCGCGACTGCTTATTCGTCAGAGTTTTTCTGCTTGTTTTGCAGCTGGCTTTCATATCTGAAGGTTGTTCCCCTATCCGCCAAATGGGGACGCGCCCTATAGCAGTCAGCTCTGCCAAGGATGTTGAATATGTGAATATGTGTGTGTTAGGTGGATTTACATATACTAGTTGTGGTGTGCAGGTTAAACGGCGCCCTCTCCAACCTCCCTGAGTTCTGGCAAGCCTTCAGCTGTAAGCCGGGGTCTGCCATGATCAACGACGACGTTTGCAGTTTCTGGTGATCCTACTAATTCCATGTGTACATATGTAAATATTACTTATTTATTTCACACCAATAAACATCCTTGTTGATCTTTTTAACCCAGTTTTATTTTAATATATATACACTTATGGAGACAAAACTTAAGGAAGTTGTACCTTTTAGCATGTACACTGCGTGACATTGAAAATGGAACACCAAGAAATAGTGGCCAGAAATTATGCAAATTTCAGGGTAGACGCGCCTAACCGAGTTATGCAAATGATGTAAAATGCGCAGCTCTCGTGCGCACATGGAGTAAGATATAAGGGAAGGAACTTGCAGAAAGGACAGTATTCGTGTCGTTATTTCTTCAAGGAAAATCATTGTAGAAATTTTGTTCTTGTGTCAAAAGACACGTGTAATAAAAGAGAATGCCAGGTCATCGTAAACGGAGGCAGTTCAAGCAGACAGACGCTTTTACGAGGGGCATGGTGATCGGACTGAAAAGGGCAGGTTGGTCCATACGTCAAATCGCAGCTGATACACACCTTGGTGCGTCCACGGTGCACCGACTATGGAGAAGATGGTTGGAACAAGGAAATGTGGCAATTAATAGGAATTTCGGTGCAACCAGAGTGACGTCAGCACGTGTTGATCGGCGTATCCTTCGACAAGCAGTGGCGGCCCCACAAGCCACTTGTACCGCCATCCTGCAACATGTGCAAGACACCCTAGATCATTCCATCTCGACCAGAACCATTTCCCGTCGATTGGTTGCTAATGGCTTGCACTCATGCCGTCCGCTAAGAAGACTGCCATTGACCCCACCGAATAGGCGCCAACGTTTGGAATGGTGCCGGGCTAGATCGACGTGGATGACGGAATGGCACAGGGTCGTGTTCTCAGATGAGTCGCGTTTCTGCTTGTCCAGTGATAGTCGCCGTGTACGCGTGTGGCGTCGACGTGGAGAAAGGTCCAATCCGGCAGCAATTGTGGAACGCCCCACCGTGCGACAACGTGGAATCATGGTTTGGGGCGCAATCGCGTATGATTCCAGGTCACCTTTACTTCGTATTCAGGGCACTATGACGGCCCAACGATACGTTGATGATGTGCTGCGACCGGTGACACTCCCCTACCTTCAGGGGGTACCCAATGCCCTTTATCAGCAGGATAACGCCCGACCGCACACTGCTCGCATTAGCCAACAAGCTCTGCAAGATGTACAGATGCTTCCCTGGCCACCGTACTCTCCTGATCTCTCACCAATCGAGCACGTCTGGGACATCATTGGACGCCGTTTGCATGCCTTGCCACAGCCGCGTTCAGAAGACGAACTGTGGCAAATGGTTGAGAGGGAATGGAGAGCCATCCCTCAGGACGCCATCCGTACTCTGATTGACTCTCTACCTAGACGTGTTGCTGCGTGCATCGCCGTCCGCGGTGGTCCTACTTGCTACTAAGCCGACGCCGTTCTCGCTCTGTATTATGACTATCATTTTGAAATAAAGATCACTTATTGTTCGTCCCTGTCTCTCTCTGTCTGCCGAGTTTCACAACTTTCTGGCCACTATTTCTTGGTGTTCCATTTTCAATGTCACGCAGTGTATATCGGGATTCAGACAATACACTCATGGACAAAACTTAAGGAAGTTGTACCTTTTAGCATGTATATCGGGATTCAGACAATACACTCATGGACAAAACTTAAGGAAGATGTACCTTTTAGCATGTATATCGGGATTCAGACAATACACTCATGGACAAAACTTAAGGAAGATGTACCGTTTAGCATGTATATCGGGATTCAGACAATACACTCATGGACA
Source organism: Cordylochernes scorpioides (assembly GCA_030710605.1). Taxonomy (NCBI): domain Eukaryota; kingdom Metazoa; phylum Arthropoda; class Arachnida; order Pseudoscorpiones; family Chernetidae; genus Cordylochernes; species Cordylochernes scorpioides. Next base: position 95,312,413 of record CP092865.1, on the reverse strand, counting down.
AAACTTAAGGAAGTTGTACCTTTTAGCATGTATATCGGGATTCAGACAATACACTCATGGACAAAACTTAAGGAAGTTGTACCTTTTAGCATGTATATCGGGATTCAGACAATACCCTCTTGGACAAAACTTAAGGAAGTTGTACCTTTTAGCATGTATATCGGGATTTAAACAATAGACTCATGGACAAAACTTAAGGAAGATGTACCTTTTAGCATGTATATCGGGATTCAGACAATACACTCATGGACAAAACTTAAGGAAGATGTACCGTTTAGCATGTATATCGGGATTCAGACAATACACTCATGGACAAAACTTAAGGAAGTTGTACCTTTTAGCATGTATATCGGGATTCAGACAATACACTCATGGACAAAACTTAAGGAAGATGTACCGTTTAGCATTAACATGAATCATGAAAATTTCTCTTATAGAATTGTAAATAGTTATAAAACGAAGAGAAAATTTTTTTTTTATTAAAATGCATGGGCTACAAGCTTTCGGGCTTCACGCCCTTCGACGGGTACAACATATTGAGAGAGAGAGAAAATAACGCTATATATAGTATCGATATGTGAAGAATCTGCATACATAACCATATATGAGTTAACAATATCAGATTAAGTTATGGAAATAAGGCTTTTTATAGAAATATTTGACGAAAGTAGGATGTTATGCTAATTAAAAATTAAAAAATTAAAAACTAAAAAATTTTATGACAGATTTAACATAACTAAGACTATTGCAATTTATAGGAGAACATATGATCATCTATGGATGTCAATCAACTTAAACCAATGTGATGTTATATTAAAAAATCAACAACAGTGAGGAACTATGGCATGGCCCGCCATCAGCGCGATCATCGGACAAAGGAAAAAATTATATAGGGGTAGGTGTCTGGGTGGGGGGGTGGTTTGTTTGCGGTGGGATTAACAGTAAGATCAGGGAAAGAAGTGAACGGCCTATAGGTTATTACAAATATCTAAATACTGCGATGGTATGTCGATGTGTCTGTTAATGCTATGGTTATTGATGGATAAAATAGCTTCAATGATCAACCTTTGGTACTTGGTATTGACACCAGAGTACAGGGTGGTAGGGGAGGAAAGGTTGAATGAATGGCCGGTGGTGTTAATATGGTTGAAAATGAGCGACCTGTTGTCTCTGTTGGCAATGCATCTACCGTGTTCGGTCATCCTGATGGCCACGGACCTACCAGTCTCGCCTATGTAAGATGCACTGCAATCGTTACAAGAGACTGAGTAGACCGAGCCACCAGAGGACCGAGCAACGGTAGATCTAGGTAATCTGGTGATAGGGTGTCTGAGGATGGCGCCAATACTGTTGCTATTAGTAAAATGGGTGTTAATTCCGTGCGTTCTGAGGATGCGGGAGATGGCGACTGATTGGGTGGAGAAAGGAAGTAAACAACTGTTTCTGGTAATTGCAGGAGGTCTAACGGAAGAAGGGTCAAATTTATACTTATGTATGAAATGGGGGGGGGGGGGGGGGGGGGGGGGTATTGGGACCGGGCCAACTGTTTAATGATTAGGGAAAATTCAATGGTTCTAAACAGTGGAAGGGAGCAGTGGGTGAACAATCTCTTGGTAAGAGTACGGACAGTATTTATTTTATGCGATAGGGGACATGAAGATTTGAAGTCTGTATAGAATGTGGGATTGTTAACCTTGTGGTATACGGTGGTGTGGTAATGAGAGGTAGTACGTATGACCAGTATATCAAGATACGGCAATACGGACCTGTTTTCCAATTCTAAGGTGAATGAGATCTCGGGATGATAGGAGTTTAGAGAATCTAAAATATTGATTTCTTGTCCGGTATCACATATGCAGAAGATATCATCAATATATCTCCGCCACATGTGAATGCCCGGTGCAATTTGCTGTTGGACCCAGTGGTCTATGTTGGCCATGACTATTTCTGCAAGTGGGGAGGATAGTGGGCTGCCCATGGGCGAGCCTCTGATTTGTTTGAACAACTGGTTGTTAAATGTGAAAGTAGTGAAGTCCAAACACAGGGAGGATAGTGCGACTATGGATTCTGCGGTACGGGGATCTACCTGGTTATCCTGTAAGATAACCGACATACCATCGCAGTATTTAGATATTTGTAATAACCTATAGGCCGTTTACTTCTTTCCCTGATCTTACTGTTAATCCCACCGCAAACAAACCACCCCCCCACCCAGACACCTACCCCTATATAATTTTTTCCTTTGTCCGATGATCGCGCTGATGGCGGGCCATGCCATAGTTCCTCACTGTTGTTGGTTTTTTAATATAACATCACATTGGTTTAAGTTGATTGACATCCATAGATGAGAGAGAGAAATAAGGGTTCCCCGGGCCCCTGGAGCGCAAAAAAGGCCAACTGCCCGGGCTGTCCAGCTAACCAGTAGAAACCAGCCACTCTAGACTACATTTATACCAAGCCAATTGCAGGGCCGAACCAGCTGGTCAAGAAGTTCCATACCTGCAGGGAATCCGGGAGTCCAGCCAAAGAGACTGTGTCGAAGGAGGTCCTCCCAAGCAGCAGGGCTGTCTGCATTCTGTGTCGCATGAAAGCAGGGCATCTGAACAGAAGGTGGTCCACAGTCTGATGTTCCTCCATACAATGTGGGCAAGACGGGTCTTCACCGGGCTGCCAGAGAACCAAGTCTGCCCGAACATGGCCATGTCCTGTAAGTAAGGTGGTGGTGACTTCTCCAGGACGGACCTTAGGGAGGAATTGGAGCAACCGGTCTGGAGTATGGGCTATTCTCCTCAAGTGCCTGTTGGAGTGTTCCCGGCAATAAACCTCCGTCCATGCTTCTAGGGCTGCCGTCCGTGAGTGGTTACGGGCCAGGCTTCTAGGCAGGATGGAAAATGTTGGCTCTAAGGTAGAAACGGCCGCGTTCTTAGCAGCTCTGTCTGCTCTTTCGTTCCCATCGATGCCGCAGTGACCCGGCACCCAACACAGCTTTATATTTTGGTTGGTGTTCAGTGCGAGAACAATCTCAGCAACTAAGGTTGATCGAACTGGACCTGACGTACATATGGATGACAGAGCTGATTTGCAGTCCGACGCGATAGTGATTTCCTCTCCAGAATAACCTTCCTCCACCAGACGGACCGCCCAGCGGATTGCCAGAAGTTCAGCCTGGAAGGCTGTGCAGTCCGGATGGAGCCGTAAGAGAACGGTCTGCTGATCTTCTGATGAGGGAACAATTGCAGCGCCCACCCCAGCCTCATTTTTTGATCCGTCTGTATATATTATGGGTGTTGTTATCTCCTCGATGCTTTGACTGAAAGACAATTGACGTCTCTCTGGAGGGTATGGCAAAGAAGCAGGGCCTGGTCTAGATTCAAAATTTCCTTCATTGATTTCCTTTAGGAACGCCGTACGAGACCTAACAATAATATCGAGAGGAGGGCTGCCAGTGATGGAGATGGCTGAGACTGTTGGTGTGCGAGGACCTCCTCTCAGTACGCGTTTCGCAAAATTGTAGTGAAGGCTCCTAAGCTGCCTAATGCCTTCGTTGGAGAGAGCACGACGTCCCCATGCTGACGCTCCGTAAAGGAGGGCAGGCACCACCACCGCGTCGAAAATCCTAGTTCCAGCTGAAAAGGAGATTCCAAATTTACCCTTTATGGAGTTGGTGAGTCGTGGGATTATTGATCTGCATCTACGTGTGATCTTGCGTAGGTGGGCGACAAATCCGCGGGTCTGGTCCAATTCTACTCCCAAGATTGTGATTGTCTTCTTGATGTTTAAAGGTTGACCAAGGATTTTAAGCCCTGTCTCGGAGTTGGGGTGGACATTACGCCATTGGAACAGGCAAGCTTGAGTCTTACTGGGGTTTATATTAAGACCGCACATCGTGCACCAGGATGTCAACCTTTCCAAGAAGTTGTTGGTGGCAGAGACCGGCAGGCGACCACGAACCTGAATCATAAGGGTGAAGTCGTCCGCGTAAGCTATTAATCGGCTATCTCTGATGGAGGGAAGGGTGAAGATGGTCCGAGCAACTATGTTCCACAGGAAAGGACATAGCGCTGAACCCTGGGGAGTGCCGAGCTGGGAGGATGTACACTCTGTTGCTGTCCAAGCTGAATAAGAGACCCTCCGGTCTTCCAAAAAGCTTTTTACTATGCCGGTGATATACTCTGGGCAATTTAGGCGTTCAAGATTTTGAATGATTGCCGGCCTCCAGTGTCGAAGGCCTTACTGATATCCAAGCTGATGACAAGAGTTTTCCTCCAGTGAGCTTGTCCTTCTTCAATGAATTGAGTGATACTTGCCAGTGCATCTTCCGCAGAACGACCATTTACAAAACCGTATTGATCTTCAAAGAACCATCCGTGACGATCCGCGAGCCACTGAAGTCTGGCCAGGATACAACTCTCGAAGACTTTGGCCATAGTGTTCAATAAAGTAATAGGTCTGTATTTCTCCAGCTGACTGGTGGCTGAATTGGAGGGTTTAGGCAGAAGTATGAGGCGGCCTTCTTTCCATGGACGGGGGAAGTGGCCCATACGAAGGCATTTGGTGAACAATTCGGCCAGCAGGAATTGCAAGGAGGGGCCACCCAGGTCTAGGCACTTTGAACCAAGACCGTCGGGGCCCGGGGCTTTCCTTTTTCCACAGCGATGAATGGCTCGCAAAACTTCCCAGGGTTTGAATTCAGGTTCGTCTGAGTGCGCAGAAATTGCATTCCTTTGCGGGTGAGGTCTGGTGTCAGGTTGGAAAAAGTAATTTAACACGGCCTGGCAAGTCTCATGAGGATAGTAAGGAGAGCCGTTATCATGTTTGAGAAGTGGCGGACCTCTGGGGGAGCCGCGGCCCCGGGCGATAAATCGATGTATGGCACTCCAGGATGCGGATGACACCTCCTCGCAGAGATTAAGCCAGGATTTACTTTTAGCTTTCCGTATAGCCGCCTTCAGTCGATTATGGCACGCTCGGTATAAACCGCGGAAGAAGTTCCTAATAGGACTCCGGACACTCTGACTGCAACGGCGGAGGGAGATAACAAACCTTCTGATCCGACTCAGTTCTGGGGTCCACCACGGCTTTGACGGTCTTGTAGTATTGGAGCGTCTCCTCATGGAAGAGTCACAAGCTGACTGCAGGATGGAAGTCAAAAGGAGGACCACCCTGTCAATATCTTCTGGGGTAGAGGCCGCGTTAAATTGGGTAGTTACCTGGTGGAGAGAAGAGTTTAGGAAGGATTTAAAGGTCTGTTCTTTACATGAGGATTCCACCCAGGAGGAGTTCGTCTCGTTATTGACCATGTCATGGAATGTAGTCCAGATAGGTATATGGTCAGTGAAGGCCATCTCACCTAATAAACCCCTAGTGGCATGGATAGCCAGTGAGCTGGAGGCCAGAGTGACGTCTATAGAAGAAGACAAAGACCCATTTGACCAGGTAGAGATCACAGGGGGTCCCAAGAAATGAAGATCATTGAAGCTGGCGAATTCTTCCAGATTAGCACCCCGGAAGTCCAACCTCGCACCCATACCCCAGGTAGGAGAGTGGGCGTTAGTGTCCATACCCAGGATTACTGGAAGAGAGGCCCGTCTTATTGTATCTTCCAGAAGAGGGATGAAATCCTCGGCAGCTCTAAGGCCGTGCCAGTAAGCCGAGCACACCGCGATGATACTCTGCTCTAGACAAATGGCTATGGAGGTTATGGCGGTGTCTGGGGAGGTTAGAGGGATGGGATGAAGGTTGCTACGTGCCACAATTCCCGAGGGGATGTAGGCGCCAGGGACAAAAAATGCTTGAAACCCAGGTGTGGGCCAGAAGAAGTTAGTTGGGAGTTCTTGCAGGAGCACGATGTCGGCCTGTGTCGAACTTGCCAAATTTGCAATTTCAAGAATGGCAGTTGGTGATTTTCTAGCGTTCACCTGCAGGACACGCAATGGCCTAGACATTGTTTCTTGTTCGGGCTATTCTCTCTTTTACAAAGGGACAGGAAGGCGAGGTGGCAAAGTGGTTGACGGGAGCTCCAGATTTTTTGCTGCATCGGCAGCAGCGGCTTTGGCTTGGCTCGACCGAGCATTGGAAGCCCTCATGCTCTGCAGAGCCGCAGCGATAACAGATTGGATGGGCAGCTGGACAGGCAGACGCGCGGTGGCCGAAGCCACAGCAACGGAAGCATTGCTTTAGAGTATGACTGCGCTCATACCTGTGCATTAGACCTGCCACTGGGATACGTCCATGTTGTCCGAGGATTTCAGCGACTTGGATGTCCACTTCGATGAACACTGTACTGGTGTTGTGTGCCGCATTCTTCGATCGATGGACTACCTTGATGTCACGTTTCCCCTGGAGTGACTGCACGGTGTGGTTGGAGCGGAGGCTCTCGCAAATCTCCTCGTCCCGCACCCCCCCGTCCACTCTGAAGAGGCAGTATCTTGGCAGGATAACCGGGCGCTCGTGGCAGCTTAGACCCGTTGGCAGGGAGGTCAGCCCCGAGGCCAGCGACTTTGCCATTTGGGTCGTTTTGGTGTGTAAAACAACCTTGCCGCTGGTGTTTATGGACGCCACCACGTCTTTTGATGACGCTAGGGAGGGATGTATCTTTTGAATTTCCCTTAATATTTCCCTAGGGTTGGATTTGGGGTCAGCCGACTTGACGACGACATGCGATTCAAAGGAAGGAGCCAGATTCACAAATGTGGCTTTCACTTTGGGCTTCGGAAGTGCAGGCCTTACCGGCTTCTCTTTCTCAGCCACTACCGAGGCGAATGAGGTGGAGGGGATCGGGATGTTGGCTGCGGGATTGTGTCTTCCAAGACTGGTTCCCTTAAAGGCGTCCTCAAGAAGAAGTTCTGCCTCCTGGACGAGAGTCAGCATCAGTCCTCTGGTGGCCATCTGCATTTTTTCGGGGGTGTCCAAGCTGGTGTCCGCAATGATCGCCTCAAAGGTCCGGCACCCAAAGTTGAACAAGCTTGCTGTGCTGTTGAACTTGAATTGATTGTGGGAAGACGGGAGGGGGTCTTCGTCCTCAGGACGCGGCCGCTTTTTGTTGGTCTGCTGGCCTCCTCCACCACCACCACCATCATACTGGTTCTGCTCCATAAAAAATAAACTATCAATAGCAAATTTACTTCAAAAGACTAACCAGACAGGAACACTATTGCGTGTTGCTTGTTAATCCAAGACAGCGCGCTGCCAAAAATGATGATTCCATAGATGATCATATGTTCTCCTATAAATTGCAATAGTCTTAGTTATGTTAAATCTGTCATAAAATTTTTTTAGTTTTTAATTTTTAATTAGCATAACATCCTACTTTCGTCAAATATTTCTATAAAAAGCCTTATTTCCATAACTTAATCTGATATTGTTAACTCATATATGGTTATGTATGCAGATTCTTCACATATCGATACTATATATAGCGTTATTTTCTCTCTCTCAATATGTTGTACCCGTCGAAGGGCGTGAAGCCCGAAAGCTCTTGTAGCCCATGCATTTTAATAAAAAATATTTCCCTTCGTTTTATAACTATGTACCGTTTAGCATGTATATCGGGATTCAGACAATACACTCATGGACAAAACTTAAGGAAGTTGTACCTTTTAGCATGTATATCGGGATTCAGACAATACACTCATGGACAAAACTTAAGGAAGTTGTACCTTTTAGCATGTATATCGGGATTTAAACAATAGACTCATGGACAAAACTTAAGGAAGATGTACCTTTTAGCATGTATATCGGGATTTAAACAATAGACTCATGGACAAAACTTAAGGAAGATGTACCTTTTAGCATGTATATCGGGATTCAGACAATAACTCCGAAAGATATTACAGTGACATTTATTGAAGACACACGAGTTAACCAAATGTGAACAAAATTGTCTCTGTCTCCTTCAAAAAAATAGACGACCGGCGATATTAAAGACTTATCACTTCCTTAAGACTTTTTGTCTTGGAGAGAATTTACATTCTCGTAGACAAAAGGAAGTGGAAAGTCTTTAATATCGCCCGTCGTCTATTTTTTTAAGGAGACAGAGACAAATTTTTAATTGAAAAAAAAAGACAAAATAAAAATTTAATAATAATATAATAATAAAAAAGACAAACGGTGATATAGTTTAAACTGCCTCAGTAAGAGAGAAAATGGATAGACCTTATATAGTGGGCATTTCACTGAAAGGTGTGTCACTTAATAAACAATAATTTAAAAATGAATGGTCGCTTTATTATAATTAACCTAGCCCCTCCTTGCCAGCTAAACATCTCTTTGTCAGATTGTGAAGATTCCATTAGATCCCTTGTGGATATCATGGAATAAAGTCCGCCCTAGACTGACGAGGGCCATTAGCCCGAAACCATGGTCTCTAGGTGGACACTTATCAGTTTACCAAAGCTGGTGTTGTGGCTTTGTCACCGATCTGAGGCCGCTAGTTTGTGGAGACGATCTATAGATAGCGTCTAGTTTTGGCGTGTATTTTGATGAGTTTACCTCTTCGACACAATACTCCCTTGAATCAATATTAAGATACAAACATTATGTCTCCAGGGAAAGTTTATTTTTCCTCCTGAAGGCCTAATGTTCGTATTTTAATCGAGTTTACCTCACTTTTTTTCATATACTACATTACATATCCATTACAATATTCAACTTGAATATATTTCATATAATTTTTATTTAAAACGTAAGCTATACAGAATATAAACACAAATATAATAAATATTTAATTCCACAATATTATAAATTACAAGATAAAATTATAAAAATATGGGGGTAGGTTTTATTTATTTTTTTTTATTTATTGTTACAAAAGCACGAAGTCCAAAGGACTATTGTGCTGTGCTAGTATTATTTACATATATATGATTAATTATTTACACGATGGATTAGTATTGTTTTGTAAATTATTGTACAAATAGTTCTAAACTTAACAAAGTTCTCATAAGATAGAGTATATATACAAAGAGAATTTGGTAATGTTTCAAAGTATCTACATACAATTTGATTAGTCAGAGGGCAAGATAAAAGAAGATGCTCTGGTGATTCAACATCTAAGCGGCATTCACATGTTGGATCATTGATAGCATTCAGTTTGAATAGGAAACTTAAGAAGGGTCCTTTGCCAGTTAAGAATAAAGTAGTGAATTTATCAGAAGAAATGAAATTTGGGACAGCAATTGGAAAAAATTTCTTGAACAGTTCATTAGATTGAGAAAGATAAAACTTAAATTTTAGATCCAGATATAGTTTGTTTAATTCTTTTTGAAGGGGTTTTTTGAGTGTTTGATCTGTGAGAGAATTTGTCATATTATACTTTGTTTGTAATAATTCAAGATAATCGGACAGTAAAGGGGTTTTCGCTAGTATATGTGTGATGTAAGAAGATGAAGTCCTATAAGCAAGAATACATCTAATAAGAATTTGATATTGTATAGAATTCAACTTGGATCTTTTTGCTGCAGTGATAAAAGGAAACCAAATATTTGATGCATAGCTTATTGTAGAGCGTATCATAGCTTTATATAAGATCAATCTACGCCGAGTATCAATGCCCCAAGTACGTGCACATAATGAGAATAATATATTCTTAAGTTTCGTAGCTTTCATAATTATATTGTCAACATGTGTTCCAAAATTAATCTTATTCCTTTGTCTATGATTTTTAAAAGTAACTCCCAAAATTTTAACAGTTTCTGATGGTTGAATTATTTTTCCATCAAAATTAATGGGCAATTTTTCATAGTTATGTAGATAGAGTATACCTGTTTTGTTTGGACTTAGTGAAAGTTTTACCTTTTCACACCATGCTTTGATTTTTACTAAACATTTGGTAATATTAAACTGAAGATCATAGATGTTTGAACTCCACACCACAAATGTCACATCGTCCGCGAAAGCAATTACTCTAGCAAAACTTTCGTTAAAAGATAAGTTGAAATCATTAAGTAATATATTCCAAAGAATAGGAGAAATAATACCACCCTGGGGACATCCATTATTTATCTTTTTTATACACTTTACATTAGTATATTTAAACTCTACACTCCGGTCTTCAAAGTAAGAATTAATTATTTTTATTAGTACCGCTGGAAAATTTGCCTTGCCCAATTGTTGAAGAATTGCCGGATGCCATGCGTTGTCGAAAGCTCCGTAGGGTAGGTGGAAGGCTGGTTAAACCGTTTGGTTTTCGACCATAACGACCCGGGTTCGATTCCCGCATTGGGTACTTTTTTATGTTTAAAAAAAAAATGCTCCAATGGCCCTCGAATTTTGCAAAAGTCCAACCCCACCAGCGAGTGCAAGTAACCAAACGGGGCTCTGGCACATTTGTATGTGCAAAGTCGAACTGCTTCTCACATGTGTAGACATGTGGTGCACTTACAGTAAAAGCAGTCGTCTACTTCTACCCACCATGATTATCATGGCCTGTACCACGTGTACTAGGGATAAGCAAAAAAAAAAATTATAAAAATATTTTTACAAAATTAATCCCAAAAACCATTTCAATTAGAAAATAATAATATTACTTATTTACATATCTAGTAATATCGTCTGCAGCTACATTCATAGCGTCACGTGATTGAACTAAACTTGACGCACTACCCCGCCATCTGTTATCGTAAATTGTAACTATTTATAAACGTAGGTTTATTTTATAATAAAACAATATTTTCTACTGTCGTTAGGGAAAGAATCAAAATATTAAGAGGACATAGCTTTTTTAAATCCTTGCATTAAGGGTAATATGTAAAATTATTTTAATATAAAAGAAATAAAGTATAGAAATAAGTAATTTCAAACTTGTGATATGTATTGATAGGGTTAAATTTACAGTAACCAACTACTTTTGTAATACATTTTTGATACATTCTATAGTGGAAATCCCTTCTTCTTTCTTTTATCTCCACACAGCAATCATATCAGGGTATCGTATCTGTAAAGCTTGTTGATGATTTCTGTGCTGGGGATGCTGAGTAGAGCTCATCAATGGATGAGTCAATACAGTCAATGATGTGGTTTGGGGTTGTAGGTTGACACTTAGTACATAGTGGGAAACCTTGTAACCGTTCTGGAAAGTCATTGTCCTTAGATGACCAGACTTAAGTCTGGAAATCATGTACTGTTGTTACCTTGGGAGGACAGAACTGGTGCTTGTCTCTCCTGCTCTGTACCAGTCATGTGCAGCATTAGATTTTCATTCTTGATAATACGGAGGAAGAAAACCTCTATTATTCAACTTTATTCAACTGTAAATACAAAGCGCGATGTCCCGCCAAGGACACTGGCGCCCAAAAGAAAGCAACACAAGAGAGAGAGAGAGGGAGAATCTATTAACATATGCTCAAGGCATTTACCATATTCCTGAAATTGATTTCAAACAAGCATACTATATACATAGGTAATTTAATTTAAACACATCTCAAAATAAAGAAAAAAGGAAAAAAAAAAAAAAAAACATATATACAGCACATAGTTAATTATACCTAACACATGAGATTATTTAAATACTTTGATATATATTTACAAAAACTATTGAATACAATGTATGAATCCCTGCTGGATATCAGTTCTCTTGGATCGGAACAGAGAATACCGTTATTGAGTCTGTAGTCTTGAAATGCTGGGCACTTAAGTAAAAGGTGAGTAGAATCTTGAATGCGGCATCCACAAAAACAGCCCGGATCCTCCGATGCATGGATTCTTTCCAGAAAACTTCCGAAATTACCATGGTTGGTTACAAATTGTGTGTTGTGGAAATTAGGGCGAAAATAACTTGGAATACCCCGGTTGAAAAAACTTGTAAATGTCTCGTTTGTATTATTCAGTAAGAGCAACATTCTTTCGTCAATATAGGATTTAATTATAAAGGGAATATCGATGTTGTATTTTTGCTTGTCCTCGAACGATAAGTTATTTAAGTCATATTTCATATTTTTTGCTTCAATGTAATCTGCAATCAATGGAACCCTAGCCAAACTGTGAACACAGTTGTACGAAGTTGTCTTGTATGCTTGAATGCTCCATATTAGTATCTGATATTGCATTGAGTTTAATTTTTGTATCGATTTTTTGTTTAAAAATTTGAACCAGATTTCTGATCCATATGTTATAGTTGATCTGAATAAAGATTTATACAATGTAATTCTTTTATGGGAGCTCAAACCCCATGATTTGCTGCACAGAGAGAATAGAAAATTTTTTATTCTTAGAGTTCTGCTCACTATTTCCTCTATATGAAAAGCAAAATTTAATTTGTTTTTTCTTCTATGATTCGCAATTGTTATTCCCAAGATTTTTATTTTTTGTACTGGTGAAATTAATCCACTCTTAAATTTAACTGGGATCTTCTCTTTATTATGCAAATATAGAATGTTTGTTTTTTCGGAACTGATTTCTAACTTGTTCTTAATACACCACAATTCGATAGTATTTATTGCTTCCTCAATTTATTGCTTCTCTATTATAGTCAACCTCTTTTAAGAAAGAGGAAAAATAATTTTATCTTTATATTGGATGCCTTCAAAAGGCATCAAGAAAATTTAACAATATGATTACGGAGACCGCCTGAATTGATATTAACAAATTATTATCTTTTGTCTGATATTCGAAAAACAGCAAAAAAGTATTTAAAGAAATTTTAATTTTAATTAAATAATTTTAATAAATATATATTTAATTTATATAGTATTTCACAATTTTATTTTTATAATAATATATAAATTCAATTTTATATTATATTTATTAAAAATATGAAAAATAGCGATTAGCTTGCCATCTAGTGTTGACTTTTGAAACTATTTTCAAATATAATATCAATAACGTTATTTGAAAAACAAAAAAAAAATATATATATATATATTTATTTATTCGTTTATATTTAATTATATAAAATAATATTTAAAATAAAGGCATATTTTGGATCAAATATATTTATTAAAATTCAATATTTCAACAAGGCTGTTCGCCTATCTTCTTCTCGGAAAAATTCCAAAACCTTGTAAGCTTATTATCCGTGTGATGAGCGCACGAGAAGTGTTGGTTTCTATAACATATGTTGGTGTGACCAAACCATTTAATTTGAATTATTTTATCTTCAGGAATAAAATGCTAAATATATTTTTGACAAGATAAAATAATATACATATATTTTAAAATATATATAATTTCGAAAATATTCAAAATATAAATATATATCTTTTTTTTATTTTGTTCCTTTTTGTTTGTTGTAAATATATTTCTTTAACACGTTGGAAGACAGATTGTACTTTAACCTGTGGTCTATGTAATAGCAGAACACAAGATGAAATCATGGATATAATATTTTGTTGATCTTTCTTGGAAAAACAGAGAGAAAATAACTCTTGGGTGATTATCCTTGTCTCAATCTGATAGTGAACAAAAATATAACTGGATGAATACAATGATGTTTGATCTTAGGTTTATATAAATTCTACAAGGCCGCAGTTCGGAGGAGATTAATAGAATCGCCGCGTGGTCCATTTGGATGAGGAAAGTGAAGAACGCGGCTGATTCCACACTTTCAGTGATACGTTAACCTATGTACGGTGTGGCCACGGACCTGGAGGTTGTTGTTGGGTTCTGTGCTGACTGGAGTATATCTGTGCTTCCTTCCTGCGGTGATTCTGTATAAGACCAGTGGTCTTAATAAAGCTGTGTGTATACTATTACCATGAGGAAAGTGAAGAACACGGCTGATTCCACACTTTCAGTGATACGCTAACCTATGTACGGTGTGGCCACAGACCTGGAGGCTGTTGTTGGGTTCTGTGCTGACTGGAGTATATCTGTGCTTCCTTCCTGTGGTGAATCTGTATAAGACCTGTGGTCTTTATAAAGCTGTATGTGTGTATAAAGCTCTTCAACTTTAGAAATAAAATTTGTAAAAGTTTAAAATAAATAACAATATTGAATATTGATACATTTTAAAATGTTAAATTAAAATTTAAAATAAACGTTAATAATATTGTAACGAAGCATTTATTATTTTACACTAGTATTAACAGAGTATCATTTTTTATGTTTATATTTTACTACTCTGTAAACTTCCCTCATTCCTTATCTTTTATTTATCATTCATATTTTGTTCTTGAATTAAATAAATTGTTGTGTCATCCTGAAGTTTTTGTCTTCCCTAATTTTCCACGTTGCAATATTTTAAAATAAAAAAATGGAAATAATCAATTTTGCAATAAATTTCAAAAATTTCAAAAATGTCAATGTGAAGAACGTGTACATATAATTCATTGTTAATATCATAAGCTAGGTTGCTCTTTTTGAGCGACACCTAATAAAGTTATTTTTGAACTGGAACTGGATTTCAAAAATCATTTTTCAAATATGAAAAAAAAAAAGTCATTTACAGTTAAACCCATCTAGTGATCAATTTTGAAACTAGTTTTAGAAAGGAAAAAAAAAGGCATCTTCTTATTATGCAACTAAAAGTTGTTGATGGCTTGCGCCATCTATCGGAATAAATATCAACTATTCTCGTTGATTTTTAATTATTCCAGTAATTGCCAAATACAATATAAACGAGGGATAACAGCCTGAAACGGGTACGTAGTAATCTTTTCTTAATTAATCAAGAATGGATATTTGGCCAATTCTGGAATATTTATAAATCAACGAATAGTTGATATTTATTCCGATAAATGGCGCAAGCCATCAGTAACTTTTAGTTGCACGATTAGGATTTGTTTCTGAAGAAACAAGAACTTTAATTAGTTATGTTCAAATTTACATAAACTTAAAGCAGCTTACTTATAACAAAAAATTAACAAACCTACTGGCCTAACCTTTTTTCCCCTTTTGAACAGAGAAAATATCTTTATTTACGGGCTACTAACCAAAAGTTATGATTTTTGAGCCCAAACTCGATGTCAGGTGGCAAGGGACCCTAGGATCTGGCGGCAGGAGATGTCTCGCAGGGGTGGTGGAAACGTTGGGCAAGCAGAGGAATAGCGCCAGGGTGCAGTGAGGCGGGTGCGTTGAATAGGCCAGGAATCCAGGAGAAGTGGCAGATGGAATTGGAGGCAGAAGGTCCTTGAAGCCTAGAACTTGAGGGCCCTAGACTTCAGGATGGGGCAGCTTGAAGCTCTCGCCTCGTGCTTGTCAGGAAGGCCCTGGGAGCAGCAGTTGGCACATTTGGAGGTGCGCTGGTCAGCAATGGATGGGCAGGTGCGGCCTTCATGGCCGTCTTCACCGCAGTGGAAGCACTTAGGAGCTCTGGTGCATTGGGCAGAGTTGTGGCCGAAGCCACAACAGCGGAAGCAGACGCGGGCGCGGATGGACTCCTCGAAGTTGAGGATTACTCCATCCACCACGATCCTCCCGCGAACGCCCAGGGCTCTAAAAGTCTTGAGGTCCACCTCGATGAAGGCGGTGCAGGTCCCGTTTCTGGGTGCAGAACGGTGCGCCACGCGCACCACCTTGTCCCCAGGAAGTTTTCTAACAGCAGCGGTTTCCAAGAAGGTCTCCTCAATGGTGGAGTTGGATGTCTCCTCATCCACTTTGAAGAGGCAGATTCGCGGCAGGATCTCCTTCTGCTGGCGGACCTTCATTCCATCCAGCTTGTTGGCCAGGGAGGTTGTAACCTCAGGGATGGTGTCAGGATTGCTGGAATGGAGGACCAGCTTCCCCTTGGTGCGCAGGGAGGCCCAAACGCCTTGGGGGAGAGTGTGAGCAGCGCGGACTGTTTTCAGCATCTCCCTTGGGTCAGCCTGTGGGTCATCTGAGATGACCACTGTGTGAGCCGCCGATTTTTCTCCATGGAGGATCACTTGGGCGGCCGCAGGCTTGGAGACGTGGGAAGGCACAGGTTTTGAAGGACCATTCAGGTTTGTCCTCTTTGCAGGCGGGTTGGGAGCTTCAGACTGCTTCCTTTTGGTTGGAGCAGGAGCAGGCAAGGTGGAGGCAGGCTTCTTGGCAGGGAGAGCAGCAGGAGCAGCGGGCTTGATTGGGTCAGTCTGGGAGCTGGTTTCCTTGCAGGAAGGAGCAGGGCAGGTTTGAGTGCCGCGGCAAGCAGTCTTGGGCTTGTGGCCTCCTCAATTTCGTCCAACTCTGCGGTCAATTGGTCAAAAATTAAAGAAGAGTAAAATGTTGAAATTGATTATTCCAACAGGCCTAACGTAAAAAAAAAAAAAAAGCTTAACACATCAAAACAATTAATAAAAAATCAACTCCTGATTTAAGGAAGTTGTACCTTTTAGCCAGTATATCGGGATTTTGACAATACACTCATGGACAAAACTTAAGGAAGTTGTTACCTTTTAGCATGTATATCGGGATTCAGACAATACACTCATCGATAAAACTAAAGGAAGTTGTACCTTTTAGTATGTATATAGGGATTCAGACAATAACTCCGAAAGATATTACAGTGACCTTTATTGAAGACACACGAGATAACCAAGTGTGAACAGCCTCTGTCTCCTTAAAAAAAAAAAAAAAAACGGACGACCGGCGATATTAAAGACTTTCCACTTCCTTAAGATTTTTGTCTTGGAGAGAATTTACATTCTCGTAGATAAAACTTAAGGAAGTGGAAAGTCTTTAATGTTGCCGGTCATCTATTTTTTTTTTTTTTTAAAGGAGACACAGAGACAATTTTTTAATAAAAAAAAAAAAGACAAAATAAAAATATTTTGAAAAAAAAAAAAAAAGACAAACGGTGATATAGTTTTTTTTTTTTTTTTTTGCTTATCCCTAGTACACGTGGTACAGGCCATGATAATCATGGTGGGTAGTTAGCGACTGCTTTTTACTGTAAGCGCACCACATGTCTACACATGTGAAAGCAGTTCGACTTTGCACTTACAAATGTGCCAGAGCCCCGTTTGGTTACTTGCACTCGCTGGTGGGGTTGGACTTTTGCAAGAATCGGGGGGCCATTGGAGCATTTTTTTTTTTTTTAAACAGAAAAAAGTGTCCAATGCGGGGATCGAACCCGGGTCGTAGTGGTCGTAAACCAAACGGTTTAACCAGCCTTCCACCGACCCCCAGTGATATAGTTTAAGGTGGTTAAGTTAGAGAGAAAATAGATAGACTGTATCTAGTTGGCACTTCACTGAAAGCTGTGTCACTTAATAAACAATAATTTAAAAATGAATGGTCGCTTTATTATAATTAACCTAGCCCCTCCTTGCCAGCAAAACACCTCTTTGGCAGATTGTCAAGATTCCATTAGATCCCTTGTGGATATCATGGAATAAAGCCCATCTGTAATCACGAGGGCCATTAGCCCGAAACCATGGTCTCTAGGTGGACACTTCTCAGTTTTCCAAAGCTGGTGTTGTGGCTTTGTTAACGACCTGAGTCCGTTAGTTTGTGGAGATGGTCAATAAATGGCGTTTAGATTTGACGTTTATTTTGATGGGTATATTTTACCTTTATTTTTATGTACTAAATTACATATCCATTAGAGAGAAAATAGAGGTAACCTGGGCTCCTGGAGCGTAAATCGCCAACTACCCGGGCTGTACAGTAGTCTAGAGGATAAGTCTAGTCATGGGGAGGCAGATTGCTGAGGTGAACCAGGTAACCAGGTAGTTCCAGGCCGCCAGGGAGTCAGGAAGTAGGGGCAGGGCTGAAGTCTTGTACTCCTAGCAGTGTCTGTGTAGCATAAACGCTGGACAGGAGAAGAGGAGGTGATCCACAGTCTGTGACTCTTCCCGGCAGTGAGGACATGTTGGATCTAGATCTCTATGCCAGAGCGCTAGATCTGCCAGAACGTGGCCGTGACCGGTAAGGATGGTAGTGGTGGCCATCCCAAGACGTATGTTGGACAGGAATGACCTAAGGCGGATTGGGGAGGTCGCAAATCTTTTTAGTTTTCTGTTATGGTAACCCTGGGTGTAAACTAAGGTCCAAGCTTCCATAGCAGATGAGCATCCATTACAATAGTCGACTTAATAAAAATTATTTGAAATATATTTAAGTCGACTACCCATTACAATATATATATACTAGCGGATGTGCCCGGCTTCGCCCGGGTTTTTACCCGAGTAAAGGTTTGTCTAACGAACATTTGTTAAAACAATTCTCTATAAACTTATTAAAAAAAGAAGATATATTTTGATAATTTGAAACTTGTAAATTTGAATCTCTCGATAAAGTGAACATTTTTTCCCGGTCCCTGTGTGCCGTGTCATCCTGAATTTTGTCTTTCCTAATTTTCTACATTACAAAATCATCGTTTTATCTAGTGAACATTTTTTTCCGGTCCCTTGAAAAATACTCGATAAGTTGAATAAAATCAATATTAATTGGTTCCCTCGGTAATTGGAAGTTAAAGGAATAGTATCTTCGCCTTGGAATTGTATCATTATTCTTGTCTCAAATAAATTGCCGTGTCATCCTGAGATAATCTTACTTTTGATAAATAATATTTAAGATTTTATTATATATATTATACATATATTACACGTTATTTGTTTTCTTGGCCGACTGTTTTACATATGGTGTTATCTTAAAATTGCTTGTTTTGAATATTTTTTAGATTGAGATTATTAGCTAGTATGTAAAAAAATTAACTCTGTTGAAATTTAATTTTGTATTTATATATAAATTAAATTAAATCTGTTAATTTTTTTTTTTGTATTTAATCGATAACAGCGAAGTTACGCATGTTAATACAAGTTTGTAAATATAAATACTCATAAGTGAAGGTAAGTTCTGAAAAAAAAATTATTGGAGGCCAAAAATAATATGCCACCGATTGTAATTAAATCGACGATAGGACCAACCGGCGAGAAACTATGCATAATCGAAGCCTCCTTAATAACGAAGATCCTAGACAAATGTGGAATCGAGTATAAACTTGAGGAAACGGTTCAATCAAAGAAGAGAACTCGCGGCTCCCAGGATGACTCAAGATCGCCAACTAGGAGCGAGCGTAATCTGAAGACGCCTAGAATGGACATCGACGAACAAAGTCCCGTCACTGGAGTTTCTCAACAAATGAACGCAGCTCACCCACCGCAAGACGATGAAGAAATTAACGACAACGATGGCCCATGGACCACAGTCACTAACGTGAAAAAGCCGAGAATTCCTCCTGTTATTGCAGAAAATGTAGCAGATTGGAAGCTTCTTTGCCAAGAACTAAAAGACTTGTGCATGGAACCATTCCAAGTCACGATTTCTGGCAAAAAGCACATAATTAAATCGAAAAACATAGGCGACTTCAAAAAAATCAGGGAGTATGTACAGAAAAATAATGGAGGATATTCCTACAGACTACAGGAG
This sequence comes from Cordylochernes scorpioides, assembly GCA_030710605.1. Classification (NCBI taxonomy): domain Eukaryota; kingdom Metazoa; phylum Arthropoda; class Arachnida; order Pseudoscorpiones; family Chernetidae; genus Cordylochernes; species Cordylochernes scorpioides. The sequence goes on along the minus strand of CP092865.1, from coordinate 95,293,147 downwards.
GAAAAACCACTGAAAGTGGTATTGAAGGGGGTATCAACAGCCTTCAAAGAAGAAGACGTCGTAACTGAACTGGTTTCAATGGGCTTCACTGAGGTCATTGTCAAAAGACTCCATAGACAATCGAACAAAATACCGATGAATATAGTCCTAGTAGAGCTACCGAAAAATGAACAAAATAAACGAATCTATGGAATAACTGAAATACTTTACCAAAAAATAGTCGTGGAATCATTCAGGACTACAAAACGAGTGACCCAATGCTTTAACTGCCAGGGCTTTGGGCATGGCCAGCTAAACTGCTTTTTGAAGCCCAAATGCGTCAAGTGTGCTGAAGAACACCATTCGAAGGATTGTCCAAGAAAGTCGAAACAGCTCCCACCAAAGTGCGCTAACTGTGGAGAGGCGCACACAGCCAATTACCGCGGATGCCCAAATTTTCCGAAGCCACAACAACAGCAGCTAAAGCCTCCCAGACAAAACTCCCCTAACAACATACCTCAAGCAAGCTCCATTAAAACAGAAGAAGCAACTGTTGAAAAACAAAAGGCAAGTTACGCTGAAACTGCAAAAAATAAAACTACTCGTTCTGACACCAGGGAACTGTGCGAAAAGTTATTAGAAATTATCAAAACCTTCTTACAATGAAAGGCAAATTACTTTTAGAAATCGTTAATTTCGCAAAATAAAATCGCAATTTCAAAAATCATCAAATCCAACTATACAAGAATTTGTTCAAAATCAAGGTGACCTCAGCCACCGAATCCGACGACCTGGACCCAATGGCTAGCTGACAGCCAAACACCCAACAACTGCCCTCCTGTAAGGTTCGGGGGGCCACTCCAGCATTACAACTCGCCATGTGTAAATAATCTGGACAAGGTGACTCGCGAGCTGTGCTCGAATGTAACACCTGCAAATTGAGATGAAATAAATAAATAAATAATACGCATGTTAATGTTAGGGAAAAATATTTTGATGTTAAGCAAAACCTGCTCCATCTCGTCATAAATGTTGAAAATTTGGTTGAAATTGATGCATTGTAACGAAAGTTTTTAGTGATGTCCTCTTATGAAATTTGCATTTTATTAATATAAGATATAGTCGCGGCTTAAATATATTTCAAATAATTTTTATTAAAAAAAAACGTAAGCTATACAGAATATAAACACAAATATAATAAATAATTAATTCCACAATACTATAAATTACAAGATAAACTTCTAAAAATATTGTTACAAAATTAACCACAAGAACCATTTCAATTAGAAAATAATAAAATTACTTTTTTACATATCTAGTAGCATCGTCTGCAGCTACATTCATTGCGTCACGTGATAGAACTAAACTTGATGCACTACCACGCCATCTGTTATCGGAAATTGTAACTATTTATAAACGAAGGCTTATTTTATAATAAAACAATTTTCTAATGCCGTTACTGCAAGAATAAAAATATTAAGAGTACATAGCTTTTTTACAAATCCTTTCATTAAGGGTAATATATAAAATTATTTTAAAATAAAATAAAAAATTCTGCGTCATGAATGACTTGTGATATGTATTGATAGGGTTAAATCTACAGTAATCAACTACTTTTGCAATACATCTTTAATACATTCTATAGTGGAAACCCCTTCTTATTCTTCTTTCTTATTTCCACTCAATAATCCTATCAGAGTATCAAATCTGTAGCGCTTGTTGATGATTTCTGTGCTGGGGATGCTGAGTAGAACTCATCAATAGATAAGTCAATACAGTCGTAATGTAGTATTTAGGTTGACACTTAGTACATAGTGGGAAAACTTTGTAACCGTTCTGGAAAGTCATTGTCTGTAGATGACAGACTTAAGTCTGGAAATCATGTACTGTTGTTACCTTGAGAAGACAGAATTGGTGTTTGTTCCTCCTGCTCTGTACCAGTCATGTACAGTGTTAGATTTCCATTCTTGATTATACAGAAAAGGAAACCTCTATTAAAGTTAGCCTTTTTAAAGAAAGAGACGGGGGTCGGTGGAAGGCTGGTTAAACCGTTTGGTTTCCGACCATTACGACCCGGGTTCGATTCCCGCATTGGACACTTTTTCTGTTAAAAAAAAATGCTCCAATGGGCCCCGATTCTTGCAAAAGTCAAACCCCACCAACGAGCGCAAGTAACCAAACGGGGCTCTGGGCACATTTGTAAGTGCAAAGTTGAACTGCTTTTCACATGTGGTGCACTTACAGTAAAAGCAGTCGCTAACTACCCACTATGATTATTATGGCCTGTACCACGTGTACTAGGAATAAGCAAAAAAAAAAAGAAGGCAAAATATTCTTTTATCGTTAAATTAGATGCCTTCAAAAGGCATCTCGAAAATTGAACAATATGACTACAGAGCAAGTGTAAATTGAAATAACAAATTATTATCTTTTGTCTGATATTCGAAAAATAGCGAAAAAGTATTTAAAGAAATTTTAATTTTAAATAAATAATTTAAAAATATTTATATTTAATTTATACAGTATTTCACAATTTTATTTTTATAATATATAAATTTAATTTTATATTATACTAGCGGACCCGCCCGGCTTCGCCCGGGTTTTACCCGAGTAAAAGTTTGTCTAACGAATCTCTCGATAAAGTGAACATTTTTTTCCCGGTCCCTTGAAAATACTCGATAAGTTGAATAAAATCAATATTAATTGGTTCCCTCGGTAATTGGAAGTTAAAGGAATAGTATCTTGCCTTGGAATTGTATCATTATTCTTGTATCGATGTACCCGGCTTCGCCCGGGTTTTACCCGAGTAAAGGTTTGTTTAACGAATATCTCGATAAAGTGAACATTTTTTCCCTGTCCCTTGAAAAATACTCGATAAGTTGAATAAAATCAATATTAATTGGTTCCCTCGGTAATTGGAAGTTAAAGGAATAGTATCTTGCCTTGGAATTGTATCATTATTCTTGTATGGATGTACCCGGCTTCGCCCGGGTTTTACCCGAGTAAAGGTTTGTTTAACGAATCTCTCGATAAAGTGAACATTTTTCCCCGGTCCCTTGAAAAAATACTCGATAAGTTGAATAAAATCAATATTAATTGGTTCCCTCGGTAATTGGAAGTTAAAGGAATAGTATCTTGCCTTTGAATTGTATCATTATTCTTGTCTCAAATAAATTGCCGTGTCATCCTGAATTTTGTCTTTCCTAATTTTCTACATTACAAAATCATCGTATCATCATGATAATATTTAGAGCAGATTGTTGAATTATAACAGATAAATTAGAATATTTATCTTGATTATTTCTAGGCGAAAAGTTATTTCAAAAATTTTATTTGCTAGAAACCTTCCCAGTACTATACTAAATAACTTCCCAAAGTTTCATGGCGATCCAATGAGTGGTTTGGTCAGGCATAAAGGACAAACAAACAGACATACACTCATTTTTATATATATAGATATCAAAAGTAATTTTCAAAACAAAAGAGGTGACTTGACATATTTCTGAAAACACACACACAGACAGATTCATTTATATATATAATATATATATATATATTAACAGTAATTAAACGTAACAGTAAGAAAATGTTGATTTTAAAATATTTTAATTTTAAAATATTTTAATTTTTTCATATTTTAAATATGTAAATAGAGTCTCTTAAGAAAGACCACCTAAAAACATGAATCAACTTGTTTCTCCTGTTGGTGGTCTCTCATTGAAGATTCTAATTGCTATTAAAGAATCTCTAATAGACCTTTAATAAGAGACTGCCTCTTGGAGAGAGGGTGTAGCTACGAAATGGATATTCCCGGCTTCGCCCGGATTTTACCCGAGTAAAGGTTTGTCTAACGAATCTCTCGATAAAGTGAACATTTTTTCCCGGTCCCTTGAATTGGTTCCCTCCGTAATTGGAAGTTAAAGGAATAGTATCTTGCCTTGGAATTGTATCATTATTCTTGTCTCAAATAAATTGCCGTGTCATCCTGAATTTTGTCTTTCCTAATTTTCTACATTACAAAATCATCGTATCATCATGATAATATTTAGAGCAGATTGTTGAATTATAACAGATAAATTAGAATATTTATCTTGATTATATCTAGGCGAAAAGTTATTTCAAAAATTTTATTTGCTAGAAACCTTCCCAGTACTATACTAAATAACTTCCCAAAGTTTCATGGCGATCCAATGAGTGGTTTGGTCAGGCATAAAGGACAAACAGACATACATTCATTTTTATATACAGGGTGATCCAAAAGTCCCGCACAACTTTAAAAATTAATAACTCCGCGAATATTTGCGCTAGAGCAATGCGGTAAACACCATTGTGTTCAGGATGCAATGGGATTTTTTATGGCAAATAATGAAAAATTCGAAATTGATTTTAGTTACAATTTTATTCGCCAGATGGCGCACTACCAGAATCAGAGATTCAGCGGCCAAATTGTTTGATAAATTGAAAAATATAACTGATCGACACGTATTTTTCCTTTTTGAATACCAGGAAAGAACCCTAATAACATCAAATAACAAATTAATAAAACACCACTTCGCCAAAAGTATGAAGAATTGGTTAACAATTTTTAAATACAATCAGAGATATGTAAAATAGGTAAATGCAAATTCAAACATGTAGCAAAAAAAAAAAAAGATATTTTAGATACGGCTTGTGTTTCCGAAGATAATAAATTTCTAATATTTTTTTAAATTCAACTCTCTCTCAGTATCGATTATATTCATTTTAATTCATTTGAAAAATATGTATCTATCTCTGATAATTTATTTTACTCTGGAATGCCGTTGTTGTTGTCGTGTCCAATAAAGAGCCTCAGATGTATCCATGCATCTCCATCACAGCAGCAGCAATGTCCACTATCTTGGGTGTGTAAAGCTGCTGCTCTGGGTCTATGTCAAATTTCTGCAAGGCTGCGGCCATTGCTGGCTATGAGAATATGTGGGTAGGTGTAAGTTCCACACGAGGACAATTGTTGCATGCCCTATAGGTTATTGTGCCATCTGGGTGTATTGTCATTCCTTTATAGTGTTTTGTTCTAAGTCTTGTTATAGTTTTTGTCATTTTTTCTCAGAGTTCATTTCGCATTTTGATATTTTCTTATTTATTGTTTAATTATCTTGTATTTTGACAAAGAATCAGCGTCAAATAATGACATTTGTTCTTTCCTTTGGCTCAACTTTCTGGCTTCCTTTGCCAATTCAGATGCCATTTCATTACCCCCGATCCCAGCATGGGCAGGGATCCATTGTAGAATGCAGTTATTCTCCAATGGTTCCAGTTGGGTAAGTAACGAGTGTATTTTCCGTGTGATTTTAGTATTGCCCTTCTGAATTGCTTCTAGAGCGAATATGGAGTCGCTGTATATAAAATTTCCTTCTGCTTGATGCAGGGATGGTTGGTTAAGGCATACATCAAGGGCTTTCCAGATAGCCGTCAGTTCACAAGTGAAGTTTGACGAAATCTGTTCTGCTCCTTCTTTGATTTTGATGTGCGTTCCATCTTGCAGTATTATGTTAATTCCGGCCCCTCCATAACTCAGGGTAAGGTCTGAAGATCCATTTGTATATGCTGTTAAAGGGGGTGGCCTAGCATTTTTAATCAATAATTTGTACTATGAGGACATAGCCGTTAATATTTCAAACACATTAGACCTCGAAGCCCAAGATATCAAAGTCTACCTCAATCAAAACAAAGCCATCAACATATACAATATGTATCACCCTCCAAACAATACACTTATTGACGATGGAACAATGGCTCAATTTCTTACAGACAACTCTTATTGTAGGTGACCTTAATGCCAAACATCAACTATGGGGATGTTCCACGCCAAACCCAAGAGGCAAAATACTTTCAAACATATTTGACGACTATGCCATCATGTGCTTAAATGATGGAAATCCTACCCATCATTCATACAGCTATAATACTGCACAAGCCCTTGATATAAGTTTTTACTATCCTGACATTTTCCACAAATGCAAATAGCAAATATTAAAAAGTATTGTAAGTGATCATTTGCCTAATTTGATAGAAATTAGCACCAAGACCAAACCCAGCTCAATTAAGAAAAAATCTGGAACTTCAAAAAGGCTAATTGGATATCTTTCGAAAACACCATTATTAAAGCAGCCACAGTTTCAATACCAAGAGGTAATATTAAGAAATGGATTCCAAATTATACACACAAGGCAAAAAATATTCAAACACTTATAACTAAAGGAAATGAACTACAAAAAAGAGCACCCAAAACCAAACAAATTGTAGAACTGAACTGAACATTGTGAATGCAAAAATAAAAAGATTATACGTAAATGTGAAAAGGGAAAAATGGAAACAAACTTGTGAAAACCTGAACCCAAGAAACCCAAATACAAAACTTTGGAATTTGGCTAAACAAATTGACAGATCCCAGTCACAAACCGAAAAAACTAATATGATTAAGAATACAGATGGTACACCAGCAACTAATGACAAAATTGCTGCCAATCTTTCAGGTAATTCATATCAAATAAGTAGTAAAATCAAGGTTGAAACAAAGGCCCGAAGGATTTTTCATGACTGTAAAAATGTCACCAGCACTCATAATATTTTCCATGAAAAAAATCAATATTGAAGAGCTAGCTTATGCATTAGAAAACACTGACCTAAACAAGAGTCCTGGGCCAGATGGAATCCATGGCCGAATGATATCAAACTTGGGCAAAATTGGCAAACAAAGACTTCTTAATATTTTCAATAACTCCTGGAAAGCTGGAAAATTGCCTCAAGACTGTAAAATGCCACAATAATTCCCATTTAAAAACTTGACAAATCTGCTGATGACCCAAAAAACTACCGACCTATCTCCCTCACAAGTATTTGCTGAAAATTAATGGAAAAAATTATACTCAGACAACTCACCTACCACCCCAACACAAGAAATCTCTTACCAGAAGAATAATATGGATTTAGGAAAGGACATGGGACAATAGACCAACTCTTATTTTTCACACAAAAGGTAAAAGATGCACAAAACAGAAAAACAACTAACCACACAATAGCTGCTTTTTTAGACCTTACACAAGCTTTTGATAAGGTATGGAAAAACAAGTTATTTACAAAATTATACAAACATTTCAAAATTGATGGAAACGCTATCACTTGGATAAATGATTCCCTTAAAAATAGATACATCAGGGTCAAATATAATGGCACTCTATCTAAAACCTTCAAATTGTATCAAGGATTACCACAAGGATCAGTCCTTAGCCCAAATCTCTTCACCCTATTTATTGCAGGCATAGAAGAAATATTTTCACATAAAACCAATATTGGACTTTTCGCTGATGACATTATTCTATGGAGCAGCAACACTAACTGGAAAAAAGATGAAAGAGATTTGAATAAGATTCTTCTCCACCTAGAAAAATTTGCTAATAAACATAAATTAGAATTTAACCCCCAAAAATCTGAAACCTGTCTTTTTACTACCGATGAGAAACTATACAAAATAAGACCAAATATTATTCTGAAAGAACAACAATTGCAATATAATAAACATCCTAAATATCTCGGCTACACCCTGGATCCAGACATTTAACTCCAGTAAACATATTGAAGGAGTTGTTAGAAAAGGAAGAGATCGACTAAAAATCTTGAAATATATTTCAGGAAGAGTGGGGAGCTGAAGCAACAACACTAAAATTAACTTACACATCTCTAATGAGACCTATCTTGGAATATGGATATCAAATCTATGGTACAGCATCTGAAACAAATCTAAAATCACTGGAAAGGATACAACTAAATGCAGCTAGAATTATTACAGGTCTTCGAAATACCAGCCCTAATAATATTGTACTTTACGAGGCAGACATTATGCCCTTAAAGATAGAAGAAGCTACAATCTGCCAAAATATATAAACAAAATCAAGAGTTATGAAAACAAACACGGAACTTTCAATTACATACTTAATTGGGAATCCAATATAAAACTCAAAAAAGAAGGCCCTCTCCACCTGGCCAAAAGAAATGGATTTTTAAAATATAAAGTGGAAAAATATTATTTAGCAGAAAAAATATCTCCATGCGAATCACTAAAAAAATGTTATTTTTAATGCCACTTTAAATGAACCCACCAACAAACAATACCAAAATCCAGAATACTTAAAACAATTATCATTAGAAATAATTAATAAAATTCCTAAAAATGTAATAACTCACTATACCGATGGTAGCAGAGACGAGTTGGGACACACTGACAGTGACTCTCTCATTAAAACCACAAATGGCAATGAGAAAATAAACAGAAGAAACCCAGATTTTTGCTCAGTCTTCAGATCCGAACTTATAGCCATCTATGAAGTCTTAAAATCCATCAGAAACACTAAACATCACGATATATGGATTCTTACTGATAGTAGAAGTGCCATACAACACTTTAGTCACACAAGGGACAAAGAGACAAAGTAAGCAGGAACATAATTGGTTATCTCCAAAAACTCTCAATACCTCAAAAATTCACCTTCAATGGATACCCTTACATGTAAGCATTGAAGGCAATGAAGGTGCTGATGCGCTAGCGAAAAAATACACAAAAGAACCCTTACTACAGAAAAATAAACTTACTTTTAAAGAAATAGAAAAAGTAGCCAAAACAAAAATAAACAAGAACTGGAGGATCCCACCTAAGCACAGTTGGTACACCCTAGAAGCAGATGGCCACCCAGACCTTTCGGTCCACAAGCCGGCATCCGAAGCATGCCCTTCGCTGCTATTCTGTTCAACTCATAAGCCAAGTAACGGTATCCAAGCTAGAGCTTAGCCATTGTACCTGGAAACACCACCTCCCAGACAACGTGTCTGGAAGGATTTCTATACCGTTGGCCTTTAAACACAGCAAAAGAGGAAACTATTTACTGTGTCCAGCAGGGACCGCGGGGAGGCAGCCCCCGGTCGACTCTGTTCACTCACAGTTGAGGAAAAGCTCAGATGCCACGTCGTGGGCTTTCTCAAGAAGCTTGCTGTGGTTTCTCAGCAGCTTACTCTCGATCGCGCCCCTCGCCCTCCTTCTCTCTTCCTGCACACCCACTACCCTTGGATAATCCAAGACGTAGTGGCGTGCATCCACATCCCTTTCTTCATAGACTCAATAAGGGTTTCTCTTAATTTTAAATCTGTGGAGACTTGGGGAAGAGCCCATGTCCCGAACTACCCTAATGAATTTGTGGGACATTACCTTACAGAGGTACTTGGGTGTTGTTACCCAATTGAATACCTCTCTCCCTTCACACTTTTCCTCCATCTGTCCAACAATAAGTCCTGGATGTTACCCCTGATCCTCCTATAAACTTCTTTCTTGGTCACTGGGGTCCTCAGTGATCTACCTCTAAAGCATCCTGCCTTAGCGAGCCTGTCTGCGAACTCATTACCTTCGATGAGGCTGTCCCCTAACCCTCCGGAGCCCGCGTTATTATCTCCAGCTCCTGGATTATTTGATGCGCGAGTTGCCCTTTCACCAGATTGATGGCGACGAGGGCCGACATACAATCTGAATAGAGGCGGTCCGGGCTGAAGTTCTTCTCGGCACACACTCTGAGGGCTACCCTGATCGCAACCAGCTCGGCTGAAAAGACCAATTCGTCCACTCTGAGTATTAAGCTTTCTTGGAAGATCAGCTCTCCATTAGTGAAAATCACTACTCCAGTTCCAGTATTGGCTCCAGACTTACTACCATCAGTGAAAACCTCCGTGTCAATCCCTGTCGGCCCTCCAGGACTCCAATTCCACTTTGGCAACCACTGCGGAGGCTTCCTTGGGTCCCTCTTCCATTCCAGGGCACCCGCTTCAAGTCCCAGGGCATCTTCCCTGTTCTCCCAGATCTTCTGTCTGATGGTCTCCTCCTCTAGTTTCAATCCCAGGGGAATAAGCCCAGCGAGGACCAAAAAGGCTTCACTGCTGGTAGTGCGATATCCCCCTGTGATTCTGAGTGCCGCTGTCCTCTGCACGCTCTCTAGAGATTTTGCCACCTTCTGATCCCTGTTATAGCAGGATTGGCTCGACACAGGAGAGGCAGAGGTTCCTAAAAATAGTACCCTCCTTCTCCCCCCCCCCCTATTGAGAGCCAACCAGGACAGGCCTGCACAACGCCTCCCTGCCTCTCGTCACCATCTTCTCCGCCTGGTATTGCCAACCCATCTTGTCATCAATGACCACCCCCAGGATGGTCATCCTATTGACCAACGCTACCCTCCGTCCTTTCATCCGGATAGCCGGCTTGTGCTCCCATTTGATCCCTTTCCTTTTAGTTCTTATGTCCCTAGGCTTAAAGCTGAGGGCTTTAGTTTTGGAGACATTGAACTTAAGGCCAGAGTCATGGGCCCAGTTCGAGAGGATTTGGAGAGAAGCTTCAACACACTTATCAGCCTTCGCTCTCGAAGCAGCCTCAATGATGAGGAACTGGTCGTCAGCATAGAGAACCAGCCAGGCTCCCTCAGGTAGCTCCTCCTGGAAAACAGTGTTTACCAGGATATTCCACATAATAGGTCCGCAGCAAGAGCCCTGGGGGCAACCCCTAGCACAGTTTCTTTCCAACTTCCGCCCACCAAAACTGAGGCTAATCCGTCTATCTCTCAGGAAGTCACAAACCAAGCTGCACAAATTATCAGGACAACCCATGTCCATCAAATTTCATCAGCTTGTTCCAGCTCATGGAGTTGAACGCGCCATCAATGTCCAGGGCCACGAGAAGAACCCAAGCACCCTTATTTAAGCCCATCTCAACCCCCTCTAACACCTCGTTCAGAGCCGTGGTTGTGGAGTTCCCTTCCCTAAAACCACGTTGGAAAGAGGAAAGGAGCTCATTACTCTCTAGCCAGTGCTTCAGTCGCTGAGCTAGTAGGCTATCCAGGACCATACCTAGACACACTAGTAAAGAAAGCGGACGATAATCATTAGGATAATTACCCTTTCTACCAGACTTTTCGAGAAGCACTACTCGGGCAACCTTCCATGCCTCAGGAAAAGTACCAGTGTCCAGGCACCTATTGAAAAACCTGGCAAGAAGTGATGGGTGCATTCTTAACAGGGCTTTCACGACCGTGTTATCAATCCCTTCGGGACCAGGAGATTTCCTTTTCCCGAACTTGAAAGCCGTCAGTTTCACCTCATTCTCAGAAAAGGGCGGATCCACCAAACCACAAGTGGTCAGAGAGATCTCGTCCTCTGGTTCCTCGTTTCCGAAGTGCCGATCCAAGTTGTTTTTATTTTATCTTCTGCTTTCGAGCGAGTAGGTCTAGAACACATTCTCTCTGAATTTTCTCATTGTTGGTGGATGAAACAGCACCAGTGATTATTTTGGCCGCTTTTGCTTGAACACTGTCTAGTCTTACTTTTAGTGATGAGCTTGAGGGAGCCCAGACCGGTGTTGCATATTCCATTATCGGCCTTATTGAGGTGATATATGTTGTTCTGAGAATTCTGGGTTTTTTTCCCCAATTTGTTCCACATAGCCATCTCAGAATGTTTAGTTTTCTGGTAGCTCTATTTGAGGTGCTAATTATGTGTTTTGAAAATTCCAATTCCTCATCAATGACAGTTAAAATAATTTTATTGACATCTTGTCAATACATACAAAGTGCACAGTCTGCACTATTTAAAAAAAAGATAATATGCATTATATACATGTGATATCTTGGGACCTCTGGGACCAGTGTTACCTGATGCTAGAAGAACCTCGATGTCAACTCTACCGTGCAGTTGTGGTGGAAGGCGACACAGCTGGGCCAAAGGTGAAATAAGCAAATAGAGATTCCACTTAGAAGCGTCTGAACGCCAAGAAGGAATGGGACGGGAAGATTTCTGGCAGGAAGGGGTTTACATTTTATCGGAGCGTCCAGTGGACAGGGACTGGAACGAAGACTTACTAAGGACTGACTAACTGAGGATCGGGGCCTCCTTTTATAGCTGAGCTGGGTCCGAACAGGTCACTGCTCTTTTCTGACGTAAACAGGGGGGGAAGTTTTATTATCCAGGAGGGCCACGACCTTGTAAAAGTTGGGCTGGGTTTGCTAGGTCTTCTCTCCTATTTTCACCTAAGCCTGATTAGTTTTAACTTTAATTTTTTCCTGTTAGTCTCTATTCCTTCTATCTGTACAGTTGCTATACTTTATTAGATTCTTACGCGGTACAGATTGATGTTAGTTGAGGCTTTCTATTTGCAGTAAATAAGAAGTTATATACAATTACGTGGTGGAACATGTGGTAGTAGATATCTGGACTATTTACAACAATTCCATGGTCTTAAATCATCACATACACTATGTACAATGAATATGGCGCCTCTGCCAGCGCTGCAGAGTTTGGTGGAGAATCGCTAGTGGGTCTCCAGCGACACCACGCATTTTGCGATCTACGATGAATACCTAGATCGCGTACTTCGTCGCGTACATCTCGGTGATGGCCTGGTCGTCGAGACCAACTGGAAAGATCCAGGACTGCAGTATCACACGTTCTTCCTTCCTTGGAAAATTCTCCATTGACCCAAACCTTTAACCTTCTTCACCTTAAGAAGTCTGCAATCCAGGTTAAGGTTTCTCCTCTTACTCCGATGTTGTGCAGCTTTTCACGTAATTTCTCCCTCCACACTCGATCAAAAGCTGAGGTCATATCAAGGAATATAGCCGTGGTCTTCTTTAGCGGTTTTTCTTGGAAAGAATCTATTATTGATTGACAGAAGTAGAACAGTTGATCAGTCGTACAGCGCTGGGATCTATAGGCAGTTTGGTAGAAGTTTATTTTATTATTGTTAGTGAGCCAGACTATGAGCCTAGAGTGGATAATTCGTTCTGTTATTTCACAAAGTATGCTGGTGAGAGCAATTGGCCGATAGTTCTTGGATTCCTTGGCATCTTTGTTTGGTTTCAGTATTGGCACAGTAATTGATATCTTCCAATTCTTTGGTAGTTCACCAGTTTACCATGAAATGTTCAGTATTCGTAGGAGTTGTTTATTAGATTTGTCTTCAAAGTGTTTAATCATTTGACCAAAGATTAGATTATCTCTTGGTGACCTCTTAGATATTTTTATTGATGAGTTTAGCTCATTCAGTGTGAAGTCTCTCGAGAAAATATCTTGTTGATGGAAGTTTCTTGCTTGTTTAACTAACTGGTTTATATTATTTTTAGATTGTCTTCAATCGTATATTTGAGTATGGAAGTGCTTGAAAGATATTCAGCAATTATGTTAGTCATCTGTTTGTTCTCGTTCTCTCTGTTCTATTCATATCGGTTAGAGTATTGGAGGATTGGTGTTGGTTTTGATTCTTTTCTAACACTCTAATCATTTTCCAGTGTTGGCTGTCCTTTCTTGGATCCATTTTTTCGCAGAACTCTGCCATTTTCTCTTGTTTGCATATCCAAATTTCTTGTTCTATTTTGTGATTAATTTCAATGTGTTACTTTCTCTTTTCTTCTGTTTTATTTTTTTAAAGAAGTTCATTGATATTGTCTCTCTCTGCAATCATTGCCTTGATGTTGTGGTCCTTCCAGTAAGGTATCCACAGGTCTAACGTCTCCTTCTAGGTATCGATGCTTTTGCAGCTTTTGATATATTCGAAGAGAAGTTTTCCAAGTTTTTGTCAAGCGTTCTGTAATTCAATTTTTCGTTGCACAGTTCTTCAAGCTTTTCTGTGATTTTTTTTTCAAGTCGGCTTTCCTAAAGTTCCATGTTCTTTTATTCTGTTGGACATTCTCAATTTTGAAGTTTAGGGTTGTTAAAATTGGTCTGTGGTCACTGATTGCACCTCTCAGGATTTTCCATTGTGTTGTGGGTGCGATGTTGAAATTTATCGCTGTGATGTCTATTGCGGATTCTGTGCCTGTCGACTTGGATAGATAGGTGTTCTCTCCCTTATTTAATGGTGTAAGGTCGAGGTCGGTGACCTTTGTTATCCTGGACAGATGATCCCCAAGTTGAACTTTTGGCGTTAAAATCGCCGAGTATGATTGTGATATCCGAAGAGGCTTCACGAGCTGAAAGTTGGCGATTTTGAGATGCGTCAAGAATTCGCTTCATGGGTTTTCCGGAAAATTGATATTGATGAAAACTGGCTGTCGAATGTTCTGTGGACAGATGATGCTCACTTTTCTCTAAACGGAGAATCTAACATTCAAAACAGCCGCTTTTGGGCAACAGAAAACCCTAGAATTTTTACAGAAATGTCACTTTATCAGCCTAGAGTTACAGTTTTGTGTGGGTTCACTTCTACTTTTATTATTGGGCCATTTTTCTTTGAAAAATCAATGGAAGAACTTTTAAAACCGTTTTTGTAACTGGTGAACGTTATGTTCATATGGGATATTCCCATATTGCAGGGAAAAATGCACTAAGCGAAATAACATTCATGAAAGTTGGAGGACCTCCTCATATCTCCCGCGGTGCCAAACAATTGCTGAAGAATACGTTCGTTGAAAATCGTGTGATAAGTCGCCACTTTATATAGCAGTGGCTTCCAAGATCACCAGACTTGACGCCTTGCGAATTTTATTATGGGGGTACATTAAATCGTGTGCTTATCGATGCTGGCATACCACATTGGCCATGTTAAAGGCTTCTATCAGATGGCACGTTTTATTAATTTCAACAGATATTTTTCTTAATGCTGTCCATTCTGTCATTTGTCGTCTGCAGGCGGTGATTGAGAATGAAGGGTGCCACATTGAGCAAGGATTGTGACCTAATACAAGAGAGAATGGGATAAGGGGGATAATTGGGATATGGGATAATAAATGCTGTCCTCACATCTTGACTCTTTTTTTTTTGTGAACAGTAATATTTTGTTTGTATTTGCTCACATATTATTTCGTGCAAACCAGAGTGTTATAACTTCTCGAATAACACTGGTGCACACAATTTTTTCCCTTATGTTTAGTTTTCGCTTTTCGCTCATTAGAAGAAATAACATAAGGAATATTTTCTGTACACCATTAACTTTAGAAATTTTGTGCAAAAAAATAATACAAAATGATTTTACTACCACGTTTTTCAACGCAAAAGGTCGATTTGAAAAATATTTTTATTTGAGGGGACACATTTTTTAAAATTGGGTACAGTATGAGAGAGAGTTGAATTAAAAATATTAGAAATTTATTATCTTCGGAAACACAAACCGTATCTAAAATATCAATTTTTTTTTTGCTACATGTTTAAATTTGCATTTACCTATTTTACATATCTCTGATTGTATTTAAAAATTGTTAACCAATTCTTCATACTTTTGGCGAAGTGGTGTTTTATTAATTTGTTATTTGATGTTATTAGGGTTCTTTCCTGGTATTCAAAAAGGAAAAATACGTGTCGATCAGTTATATTTTTCAATTTATCAAACAATTTGGCCGCTGAATCTCTGATTTTGGTAGTGCGCCATCTGGCGAATAAAATTGTAACTAAAATCAATTTCGAATTTCTCATTATTTGCCATAAAAAATCCCATTGCATCCTGAACACAATGGTGTTTACCGCATTGCTCTAGCGCAAATATTCTCGGAGTTATTAATTTTTAAAATAGTGCAGGACTTTTGGATCACCCTGTATATAGATTTATAAAAAATATGAAAAAATAGCGATTAGCTTGCCATCTAGTGTTGACTTTTGAAACTATTTTAAAATATAATATCACACACAATAACGTTATTTGAAAAATAAATAAAAAATATATATTTATTTGCGTTTATTTAATTATATAAAATAATATATATAATTTTAAATATATAATTTCGAAAATATTCAAAACATAAATTTATATATTTTTTATTTTGTTCCTTTCTGTTTGTTGTAAATATATTTCTTCAACACGCTGGAAGACGAATTGTCCTTTAACCTGTGTACTATGTAATAGCAGAACACAAGATGAAATCATGGATATAATATTTGGTTGTTTTTGTTTGGAGAAACAGAGAAAATAACTCTTGGGTGATTTATCCTTGTCTCAATCTGATAGTTAACAAATATATAACTGGATGAATACAATGATGTTTTATTTTATTATTACAGAAGCACGAAGTCTATCAGACTATTGTGTTATATTAGAATTATTTACATATATATCTTTAATTATTTACACGATGAATTAGTAGTGATTTAAAACTCTGTGTACAAATAGCTGTAAACTTGCCAAAGTTTTCATAAGATTGAGTATATACAGAAAGATGGCATTATGTCAAAGTAAGCAAGTACAATTTGGTTAGTCAGAGGGCAAGCCAACAAAAGATGGTGTTTCAACATCTAGACAGCATGTTGGATCATTTATAACTCTCAAGTCAAAGACAAAACTTGGGTCCT
This sequence comes from Cordylochernes scorpioides, assembly GCA_030710605.1. Taxonomy (NCBI): domain Eukaryota; kingdom Metazoa; phylum Arthropoda; class Arachnida; order Pseudoscorpiones; family Chernetidae; genus Cordylochernes; species Cordylochernes scorpioides. Next base: position 95,276,830 of record CP092865.1, on the reverse strand, counting down.
TTGCCTGTGAAGAACAAAGGTAGTGTATTTATCAGGAGTAATGAAGCTTGGTACTTCTTTCGGAAAAAAATTCTTGAAAGTTGCATTAGTTTGAGAAAGATAAAATCTAAATTTTGTATTGATATATAATTGGTTCAATTCATTTGAAAGTGGCTTATTTAGTATTTGGTCTGTCAGAGAATTCTTCATATTGTATCTAATTAGTGATAATTCAAGGTAGTCGGTCAGCATTGGAGTTTTGGCTAGAATATGAGTAATGTAAAAAGATGAACTTTTGTAAGCATGATTATTACGTTCATATAAATTCTACAAGGCCGCAGTTCGGAGGAGATTAATAGAATCGCTGCGTGGTCCATTTGGATGAGGAAAGTGAAGAACGCGGCTGATTCCACACTTTCAGTGATACGCTAACCTATGTACGGTGTGGCCACGGACCTGGAGGCTGTTGTTAGGTTCTGTGCTGACTGGAGTATATCTGTGCTTCCTTCCTGCGGTGAATCTGTATAAGAACGGTGGTCTTAATAAAGCTGTGTGTATACTATTACCATGAGGAAAGTGAAGAACACGGCTGATTCCACACTTTCAGTGATACGCTAAGTGACACGGCCACGGACCTGAGTCCGGGCTGCCGACCTTCGCCAACTTCACCTCGGACCAGGTGTTCTTCCTTCGCTACGGCACGGTACTGTTTCTATAGCTGTTGGTAGATAAAGCTGCTAATAGCTAGCAGCTTGTAGATTTCTGGTAGCTAGCTGTGGGTAGAAATCTGTTTCTATAACTGCTGGTAGCGAGAAGCTTGTAGTTTTCTGGTATCTAGCTGTGGGTAGAAATCTGTTTCTATAGCTGTTGGTAGATATAGATGCTGGTAGCTAGCAGCTTGTAGATTTCTGGTAGCTGGCTGTGGGTAAAAATCTGTTTCTATAGCTGCTGGTAGCGAGCAGCTTGTAGATTTCTGGTATCTAGCTGTGGGTAGAAATCTGTTTCTATAGCTGTTGGTAGCGAGCAGCTTGTAGATTTCTGGTATCTAGCTGTGGGTAGATATCTGTTTCTATAGCTGCTGGTAGTGAGCAGCTTGTAGATTTCTGGTATCTAGCTGTGGGTAGATATCTGTTTCTATAGCTGCTGGTAGCGAGCAGCTTGTAGATTTCTGGTATCTATCTGTGGGAAGAAATCTGTTTCTATAGCTGCTGGTAGCGAGCAGCTTGTAGATTTCTGGTAGCTAGCTGTGGGTAGAAATCTGTTTATATAGCTGCTGGTAGCGAGCAGCTTGTAGATTTCTGGTAGCTAGCTGTGGGTAGAAATCTGTTTCTATAGCTGCTAGTAGCGAGCAGCTTGTAGATTTCTGGTAGCTAGCTGTGGGTAGAAATCTGTTTCTATAGCTGCTGGTAGCGAGCAGCTTGTAGATTTCTGGTAGCTAGCTGTGGGTAGAATCTGTTTCTATAGCTGTTGGTAGCTAGCTGTGGGTAGAAATCTGTTTCTATAGCTGCTGGTAGCGAGCAGCTTGTAGATTTCTGGTAGCTAGCTGTGGGTAGAAATCTGTTTCTATAGCTGTTGGTAGCGAGCAGCTTGTAGATTTCTGGTATCTAGCTGTGGGTAGATATCTGTTTCTATAGCTGCTGGTAGCGAGCAGCTTGTAGATTTCTGGTAGCTAGCTGTGGGTAGATATCTGTTTCTATAGCTGTTGGTAGATATAGCTGCTGGTAGCGAGCAGCTTGTAGATTTCTGGTAGCTAGCTGTGGGTAGAAATCTGTTTCTATAGCTGCTGGTAGCGAGCAGCTTGTAGATTTCTGGTATCTAGCTGTGGGTAGATATCTGTTTCTATAGCTGTTTGTAGCGAGCAGCTTGTAGATTTCTGGTCGCTAGCTGTGGGTAGAAATCTGTTTCTATAGCTGCTGGTAGCGAGCAGCTTGTAGATTTCTGGTATCTAGCTATGGGTAGAAATCTGTTTCTATAGCTGTTTGTAGCGAGCAGCTTGTAGATTTCTGGTCGCTAGCTGTGGGTAGAAATCTGTTTCTATAGCTGTTGGTAGATATAGCTGCTGGTAGCGAGCAGCTTGTAGATTTCTGGTAGCTAGCTGTGGGTAGAAATCTGTTTCTATAGCTGCTGGTAGCGAGCAGCTTGTAGATTTCTGGTAGCTAGCTGTGGGTAGAAATCTGTTTCTATAGCTGTTGGTAGATATAGCTGCTGGTAGCGAGCAGCTTGTAGATTTCTGTTAACTAGCTGTGGGTAGAAATCTGTTTCTATAGCTGCTGGTAGCGAGCAGCTTGTAGATTTCTGGTAGCTAGCTGTGGGTAGAAATCTGTTTCTATAGCTGTTGGTAGATATAGCTGCTGGTAGCGAGCAGCTTGTAGATTTCTGTTAACTAGCTGTGGGTAGAAATCTGTTTCTATAGCTGCTGGTAGCGAGCAGCTTGTAGATTTCTGGTATCTAGCTGTGGGTAGATATCTGTTTCTATAGCTGCTGGTAGCGAGCAGCTTGTAGATTTCTGGTAGCTAGCTGTGGGTAGATATCTGTTTCTATAGCTGTTGGTAGATATAGCTGCTGATAGCGAGCAGCTTGTAGATTTCTGGTAGCTAGCTGTGGGTAGAAATCTGTTTCTATAGCTGCTGGTAGCGAGCAGCTTGTAGATTTCTGGTATCTAGCTGTGGGTAGATATCTGTTTCTATAGCTGTTTGTAGCGAGCAGCTTGTAGATTTCTGGTCGCTAGCTGTGTGGGTAGAAATCTGTTTCTATAGCTGCTGGTAGCGAGCAGCTTGTAGATTTCTGGTATCTAGCTATGGGTAGAAATCTGTTTCTATAGCTGTTTGTAGCGAGCAGCTTGTAGATTTCTGGTCGCTAGCTGTGGGTAGAAATCTGTTTCTATAGCTGTTGGTAGATATAGCTGCTGGTAGCGAGCAGCTTGTAGATTTCTGGTAGCTAGCTGTGGGTAGAAATCTGTTTCTATAGCTGCTGGTAGCGAGCAGCTTGTAGATTTCTGGTATCTAGCTGTGGGTAGAAATCTGTTTCTATAGCTGTTTGTAGCGAGCAGCTTGTAGATTTCTGGTCGCTAGCTGTGGGTAGAAATCTGTTTCTATAGCTGTTGGTAGATATAGCTGCTGGTAGCGAGCAGCTTGTAGATTTCTGGTAGCTAGCTGTGGGTAGAAATCTGTTTCTATAGCTGCTGGTAGCGAGCAGCTTGTAGATTTCTGGTAGCTAGCTGTGGGTAGAAATCTGTTTCTATAGCTGCTGGTAGCGAGCAGCTTGTAGATTTCTGGTAGCTAGCTGTGGGTAGAAATCTGTTTCTATAGCTGCTGGTAGCGAGCTGCGTGTAGATTTCTGGTATCTAGCTGTGGGTAGAAATCTGTTTCTATAGCTGCTGGTAGCGAGCAGCTTGTAGATTTCTGGTAGCTAGCTGTGGGTAGAAATCTGTTTCTATAGCTGCTGGTAGCGAGCAGCTTGTAGATTTCTGGTAGCTAGCTGTGGCTAGAAATCTGTTTCTATAGCTGCTGGTAGCGAGCAGCTTGTAGATTTCTGGTAGCTAGCTGTGGGTAGAAATCTGTTTCTATAGCTGCTGGTAGCGAGCTGCGTGTAGATTTCTGGTATCTAGCTGTGGGTAGAAATCTGTTTCTATAGCTGTTTGTAGCGAGCAGCTTGTAGATTTCTGGTCGCTAGCTGTGGGTAGAAATCTGTTTCTATAGCTGCTGGTAGCGAGCAGCTTGTAGATTTCTGGTATCTAGCTGTGGGTAGAAATCTGTTTCTATAGCTGTTTGTAGCGAGCAGCTTGTAGATTTCTGGTCGCTAGCTGTGGGTAGAAATCTGTTTCTATAGCTGCTGGTAGCGAGCAGCTTGTAGATTTCTGGTATCTAGCTGTGGGTAGATATCTGTTTCTATAGCTCTTTGTCGCTAGCAGCTTGTAGATTTCTGGTATCTAGCTGTGGGTAGAAATCTGTTTCTATAGCTGCTGGTAGCGAGCAGCTTGTAGATTTATGGTATCTAACTGTGGGTAGAAATTTTTTCTATAGCTGTTGGTAGATTAGTGTTCGAAGCTAGATTCTTGTAGATAATTGGTAGCTAGCTGATGGTAGCGAGCTGTGTCCATGTCACGTAGATTTATGGTAGCTATAGCTCTTGGTAGATAACTGTTCGTAGCTTGCTTTTGGTAGTTAACTGGTAGCTATATTTTGGTAGATTTCTGATAGCTAGCTGTTGGTAGCTAGCTGTAAGTAGATAACTTGTAGCTATAGCTGTTGGTAGATAACTGTTTGTCTGCGCTAAGACATGTGGTGTGTACAGAACTGGTGCCAGAGTTTAGGAACCTCGAGACTGCGGCAGGAGCTTCGTGTCAATTCACACACCATCGGCAAATTCAGGTGGGGGCTACTGAGACTTTACTGTTCTATGGCTACAATTGGAATTTGTAAGAGAATCACACAGAGGCTGGATCTAAGAGATTATTGTTTAATTTTTTAACAACAACAACAAAAGCCTTTATTTAGGGCATTCCGCCCCATATAGGATTCGCCGTATTTACACATCAACAAGAGGAGAGGGAGGAGGAAACATTTACAACAAAATAAAGTTTGTCTCACATTCAGTTACATATTTACAGATAGGTCATCCTCCAGTATCCTTTGCCCTCCATTCTTTCTCATGCGCCCAGCTTCTGTGCAGAACTTAAAGTATCTAACAATCAGTAATTCATCATCCAGAGCTGAAGAGAGAAGTTGACATATGCGATGGTATCTAAATTGACCAAAGTTAGGGCTTGGGAAAATTTCAGTACGTTTTTCTGTTAAGAGAGGGCATGATTATTGTTTAATTAACAAAACATTAAATTAAGATGACAGAAAACAAAAGCAAGCGTAGGGGCAGACAACCAAAGTTAAACTAAAACACTACAAGTACAGCTGGTCGGGGTGGCGTCAGGTCACGTGATGTCTGTCACATGATGTCTGGTAGGAAGGTGGCGTTGCTAGGCAACGGCTGATGTGCGAAGTTACTCTCCAACAGAATTTCCCTCTATCGCGGGACTACGAGGTGTGGCCATCAAATAACCGGACTCAGGTCATACCTATATTTATTCGTCACCAATTACAGCAAACTGAATGTTTATCTATATATATAAAATTGAATGTCTGTCTGTGTGTGTGTGACAATTGACAATTAAAAATTATTTATTGCCTTCTAGATAATTTTACACAATTTCAATCAAAAAGAGAGAGAGAAATATATTACATATAGCAAGGAAGAAAGAAATAAAATATATACATTTATGAAACATATATATTACAAGATGATGATGGGAGATGAAGGAAGAAAACCTCGACGCTGGAGGGTCCTGGACCAGGCGATGAGCGGGTCCTCCACTGCTTCTCCGAGCCCAACCTGGACAAAGTAGCGATAAATTCGCAACTTTGCCGACGCCAGGATGGAAAGGGCGTCGTCCTCAAGGCCGGACCCACCGAAGACCAAGCCTGCAGGTCAGGGGGCCGCCCTATGATGTTGAAGGCCTCTCTGATGAGAGGCCTGATAGAACGGCAGCACCAGTAACGGTGGCCGAGGGAACGGTCGATGGACCCGCAGGCAGGACAGGAGGGGCCGACCGAGGCAGGATGGGCCGGATGGGGCAGGGCGTGGAGGGCCAACTTGAGGGCCGCGTCAGCCTCGTGGCCCGAGTAGGCGCAGCGCCGCAGTAAGGCCCAGTCGATCCTGGATGGTGGATTGATGGTGGGCGTCCATCTCGCCAGGAATCTGGAGATGGGCGTGGCGGCGAGGCGCGGGCGATCCAGGGCCCGTCGGGCCGAGCGGGTCGTGAGGCCGTTGAGGAACGGCGTAGCCGTCCCTCGCAGCACCACGGCCGCAGCTAGGGAACTGGAAGAAGGCGTGGACTCCGCCCCGAAGCCCACGGCGTTCTCGGAGGTCAGCCTCCGACAGAAGGCGCCCAGGGTCGCGGCGTCAGCCAGGGCCGAGCGCGTTGGGCGGGCGATGAGATTTTCCTCCACGATGAGATCCCGGACTCGAGCTCCGCGCCAGCGGGCGGGGGCCAGGAGGTCGGGAGGGCGGAGGAACCGGCAGCCGCCGATGATGGGGAGGTCCAGCAGCTGAGCCGTGGGGAGCGCCCGGTGGTTGAGGCTCAGGATGTTGGAGGCCTCCTCCCAGAGCTTCAGCAGCCGTAGACGGCGGGGCTGGAGACGGGTGCCGTCCGGTGGAGGGTGGATCCAGGCCTCACCGCTTTCTACCAGCCAGCTGAAAGCATTTCTGCCTCCGCGGAGCGCGACCTGCACCCCCTTGAGGCAGGCGAGCTGGAGCTGGGTCGCGAGGTCGTGGAGGCCGAGGCCTCCGATGGCAACTGGCCTCGCCATGACGTTGGCGGGAAGCCACGCCGTGTGGTCTGGCCCCCAGACGAACCTCGCCAGTCGGGCCTGCAGCTTGGCGATGGTCGGGGGTGATGGGAGGTATCCATGCAGGTGGTGCTGGATCGTGGACCCCACCAGCGTGTTCGCCGCTCTTGCTCGTCCGACGAGGGAGAGGCCGCGGGTGAAGGGCGTCCATCTGCGGCACGCAGTCTCCAGGAGGGCCAGGAGATGCTGCTCCCGGTGGGCGACGGTGCTCCTGGGGGCGATGTCGAGCCCAAGGATCCTGATGGAGGTGGTCGACCAGGAGGCGCCGAGAGGGGAGTCGCCGCGGTTGCGCCAGGCGCCGCACCAGAGGCCAGCGCTCTTCCGGAGGTTCACGCCAACTCCGGAGGCCTGCCTATAGTCTTCGAAGACGGTCGCCACCCGCTCTAAGTCTCCGTCGCGATGGAATAGGAGGACGATGTCTTCGGCGTAGGCGATGACATTGCCAACGCCGAGGTTCAACTCCAGGCGACGTAGCAGCGGCCCCGTGGCGATGCTGAAGAGTGCGGCGCTTACGGCGCAACCCTGCCTGAGGCCGTTGAGAAGGGGGAAGGCTGTTGTATGAAAGCCTCCGGCCCGGATGGTGGCGTCCGCCCCGGCGTAGAGGATGTTAATCCGGGCCATGAAGGCCGGCGGGAGGCGGAGGGATGTTAGCAGGGACTCCAGGAAGCCGCGGTCCAATGAGTCAAAGGCGGACTCTAGGTCGACGCCCATGACGGCCAGCGGCGAGCCCAGGGCGGTGGCCTCCTCGATGGCGTCCGTCACTATGGCGATGTTCCATGACGGGGACCTCCCGGGAACGGCGTAGGTCTGGCATTCCGGCACCAGGGTCCGCAGGTGGGGCTTGAGGCGCCGGTGAAGGATGGCGGCCAGGACCCTGTAGTCGGCCGAGGGCAGCGCGACAGGCCTGTAGCCATCAAGGCCGCGACCTCCGCGGGCCTTGGGCACGAGGCAGATGGAGCTGCGCCGCGTCGACGGAGGCAGGGCACCGCGGAGTCGTGAAGCCGCGAACACCCGGGCCACAGCTTCCGCGAAGAAGTCCTCGTTGAAGGCAACGAGGAGTTCGCACGGCAGGCCGTCCCAGCCGGGGGCCTTTCCGCGAGGGAGATGCTCGATAGCGTTGGCGATCTCGCTGGGGCTGATGTTTGGCCGGTGGAGCGGGTCCTCCTCACTCAGCTCGCGGGTGGTGGTGGGCGCGCTGCTGGCGATGAAGGCAGCTCCCGCAGCTGGATCGCTGGTGGGACGGGCGAAGCGGGGCTGGAAGGTCGCGAACGCCCTCCGCCGAAGCTCGGGGCCCTCGATGATGTTATCCTGCTCGTCCCTGATGACGCTGACCGGGCGTCGGAGGCGGATGGCGCGTGCTAGGTCCGGCAGCGATGGGTAGTCGGCCCGGATGGAGGAGGCCTCGAGCTGCGCCGCGATGTAACGTCTCGTCCTGTAGACTTAGCTGTCGTTGGCAGCGTGGCGCGGGTCGTGCAGGGATCTGGCCTCCGCCAGCAGCCCCGCCTTGATGGAGGTCCACCTATCCCAGAAGGTCCCGTCGTTGTCATCGTGCGCTGTGTCTTCCTCCAACTCCCGGATGTAGCCAGCCAGATGTTAGAGAGCAAGGCCCGAGCGGAGCATCGCGGCCAAGCGAGGCTGGGTGGGGGAGGAGACGGCGGTGGTGGGCGGGCCCACCTGGAGCAGCACGAGGCGGTGGTCCGAGAGGTGGTAGTGGCTGGTCGCGTAGATGGACACGCGATCCAGGACTCCAGCAGGGACGAGGATCCGGTCCAGGCGGTTGGATTCGACTTGGTCGCCGCGCATGGCGACTCTGGTGGGCAGGTGGGCGGCGTCGAACTGGGTGGCCACGTCGACCAGCGCGGCCAGGTCCAGAAGAGCGGCGAGGGCATCCGATGATGATGATGATGAGGGGCCCCGATCCCTGATGTTAAAGTCGCCGATGATCCAGCAGGCCCCCTCCTCTTCCTGTGCTGCTGTCGCCGCCAGGAGCTCCAGTTGTCGGTTTCTTTCCCGGGGTTCATGCGCCAGATGAACGGCGATGGCCGTCATCTCCTCGCCGTGGACATCTATTGTTGCCAAGGCGATGTGGCCCGGCCACAGGATACGCTATTGTAGCACGGCTACGCCTGGTCCGAAGACGCAGGCGAGTCCGGATCCCGAGATGGCTACGGGATGGGCCAACACAACAGCGCCGTAGCCGAGGCAGAGGTCTTGGCCGCTGCCCAGATGAAATGCGTTTGTCTCCTGGACAAACGCGATGTCCACGTGATGTTGCCTGAGTAAATGACAAAGGGCAAGGCTCCTCCCCCGAGTGGCGAGCCCTCGCGCGTTGATGGTGGCGACGTGGTAATTCATTGGGGCCGTCCTTCACGCAGCACCTTCCTGGTCTTCTGGAGGGTTTTGCGGATGGTGGAGTTGGAGTCTGGGCACAAGGCCTTGAGGTCGGGCAGCTTGTCCCATCGATGGAGGGGTTGGGGGACTTCCCGAGGTGCTCCAGCAGCTGTTCGAGTGCGGCCTTTCCCCGGGCAGGCGTGGCGGGAGGTGAGGGCAGCTTCTCCACCGACATCTCGTGGTCGAGCGGAGGGATGCGAGGCTCGGGGGGCCGCAGGGCAGCCAGGGGAGCAGGGTGGGCAGCAGGGGCGGGGTGGGTGAGATCCATCTGTTCGGCAGGCTGGTGTGCCGAGGGGATCGCCTGAGCCTCGGTCGAAGTCTTCGCCGGTTGGACAAGGGACGCCGGTGTTGCGGGAGCAGGTGCCGGCTTCCTTGGTCGCTGAGGAGGAGGGAGGGGGGCCTTGCGTCGGTGGGAGACGCTGCTTGCCTGGGGCTGCCGTTCCCTTGCCTGGCGAGCGCTGGGCAGTTGGCTCTGCGGTGGCCCTGTTTACCGCATTTGGAACACTTGATTCCAAAGGAGAGGAAGGCCGACAGGGTGTCTCCCTTGGAGTGGATGGTCAGACGGGTGGGCAGCGTCTCCAGCCTTACGCCCTCGCGGAGCAGGATGAACGCCTCCCGGCGGCCGTCGGTGAAGGTGAACTCCCCCATTTTGACCAGGATGGGGGCGATGGAGGTGACCTTCCCGTATTGGCTCAGGGCGTCCACGATGGTGTTGTCCTCCACAAAGCCGGGCAGGTTGGCCACGACAATACGCTCCGCCCTCGTGCGGAAGGGGAAGACCTTGAGGGATGTTCCCTCAATCTCCAGGCCGTCCGCGACCAGACGGTTCGCAATGTCCTTGTTCGCGAGGCACACGATGTAGTGGCCGTTCATTCTGTGGAACTGCGTGATGTTTCCTGGCCCCCCGAATAGCTTGCTCATTGCCCGGAGGTAGGAGTAGTCCGGGATGTCTGGGCACAGCTCCACGAAGATGTAGTTCTCGTGGTTGGTGGTGGCCTGCCTCGCCCTGGCTGCGGCGATGTTGGCGCGCGTCGCCTTGATTTCCCGGGGCGGCATTGACCTCGGCCCTGTTGTCCGCTTCTGCTGCAGGGGGCCTCGTTTCTCAGCAGGCCTGCTTGACTGCCTTGCGGCGTGCTCAGGTGTTGAAGAGAGGCGCCTTTTCTTGCTCTTCACGATGGTGTAGCCGTCGTTGGCGTCCACCTCCGCCATCTCGCTGTCGGCCCAGTTGAGCGAGGCCGGGCTGGCTGTTGTAGCGCTGGTCGAAGCAGCAGTCGTTGGCGCCGTGACGTCATCACGCGCGGCGGCCAGATTTACATGCATATTGCCTGCCGGCGAATTTGCATCTTTTTGAGTTTCAGAAGAAATTTCTTTTGAATTCTTCATCATATTTTCGTTTTTTGGCGAAAATTCCTCGCCTGGTTGCGATCCAGTGCTGGGCCTTTCAGGCACTTGATCAGCGGATCGAGGGCTATCTTTTGACACCGAATTCGGCAGGGTAAGCGCCAATGACACACACTCCAGAGGCGAAAACGGCGGAGCTCGCAAAAGCGTGGCCGCTCGCTCGAGTGTGTGTGTGTGTCTGTGTCCTCTATGGATTCAAAAACCATACATCCAATCGCCGTGAAATTTTGGGATATTATTAGGTGTATCCCCGGAAAGGTTTACGAAAAATAATTTCTTGAATATCTTAAATATCCTTAGAGTTATTTGCAGATTTGTAGCTTTAACTCGCAAGCAGCGCCACCTTGCGACGGAGATAGGCTTAGGTGTGCCCCCCCCCCCCCCACCGAGAAAATGTAGTCCGGCCACCGGCCAAAGTTCCCACCGACCAATCAGAGGGATCAAGAGGTCCTGGCGCGCGGGGGCAGAGTTGGTTACACAGCTGTGCCGACCAATCAGAGGGATCAAGAGCCCCCCCCCCCCCCCCCCCCCCGTCCGGCCGCCGGCCGGTCAGTCCAAGTTCCCACCGACCAATAAGAGGGATCAAGAGGTCCTGGCGCGCGGGGGCAGAGTTGGTGACACAGCTGTGCAAAGTAGACAAGAAAAAAGCTTCGCAGGTGACCTCCGGGAACTACGTCCATCTTCCATAAACGACCATGATTTTATTCAACTTATCGAGTATTTTTCAAGGGACCGGGAAAATATGTTTACTAGATAAAACGATGATTTTGTAATGTAGAAAATTAGGAAAGACAAAATTCAGGATGACATGGCACACAGGGACCGGGAAAAAATAATCACTTTATCGAGAGATTCACGACCATGATTTTATTCAACTTATCGAGTATTTTTCAAGGGACCGGGACTAGATAAAACGATGATTTTGTAATGTAGAAAATTATGAAAGACAAAATTCAGGATGACACGGCACACAGGGACCGGGAAAAAATGTTCACTTTATCGAGAGATTCAAATTTACGAGTTTCAAATTATCAAAATATATCTTTTTTTTATAAGTTTATAGAGAATTGTTTTAACAAATGTTCGTTAGACAAACCTTTACTAGGGTAAAACCTCGGGCGAAGCCGGGTACATCCGCTAGCTCATGATAAAATTGTGAAAAAGTTTTAAAATTACAAATATTTTCTCACAATGAGTATCTTTTTATTGAAAAAAAAAACGCTAGCTTTCAAGCGTTAATCGCTCTTCAACGGGCTTTCTAAAATATCGACTTTGTCCCTCCAGAATTTCTGAAGTCGATATTATAGTAAGCCCGTTGAAGAGCGATTAACGCTTGAAAGCTAGCGTTTTTTTTCCAATAAAAAGACAATTGACAATTAAAATAATTTTATTGACATCTTGTCAATACATGCAAAGTGCACAGTCTGTACTATTTAAAAAAAAAAGATAATATACATTATATATACTATGTACAATGTACAATTCGTCAGAGTTTTTCTGCTTGTTTTGCAGCTGGCCTTCATATCTGAAGGTTGTTCCCCTATCCGCCAAATGGAGACGCACCCTATAGCAGTCAGCTCTGCCAAGGATGTTGAATATGTGAATATGTTAGGAGGATTTGCATATAGCAGTTGTTGTGTGCAGGTTAAACGGCGCCCTCTCCAACCTTCCTGAGTTTTGGCAAGCCTTCAGCTGTAAGCCGGGGTCTGCCATGATCAACGACGACGTCTGCAGTTTCTGGTGATCCTACTAATTCCATGTGTACATATGTAAATATGTTACTTATTTATTTCACACCAATAAACATCCTTGTTGATCTTTTTAACCCAGTGTTTAACATATATATACACTCATGGACAAAACTTAAGGAAGTTGTACCTTTTACCATGTATATCGGGATTCAGACAATACACTCATGGACAAAACTTAAGGTAGTTGTACCTTTCAGCATGTATATCGGGATTCAGACAATACACTCATGAACAAAACTTAAGGAAGTTGTACCTTTCAGAATGTATATCGGGATTCAGACAATACACTCATGAACAAAACTTAAGGAAGTTGTACTTTTTAGCATGTATATCTGGATTGAGACAATACACTCATGGACAAAACTTAAGGTAGTTGTACCTTTCAGCATGTATATCGGGATTCAGACAATACACTCATGAACAAAACTTAAGGAAGTTGTACTTTTTAGCATGTATATCTGGATTGAGACAATACACTCATGGACAAAACTTAAGGAAGTTGTACTTTTTAGCATGTATATCGGGATTCAGACAATAACTCTGAAAGATATTACAGTGACATTTATTGAAGACACACGAGTTAACCAAATGTGAACAAAATTGTCTCTGTCTCCTCAAAAAAATAGACGACCGGCGATATTAAAGACTTATCACTTCCTTAAGACTTTTTGTCTTGGAGAGAATTCACATTCTCGTAGATAAAAGGAAGTGGAAAGTCTTTAATATCGTCCGTCGTCTATTTTTTTAAGGAGACACAGACAATTTTTTAATTGAAAAAAAAAGACAAAATAAAAATTTAATAATAATATATATAATAATAAAAAAGACAAACGGTGATATAGTTTAAACTGCCTCAGTAAGAGAGAAAATGGATAGACCTTATATAGTGGGCATTTCACTGAAAGCTGTGTCACTTAATAAACAATAATTTAAAAATGAATGGTCGCTTTATTATAATTAACCTAGCCCCTCCTTGCCAGCAAAACACCTCTTTGTCAGATTGTGAAGATTCCATTAGATCCCGTGTGGATCTCATGGAATAAAGCCCATCTGTAATCACGAGGGCCATTAGCCTGAAACCATGGCCTCTAGGTGGACACTTTTCAGTTTACCAAAGCTGGTGTTGTGGATTTGTCACTGATCTGAGGCCGCTAGTTTGTGGAGACGGTCAATAGATGGCGTCTGGTTTTGACGTCTATTTTGATGAGTTTACCTCTTCGACACAATACTCCCTTGAATCAATATTAAAATACAAACATTAGGTCTCCAGGAAAAGTTTATTTTTCCTCCTGAAGGCCTTATGTTCGTATTTTAATCGAGTTTGCCTTACTTTTTTTCATATACTACATTACATATCCATTACAATATTCAACTTGATTATATTTCATATAATTTTTATTTAAAACGTAAGCTATACAGAATATAAACACAAATATAATAAATATTTAATTCCACAATACTATAAATTACAAGATAAAATTCTAAAAAATATTGTTACAAAATTAACCACAAGAACCATTTCAATTAGAAAATAATAAAATTACTTTTTTACATATCTAGTAGCATCGTCTGCAGCTACATTCATAGCGTCACGTGATAGAACTAAACTTGATGCACTACCACGCCATCTGTTATCGTAAATTGTAACTATTTATGACGTGTATATGTATTTTATAATAAAATAATATTTTCTACTGTTTTTTATTGTAAGAATAAAAATATTAAGAGTACCTAGCTTTTTTACAAATCTTTCCTATAAGGGTAATATGTAAAATTATTTTAATATAAAAGAAAATTCTGCGTCAGGAATGACTTGTGATATGTATTGATAGGGTTAAATTTACAGTAATCAACTACTTTTGCAATACATCTTTGATACATTCTATAGTGGAAATCCCTTCTTCTTTCTTTTATCTCCACACAGCAATCATATCAGGGTATCATATCTGTAAAGCTTGTTGATGATTTTTGTGCTGGGGATGCTGAGTAGCGCTCATCAATGGATAAGTCAATACAGTCGCAAAGTAGTTTTTAGGTTGATAGTTAGTACATAGTGGGAAAACCTTGTAACCATTCTGGAAAGTCATTGTCTGTAGATGACCCGACTTAAATCTGGAAATCATGTACTGTTGTTACCTTAGGAGGACAGAAACGGTGCTTGTCTCTCCTGCTCTGTACCAGTCATGTACAATGTTAGATTTCCATTCTTGATAATACGGAGGAAGAAAACCTCTATTATAGTTAACCCCTTTTAAGAAAGAGGCAAAATAATTTTATCTTTATATTAGATGCCTTCAAAAGGCATCTAGAAAATTTAACAATGTAACAAAGGAGAACGCTGAATTGAAATTTTTTTAAATTATTTTCTTTTGTCTGATATTTGAAAAACAGCAAAAAAGTATTTAAAGAAATTTTAATTTTAATTAAATAATTTTAATAAATATATATTTAATTTATACAGTATTTCACAATTTTATTTTTATAATATATAAATTTAATTTTATATTATATTTATTAAAAATATGAAAAAAAAATAGCGATTCGCTTGCCATCTAGGGATGACTTTTGAAACTATTTTCAAATATAATATCAATAACGTTATTTGAAGAGAAAAAATATTTATTCGTTTATATTTAATTATATAAAATAATATATATATTTTTAAAATATAATTTCGAAAATATTCAAAATATAAATATATATTTGTTTTTTTATAATACATACAATATAATGCAGCTTATGATTGTAGAACGACATTTGAAAATTATCCCGCATGTGTTTCTTTTGATGATCATTTTGAATACATACAATTTTGTCACGGTAGAGAAGACAAGTATTCCAAAATATTAATTAAAAATAATTTATAAATTAATTAAACTTATATATTGCAAAATGTGTCCAAAGGATTTTTCAAGTGGTAATTTACAAGCATGGTAAGGAGTGATGACGATGCAAATATTTATGATGATATACAACAGAATATTTAAAATAATTATTCAGTGACAATATAATTTTCAAATGTCGTTATACAAATATATTTGCTTATTATGTTCCTTTTTGTTTGTTGTAAATATATTTATTTAACACGCTGGAAGACAGATTGCCCTTTAACCTGTGATCTATGTAATATCAGAATACAAGATGAAATCATGGATATAATATCTGGTTGCTTTTGTTTGGAGAATCAGAGAAAAGAACTCTTAGGCGACTTATCCTTTTCTCAATCCGATAGTAAACAAATATATAATTGGAAAATACAATGATGTTTGATCTTAGGTTCATATAAATTCTACAAGGCCGCAGTTCGGAGGAGATTAATAGAATCGCCGTGTGGTCCATTTGGATGAGGAAAGTGAAGAACGCGGCTGATTCCATACTTTCAGTGATACACTAACCTATGTACGGTGTGGCCACGGACCTGGAGGCTTGATTGTTATCCAGACATTCAAATCTTTTCCTTGCTTATGCAACTGTGTGTGCATATGCAAATAGGAAAGTTTAAAGGGAGAGACTGAAAAAAAAACAGTCGTTACTGTCCTGGCAAAAGTTAATTATAATATTCACGGGTAAGCGCAAGAAAGAAAGATTCGCAAAAAAAAAAAAAATTAAAAAGAAAAATAAAAAAAGGCTCGTTCAACGGCCCCTCGCGCGTGGTAACTCTATCTTCGATTCCACAGTGGGGGGTGAACGTGTGTCGTCTGCTATTTTTAAAAGTTCGTCTGAATCATTCCTATTCGGCTGCCCCGGGAATTCGGGGGTATCTTTTGGTTTTAAATTTGGACGATCGTATTTACATACATATTTGCAAATTCTATCGACATGTTCATTGCCGAGATAGCTTGCATGTTTGGAAAAATTAAACTGTGAAGATTCATTAACATTTGCATAAGATATTAAGACATTAAATTACGAATGTTTCTTTTACACATAAAACAAACTTCTACTGTCCTTACTGCGATGGAAAATATATTGAGAGGGCTTGGCTCATCAGTGGTAAACCCTCCCAGCGGTTTCGCCAATTTAATCCGCCAGACCGTGTTTGTCAGAGCTTTAAAACTGTAGCAGATTATTTATTATTGTATGAAAAGATTTTTAATTTCGATATTTGTATTTTTTTTTATACACTGTAAAATTTTCTCATTAGCCTCTCTGCTATTTTATCAATTTAAATTTGGCTTTACATTAAATAAATTGCTGTGTGTGGTGTATTTAGGTTAAAAATCTCTCATTTAGTCACCAACTGATACTTTTATATATCATAATGGCAACAGTTACCTATTATAATAATATACAAGAATTACTTATGCAAATCATGCACCACAGGTCAATGGTCACAATACAATAATTAAATAATATAAATACATATCAGCTCATCTCTCGGGAGGTCTCCTGTCCCTCATAGGATACCGCCGCTGGGGCGTCCTATACTGGTCCGACGCCGAAGCTGCGGAACCGGGCTCCTCTGGTGCAGAGATTCCTGAAGAGGAGGGAATGTTCTCTTTACTGGGAGAGACTGGCATCTCCATACTGTGTCATCCTGAAGTCTGTCTTTCTTAATTTTCTATCTTACAATACTATATTGGACAATTCTCTGCGTATTAAGGCTCTGAAGAAGTAGTCTTCTTGAAAACCATTTCTGAGATTCCACTCTTCAGTGCTGGGTATAAAAGCAGAATCGTCCAATACAGTATTAGAGCTCTGAGAAGCGGTCTGGTGGATTAAATTGGCGAAACCGCTGGGAGTTTTCATCACTGATGATCACTGATGACTATATTGGGTTAACTTGGCTTATCAGTGTAACATATATAAGCAGAATGATCCAACACAGTATTAGAACTCTAAAGAAGCGGTCTGGTAGATTAAAAACTGGCGAAACCGCTGGGAGGGTTCACCACTGATAATCACTGATGACTATATTGGGTGAACTTGGCTTATCAGTGTAGCATATAAAAACAGGATGATCCAATACAGTATTAGAGCTCTGAGAAGCATGGTCTGGTAGATTAAATTGGTGAAACCGCTGGGAGTTTTCACCACTGATAAATCAAACCCTCCCAATATATTTACATCGCAGTAAGGACAATAGAAGTTTGTTTTATGTGTAAAAGAAAAACATTCGTACTTTAATGTTTTCGTATACAACATATATAGCGCGTTATTGATTTATATCAACATTTGTAGAGAAAACTGCTACAAAGTATAAAAATAATAATATAAACTGTGTAGCAATATGTTTCTTTATTCATGCAAAGTACAGGATCTTTATAATCCTCCAAAATCACTTTAATAGGTACAGCTCAACAAGAACAACCTTGTTTATGATATTTACAACAATGAATGTGAAGTTCTTGAAAATAAATATACTTCGGCCAGTAAATCTTTTTATTACCTCGACGTTTCGACAAAAATCATCGACTGCGATGAAAAAATATTGGGAGAGCTTGGCTCATGATCAGTGGTGAACAATCTACGCCAATTTTATCTACCAGACCGCTTTTCAGAGCTTTAATACTGCATTGGACGATTATGCTTATTAAATCTTTAAAAAGCGGTCTGGTAGATTAAATTTGCGAAACCGAGGACGAGGACAAAAGATTTTTGTCGAAACGTCGAGGTAATAAAAAATATTTACTGGCCGAAGTATCTTTAATTTTAAGAAATATGAATGCCGACCAGGCAGACTCTATCTTTACAACAATGAAGGTTATTCACATATTAAAACAAAATGTTAACGTGGGATACAATCCTGGTTTATGGCTGTCGGGAATCGAGGGTGTTACCTACTTGTCCACCGACTTCTTTTCTTCTTGTATTGGACTGTTCCACTGTCGAAGTAAGTTTACTAGGTACCACTCAACAAGAACAACCTAGTTTATGATAATTGAAACAATGAATGTGAAGGATATTCACATATTAAAACAAAATGTTAACGTGGGATAAAATCCCGGTTCATGACTGTCGGGAATCGAGGGTGTTACCTACTTGTCCACCGACTCTTTTCTTCTTGTATTGGACTGTTCCAGTGTCGAAGTAAGTTTATTAGGTACAGCTCAACAAGAACAACCTAGTTTATGATATTTACAACAATGAATAATATATGAAGGTTATTCACATATTAAAACAAAATGTTAACGTGGGATACAATCCCGGTTTATGACTGTCGGGAATCGAGGGTGTTACCTACTGGTCCACCGACTTATGTTTTTCTTTATAATCCTTCTACAGACAAAGATAGCTATAGGATTATAAAGATCCGAAAGCTAGTATTTTGCACGAATAAATAAACGCACATTGCTACACGGTTTATATTCATATTTTTATTAACATTTGTAATGTATTCTACAAAGTATACCCCCTTCCTCCCCAAAAAAACAGATATGACACAATGTGAAAAAATATTACAAATGTGACATTGTACTGGGATAAGGTTCATAAATTATGAAAAAGGCATTTCCTTATCGTGCAACTGTAATTGGCCAATTCTGGAATAATAAGAAATCAACGAGAATAGTATATATTTATTCCGATAGATGACGCAAGCCATCAGCAACTTTCAGTTGCACGATAAAAATATGCCTTTTTCATAAGCTATGACACAGTTTATTCTAAATCACGGGAATTATACCCCACCAGTGAGTGCAAATAACCAAACGGGGCTCTGGTACATTTGTAAGTACAAAATCGAACCGCTTTTCACATGTGTAGACATGTGGTACACTTACAGTAAAAGTAGTCGCCAACTTCTACTCACCATGATTATCATGGCCTGTACCACGTTCATAGGGATAAGCAAAAAAAAAGGAACTATATAAACGTCTTTTTTTTTTAAGAATTCAAGTAGTGGAGGATTCGAAAGGTTTATGTGGTTTTGATGACCAAGAAGAACGAGAAGGTGAGATAAAGAAATACAAGTAATTCTTCCTCTGACAATTTTGTTTTTCTTTAGATAAATACTCCAGGTGAGATTTTATTTAACGTATATGTTTCTCTCTCCAGACCTCTGTTACTGTACTGTCCACACATGCTATATATACTCAAAGCAATAACACGCCATCTATACATATAAAATGAAAGGATTTAAAAGCACGAATCTTTCTTTTATACATAATACAAACTTCTACAGCCCTTACTGTGATGAAATATATGTATTGAGAGGGTTAACCACTGATGAGCCAAGCCCTCCCAATATATTTTTTCATCGCAGTAAAAGCAGTAGAAGTTTGTATTATGTATAAAAGAAACATTCGTGCTTTTTAAATTCTTTCATTTTACATGTTACATATATATATATATTTGAAAATAGAGCAATCCATATTTGAATCATTAGATAATAAAAAGGCATATATTGGAAAATAAAGAGATTTATTTGCAAATATTTCGGTTGGCTAAACACCAAACTTTATCAAGGCTTTATATTTTTTGTATACAAAAATGTAATGCCATGATAAAGTTTGGCGTACAGCCAACCGAAATACTGGCAAATAAAAAAAAAATATATTTTTTTATTATTCCAATATATGGCTTTTTATTATCTAATATTTTTATATTAAAATATTATCTCTACAGATCTCACTGCAATTATTAAAGTTGTTAAATGAGAGGGCTTGGCTCATTAATGGTGAACCCTCTCAGCGAGTTCGCCAAATTAATCTCCAGAGAGACCGCTCTACTATTTTTCTCTACAGAACTATAAGCTTATCTCCATAGGTTCCTTAAACACCCCTAAGCTGTCTTCCTCAGTAAATACACACACATACAGGGTATATAACAAAACCAATCCAATACAATAGTAGAGCGGTCTGGAGATTGATTTGGTGAAACTCTGAGAGGGTTCACTACTGATGAGCCAAGCCCTCTCATTTAATAACTTTTATCATTTCAGTAAGGTCTGTAGAGATTATGGTTGATAATATTTATAATGAGAAACACATTGCCAAAAATACACTCATGGAGCAAGACTTAAGGAATTTGTACCTTTTAGCATGTATATCGGGATTCAGACAATACACTCATGGAGCAAGACTTAAGGAAGTTGTACCTTTCACCATGTATATCGGGATTCAGACAATACACTCATGGAGACAAAACTTAAGGAAGTTGTACCTTTCAACATTTATATCGGGATTCAGACAATACACTCATGGAGACAAGACTTAAGGAAGTTGTACCTTTTAGCATGTATATCGGGATTTAGACAATACACTCATGGAGACACTACTTATAATACACTGGTGTCCAAAAAAATAAGAAACTTAGCCAATATTGAAATTTCTCAAAAGCTAATTTATTAACAAATATAAAATTTAGAATACAAATGGTTTAAACTATGGAGAATTTGACTAGCTATATGAAAATAAATAAAAATATTTGAAATTATGAAATATGCAAATTATTACCAACATACCTAAAAGCTAAGGTTCCAGATCTTAAATAAATAAGATATCAATAGGGAGTATGATCACCTCTAACAGCTATCAAGGTCTCACAGCGAGCCCTCATACTGTTTACCAGGCTTTGGAGGAGGTCCAGGGGTAGTAAACGCCACTCCTCCAATAGAGCAGTTCTTAGCTCAACGAGGGTTCTGGGAGAGGGGTGACGAGCTACAATACACCTCCCTAGAGCATCCCACACATGCTCTATTGGATTCAGGTCCGGAGATCTGGCTTGCCGATCCATCCTTCGAATATTCCCACTCTGGAGATATTCATTGACTAGCCTAGCCCTATGCGGACGAGCATTATCGTCCATAAAAATCAAATTGTGACCAATTTGATCTCTATAAGGTCTTAGATAGGGCTCAAGGATCTCGTCCCTGTACCTTTGGGCAGTTAAAGTGCCCCCAGAAAAAATGTGGAGGGGTGTGCGTCTGCTAGAACTGATGCCAGCCCAGACTAAGAGACTGCCCCCTCTAAAACTGTCTATTTCCCTGATGTTACTGGGATGATAGCGGGTTCCAGGCTCCCTCCAGATGAAAACTCGTCGAGAATCTGTGTTTAAACTAAATCTTGACTCGTCACTGAAGAGAACATTGGCCCACTGATCATGAGTCCAGGCGTGATGTTCCAAGCACCAATTCAAGCGGGCTCTACTGTGAGCAGAGGTCAAAGGGATACAGACCATTGGTCGTCTTGCATAAAGAGCACCTTCGTGAAGCCTTCAGTAAACAGTTTGTCTTGAAATTCTCGTTCCAGTAGCACTTGAGAGTTCATTAGAGAGTTTAATAGCTGTAATCTCCCTATGGCGCTTGGCAGTTACGACCAGATAACGGTCTTCAGAGGTGGCTGTTTTTCTTTTTCTACCAGAACCTTCTTTTATTTTGATGGTTCCTGTCTCAATGAACTGTTTCCATATTTTGCTGACCACAGATTTATTCACATTTAGCCATTTTGCTACTTCAACTTGTGATTGCCCTGCCTCCATTTTTTCAACAGCTTTCCATTTTAAATCATCTGCTAAAATTTTTCGTAAACTCATAATTAACTAAGGATTAAATAAAATTATAATTGGACAATTCTTAGATGGGGTAAACGACACGCCAAATAGCACACTTATAAAGACAAGCAAAAATTTGCATATTTTCAATTTTACCGAATCGAATGGTTGCGATAAATAAATTCTACGACTTAAAATACCTAATTAAATTACTTTTTATCTTTTAGCGTTTTATATTTTAAAACGTATCATTAAAAAACAAAAGTTTCTTATTTTTTGGACACCAGTGTACAATATAATACACTGCGGCCTGTGATTGTAAAACGACACTTGAAGTTACACCGCATGAGTTTCTTTTCAACGAAAAATCAAATTTTTATTTCAAGGTGAAATATCGACTATTTCTAACCTTTTTGGGTGAGGTATGAAAGGATGAATTATGAAAAGTAATGATGAACGGTAAAATAAAAGTGTCCATGGATGGGAATCGAACCCTCAATGTTCCGCTTACCGGGCAGATGCCATGTCCACTAGGCTACCCTGGACGTATTTTTCCGTTCGTAAATGATACATAAAGTAACTTATAATACAATATAATGCACTGCGGCCTGTGATTGTAAAACGACACTTGAAGTTACACCGCATGAGTTTCTTTTCAACGAAAAATCACATTTTTATTTAAAGGTGAAATATCGACTATTTCTAACCCTTTTGGATGAGGTATGAAAGGATGAATTATGAAAAGTAATGAAGACACACAAGATAACCAAGTGTGAACAAAATTGACTCTGTCTCAAATAAAAAAAAAAAATAAAAAAATAGATGACCGGCGATATCATGAACTTTCCACTTTCTCAAGGTTTGTTCATGAGTGTATTACTTGAAACCTGATTCTTCTGAATCTTTTAGATGCATAAAAATGAATTTATTAAATACACACACATATCTATATACGACCAGCGACATCAAAGACTTTGCACTTCCTTAAGTTTTGTCCATGAGTGTAGCTTAGCTCTAACAATGGGTCCATCGTCATACTGGAAATGTTAATATGATAAAATAATAGAAAAAAAGCAAATCTTTGTAGCCATGTAGACATGAAGGTTTGTAGATTATTGGCGATACCACAGGTGGCTATGATTGTTAATAGAAAGAGGGAGGAATGAGAACACTAAATGATGAGCCTTGATGGAAAAAAAGAAGTTCTTATTCAGAAAAAAACTACGGAAGGTTAATATGGGAGAGAGTATAGAGGTATATTAAGGTAGGGAGACTGGTCCGCTTAGGAGATGGATTCCTCCAGGCTTAGCTCCTCAGCCTCTTCTATTCCCGCCTCCTCTTCGGAGAACACCGACGGCAATACCGTGGCCTGGAGCTCCCTACGTCGTTCCTGCATCAGTCGGTATCTTCGCCGGGCACTGACTCCACGCCAGACCCGCTGGACCACCATCACGGCAGCGTTGACACGAGACTGATCAAGAGTGGCCACGTACTCCCACATTCTGAACTCGTGTATGGTCCGGTGTAGAGCGAAACGTGTAGCATCTACACCAAGCTGTCCGTAGACATCCGGAAAAAGTCTAGCGGGCGCTCCCTGACGTGCGAGAAAGCCGCGTATAGCAGATTGAGCGATACGAGCCTGTAGCCGTAGCTCAGGCACGCCTGTCTCCAGTCGGTGAACGTAACGGAGGTGCTCGAGGCGGGCGCTGCAGGCTTCTAGGTACTGGGCTCGGTGTTCGAGGGTCTCCCGTAGGAAGACGGCTGCCGACGCGGCGATGTGCGTTGGCTTCTCGCGTAGCACGTGGTCCAGGATGCCTCTCAAGACCGCACCAAGTCCCGGGGGCAATCCGACCATCCGTCGGAGGTCTACGTAAGTCGACATGGGTCCTGTCACCATCACACTCTCCCGTCTATCTCACTGCCAGACAGAATGGTGCTCTGCCATATCTAAAATGTTAGTGTGAGTGATCATTAAAGTTCTTTTTATTAAAGAACGACCACACAAATTGAAAATTCTTGTTTTTTATATATCTAAATCTTCAAATAAAAAGGCATTAACGCAAATGATATACACCTATCCCCCCGATTTACACGGTAGATACGTTCCTGAGAAAAACGTGTAAATCGAGGGATAGGTGTATATTAAACTGTCAAATCTGAATAGGTGTTCGCCCCCTCATGAATCAGAGCCTCCCAATATTCTTTTCAACATAGGTAGTATAGAGTAGAATATCGCATTTTAGTATAGTGCGATAAAAACAAAAACAAAAAAAACTTATTTGGAAAACCGTGTAAAAGCGAAAACGTGTAAAACAAGTACCGTGTAAATCGGGGGATAGGTGTATATTGTAACGTTAGAAAATTAGGAAAGACAAACTGATAGAGATGTATGGAGACATCTGAGGCTCTTCATTGGACACAACAACAACAGAAAATTGACCCAGAGCAGCAGCTTTACACACCCAAGATAGAGGACATTGCTGGGATAGAGATGTATGGAGATATCTGAGGCTCTTCATTGGACACAACAACAACAGAAAATTGACCCAGAACAGCAGCTTTACACACCCAAGATAGAGGACATTGCTGTGATAGAGATGTATGGAGACATCTGAGGCTCTTCATTGGACACAACAACAACAGAAAATTGACCCAGAACAGCAGCTTTACACACCCAAGATAGAGGACATTGCTGTGATAGAGATGTATGGAGACATCTGAGGCTCTTCATTGGACAACAACAACAGAAAATTGACCCAGAACAGCAGCTTTACACACCCAAGATAGAGGACATTGCTGTGATAGAGATGTATGGAGACATCTGAGGCTCTTCATTGGACACAACAACAACAGAAAATTGACCCAGAATAGCAGCTTTACACACCCAAGATAGAGGACATTGCTGTGATAGAGATGTATGGAGACATCTGAGGCTCTTCATTGGACAACAACAGCAACAGAAATTTGACCCAGAACAGCAGCTTTACACACCCAAGATAGAGGACATTGCTGTGATAGAGATGTATGGAGACATCTGAGGCTCTTCATTGGACAACAACAGCAACAGAAAATTGACCCAGAACAGCAGCTTTACACACCCAAGATAGAGGACATTGCTGTGATAGAGATGTATGGAGACATCTGAGGCACTTCATTGGACAACAACAACAACAGAAAATTGACCCAGAACAGCAGCTTTACATACCCAAGATAGAGGACATTGCTGTGATAGAGATGTATGGAGACATCTGAGGCTCTTCATTGGACACAACAACAACAGAAAATTGACCCAGAACAGCAGCTTTACACACCCAAGATAGAGGACATTGCTGTGATAGAGATGTATGGAGACATCTGAGGCTCTTCATTGGACAACAACAGCAACAGAAAATTGACCCAGAACAGCAGCTTTACATACCCAAGATAGAGGACATTGCTGTGATAGAGATGTATGGAGACATCTGAGGCTCTTCATTGGACACAACAACAACAGAAAATTGACCCAGAACAGCAGCTTTACACACCCAAGATAGAGGACATTGCTGTGATAGAGATGTATGGAGACATCTGAGGCATTCATTGGACAACAACAGCAACAGAAAATTGACCCAGAACAGCAGCTTTACACACCCAAGATAGAGGACATTGCTGTGATAGAGATGTATGGAGACATCTGAGGCTCTTCATTGGACAACAACAGCAACAGAAAATTGACCCAGAACAGCAGCTTTACACACCCAAGATAGAGGACATTGCTGTGATAGAGATGTATGGAGACATCTGAGGCTCTTCATTGGACAACAACAACAACAGAAAATTGACCCAGAACAGCAGCTTTACATACCCAAGATAGAGGACATTGCTGTGATAGAGATGTATGGAGACATCTGAGGCTCTTCATTGGACACAACAACAACAGAAAATTGACCCAGAACAGCAGCTTTACACACCCAAGATAGAGGACATTGCTGTGATAGAGATGTATGGAGACATCTGAGGCTCTTCATTGGACAACAACAGCAACAGAAAATTGACCCAGAACAGCAGCTTTACACACCCAAGATAGAGGACATTGCTGTGATAGAGATGTATGGAGACATCTGAGGCTCTTCATTGGACAACAACAACAGATAATTGACCCAGAACAGCAGCTTTACACACCCAAGATAGAGGACATTGCTGTGATAGAGATGTATGGAGACATCTGAGGCTCTTCATTGGACAACCACAACAGAAAATTGACCCAGAACAGCAGCTTTACACACCCAAGATAGAGGACATTGCTGTGATAGAGATGTATGGAGACATCTGAGGCTCTTCATTGGACAACAACAACAACAGAAAATTGACCCAGAACAGCAGCTTTACACACCCAAGATAGAGGACATTGCTGTGATAGAGATGTATGGAGACATCTGAGGCTCTTCATTGGACACAACAACAACAGAAAATTGACCCAGAACAGCAGCTTTACACACCCAAGATAGAGGACATTGCTGTGATAGAGATGTATGGAGACATCTGAGGCTCTTCATTGGACACGACAACAACAGAAAATTGACCCAGAACAGAAGCTTTACACACCCAAGATAGAGGACATTGCTGTGATAGAGATGTATGGAGACATCTGAGGCTCTTCATAAGACACAACAACAGAAAATTGACCCAGAACAGCAGCTTTACACACCCAAGATAGAGAACATTGCTGTGTTAGAGATGTACGGAGATATGTGAGGCTCTTCATTGGACACGACAACAACAGAATATTGACCAAGAACAGCAGCTTTACACACCCAAGATAGAGGACATTGCTGTGATAGAGATGTATGGAGACATCTGAGGCTCTTCATTGGACACGACAACAACAGAAAATTGACCCAGAACAGCAGCTTTACACACCCAAGATAGAGGACATTGCTGTGATAGAGATGTATGGAGACATCTGAGGCTCTTCATTGGACAACCACAACAGAAAATTGACCCAGAACAGCAGCTTTACACACCCAAGATAGAGGACATTGCTTGGATAGAGATGTATGGAGACATCTGAGGCTCTTCATTGGACAACAACAACAACAGAAAATTGACCCAGAACAGCAGCTTTACACACCCAAGATAGAGGACATTGCTGTGATAGAGATGTATGGAGACATCTGAGGCTCTTCATTGGACACAACAACAACAGAAAATTGACCCAGAACAGCATCTTTACACACCCAAGATAGAGGACATTGCTGTGATAGAGATGTATGGAGACATCTGAGGCTCTTCATTGGACAACAACAACAGAAAATTGACCCAGAACAGCAGCTTTTAACACCCAAGATAGAGGACATTGCTGTGATAGAGATGTATGGAGACATCTGAGGCTCTAAATTGGACACGACAACAACAGAAAATTGACCCAGAACAGAAGCTTTACACACCCAAGATAGAGGACATTGCTGTGATAGAGATGTATGGAGACATCTGAGGCTCTTCATTGGACACAACAACAGAAAATTGACCCAGAACAGCAGCTTTACACACCCAAGATAGAGAACATTGCTGTGTTAGAGATGTATGGAGACATCTGAGGCTCTTCATTGGACAACAACAACAACAGAAAATTGACCCAGAACAGCAGCTTTTAACACCCAAGATAGAGAACATTGCTGTGATAGAGATGTACGGAGATATCTGAGGCTCTTCATTGGACACGACAACAACAGAAAATTGACCCAGAACAGCAGCTTTACACACCCAAGATAGAGGACATTGCTGTGATAGAGATGTATGGAGACATCTGAGGCTCTTCATTGGACAACATGAACAACAGAAAATTGACCCAGAACAGCAGCTTTACACACCCAAGATAGAGGACATTGCTGTGATAGAGATGTACGGAGATATCTGAGGCTCTTCATTGGACACGACAACAACAGAAAATTGACCCAGAACAGCAGCTTTACACACCCAAGATAGAGGACATTGCTGTGATAGAGATGTACGGAGATATCTGAGGCTCTTCATTGGACAACAACAACAGAAAATTGACCCAGAACAAGCAGCTTTACACACCCAAGATAGAGGACATTGCTGTGATAGAGATGTACGGAGATATCTGAGGCTCTTCATTGGACAACAACAACAACAGAAAATTGACCCAGAACAGCAGCTTTACACACCCAAGATAGAGGACATTGCTGTGATAGAGATGTACGGAGATATCTGAGGCTCTTCATTGGACACGACAACAACAGAAAATTGACCCAGAACAGCAGCTTTACACACCCAAGATAGAGGACATTGCTGTGATAGAGATGTACGGAGATATCTGAGGATCTTCATTGGACACGACAACAACAGAAAATTGACCCAGAACAGCAGCTTTACACACCCAAGATAGAGGACATTGCTGTGATAGAGATGTATGGAGACATCTGAGGCTCTTCATTGGACACGACAACAACAGAAAATTGACCCAGAACAGCAGCTTTACACACCCAAGATAGAGGACATTGCTGTGATAGAGATGTATGGAGACATCTGAGGCTCTTCATTGGACACAACAACAGAAAATTGACCCAGAACAGCAGCTTTACACACCCAAGATAGAGAACATTGCTGTGTTAGAGATGTATGGAGACATCTGAGGCTCTTCATTGGACAACAACAACAACAGAAAATTGACCCAGAACAGCAGCTTTTAACACCCAAGATAGAGAACATTGCTGTGATAGAGATGTACGGAGATATCTGAGGCTCTTCATTGGACACGACAACAACAGAAAATTGACCCAGAACAGCAGCTTTACACACCCAAGATAGAGGACATTGCTGTGATAGAGATGTATGGAGACATCTGAGGCTTTTCATTGGACAACAACAACAACAGAAAATTGACCCAGAACAGCAGCTTTACACACCCAAGATAGAGGACATTGCTGTGATAGAGATGTACGGAGATATCTGAGGCTCTTCATTGGACAACAACAACAGAAAATTGACCCAGAACAGCAGCTTTACACACCCAAGATAGAGAACATTGCTGTGATAGAGATGTATGGAGACATCTGAGGCTCTTCATTGGACACAACAACAGAAAATTGACCCAGAACAGCAGCTTTACACACCCAAGATAGAGGACATTGCTGTGATAGAGATGTATGGAGATATCTGAGGCTCTTCATTGGACACGACAACAACAACAGAAAATTGACCCAGAACAGCAGCTTTACACACCCAAGATAGAGAACATTGCTGTGATAGAGATGTATGGAGATATCTGAGGCTCTTCATTGGACACGACAACAACAACAGAAAATTGACCCAGAACAGCAGCTTTACACACCCAAGATAGAGAACATTGCTGTGATAGAGATGTATGGAGACATCTGAGGCTCTTCATTGGACACGACAACAACAACAGAAAATTGACCCAGAACAGCAGCTTTACACACCCAAGATAGAGAACATTGCTGTGATAGAGATGTATGGAGATATCTGAGGCTCTTCATTGGACACGACAACAACAGAAAATTGACCCAGAACAGCAGCTTTACACACCCAAGATAGAGAACATTGCTGTGATAGAGATGTATGGAGATATCTGAGGCTCTTCATTGGACAACAACAACAGAAAATTGACCCAGAACAGCAGCTTTACACACCCAAGATAGAGAACATTGCTGTGATAGAGATGTATGGAGATATCCGAGGCTCTTCATTGGACAACAACAACAGAAAATTGACCCAGAACAGCAGCTTTACACACCCAAGATAGAGAACATTGCTGTGATAGAGATGTATAGATATATCTGAGGCTCTTCATTGGACAACAACAACAGAAAATTGACCCAGAACAGCAGCTTTACACACCCAAGATAGAGAACATTGCTGTGATAGAGATGTATGGAGATATCTGAGGCTCTTCATTGGACACAACAACAGAAAATTGACCCAGAACAGCAGCTTTACACACCCAAGATAGAGGGCATTGCTGTGATAGAGATGTATGGAGATATCTGAGGCTCTTCATTGGACACGACAACAACAACAGAAAATTGACCCAGAACAGCAGCTTTACACACCCAAGATAGAGAACATTGCTGTGATAGAGATGTATGGAGATATCTGAGGCTCTTCATTGGACACGACAACAACAACAGAAAATTGACCCAGAACAGCAGCTTTACACACCCAAGATAGAGAACATTGCTGTGATAGAGATGTATGGAGACATCTGAGGCTCTTCATTGGACACGACAACAACAACAGAAAATTGACCCAGAACAGCAGCTTTACACACCCAAGATAGAGAACATTGCTGTGATAGAGATGTATGGAGATATCTGAGGCTCTTCATTGGACACGACAACAACAGAAAATTGACCCAGAACAGCAGCTTTACACACCCAAGATAGAGAACATTGCTGTGATAGAGATGTATGGAGATATCTGAGGCTCTTCATTGGACAACAACAACAGAAAATTGACCCAGAACAGCAGCTTTACACACCCAAGATAGAGAACATTGCTGTGATAGAGATGTATGGAGATATCCGAGGCTCTTCATTGGACAACAACAACAGAAAATTGACCCAGAACAGCAGCTTTACACACCCAAGATAGAGAACATTGCTGTGATAGAGATGTATAGATATATCTGAGGCTCTTCATTGGACAACAACAACAGAAAATTGACCCAGAACAGCAGCTTTACACACCCAAGATAGAGAACATTGCTGTGATAGAGATGTATGGAGATATCTGAGGCTCTTCATTGGACACGACAACAACAACAGAAAATTGACCCAGAACAGCAGCTTTACACACCCAAGATAGAGAACATTGCTGTGATAGAGATGTATGGAGACATCTGAGGCTCTTCATTGGACAACAACAACAGAAAATTGACCCAGAACAGCAGCTTTACACACCCAAGATAGAGAACATTGCTGTGATAGAGATGTATGGAGATATCTGAGGCTCTTCATTGGACACAACAACAGAAAATTGACCCAGAACAGCAGCTTTACACACCCAAGATAGAGGACATTGCTGTGATAGAGATGTATGGAGACTTCTGAGGCTCTTCATTGGACACAACAACAACAGAAAATTGACCCAGAACAGCAGCTTTACACACCCAAGATAGAGGACATTGCTGTGATAGAGATGTATGGAGACATCTGAGGCTCTTCATTGGACACAACAACAACAGAAAATTGACCCAGAACAGCAGCTTTACACACCCAAGATAGAGAACATTGCTGTGATAGAGATGTATGGAGATATCTGAGGCTCTTCATTGGACAACAACAACAACAGAAAATTGACCCAGAACAGCAGCTTTACACACCCAAGATAGAGAACATTGCTGTGATAGAGATGTATGGAGATATCTGAGGCTCTTCATTGGACAACAACAACAACAGAAAATTGACCCAGAACAGCAGCTTTACACATCCAAGATAGAGAACATTGCTGTGATAGAGATGTATGGAGATATCTGAGACTCTTCATTGGACAACAACAACAACAACAGAAAATTGACCCAGAACAGCAGCTTTACACATCCAAGATAGAGAACATTGCTGTGATAGAGATGTATGGAGATATCTGAGGCTCTTAATTGGACAACAACAACAACAGAAAATTGACCCAGAACAGCAGCTTTACACATCCAAGATAGAGAACATTGCTGTGATAGAGATGTATGGAGATATCTGAGGCTCTTCATTGGACAACAACAACAGAAAATTGACCCAGAACAGCAGCTTTACACACCCAAGATAGAGAACATTGCTGTGATAGAGATGTATGGAGATATCTGAGGCTCTTCATTGGACAACAACAACAACAGAAAATTGACCCAGAACAGCAGCTTTACACATCCAAGATAGAGAACATTGCTGTGATAGAGATGTATGGAGATATCTGAGGCTCTTCATTGGACAACAACAACAACAGAAAATTGACCCAGAACAGCAGCTTTACACATCCAAGATAGAGAACATTGCTGTGATAGAGATGTATGGAGATATCTGAGGCTCTTCATTGAACAACAACAACAGAAAATTGACCCAGAACAGCAGCTTTACACACCCAAGATAGAGAACATTGCTGTGATAGAGATGTATGGAGATATCTGAGGCTCTTCATTGGACAACAACAACAACAGAAAATTGACCCAGAACAGCAGCTTTACACATCCAAGATAGAGAACATTGCTGTGATAGAGATGTATGGAGATATCTGAGGCTCTTCATTGGACACGACAACAACAGAAAATTGACCCAGAACAGCAGATTTACACACCCAAGATAGAGAACATTGCTGTGATAGAGATGTATGGAGATATCTGAGGCTCTTCATTGGACAACAACAACAGAAAATTGACCCAGAATAGCAGCTTTACACACCCAAGATAGAGAACATTGCTGTGATAGAGATGTATGGAGATATCTGAGGCTCTTCATTGGACAACAACAACAACAGAAAATTGACCCAGAACAGCAGCTTTACACATCCAAGATAGAGAACATTGCTGTGATAGAGATGTATGGAGACATCTGAGGCTCTTCATTGGACACAACAACAACAGAAAATTGACCCAGAACAGCAGCTTTACACATCCAAGATAGAGAACATTGCTGTGATAGAGATGTATGGAGATATCTGAGGCTCTTCATTGGACAACAACAACAACAGAAAATTGACCCAGAACAGCAGCTTTACACATCCAAGATAGAGAACATTGCTGTGATAGAGATGTATGGAGACATCTGAGGCTCTTCATTGGACACAACAACAACAGAAAATTGACCCAGAGCAACAGCTTTACACACCCAAGATAGAGAACATTGCTGTGATAGAGATGTATGGAGATATCTGAGGCTCTTCATTGGACAACAACAACAGAAAATTGACCCAGAACAGCAGCTTTACACATCCAAGATAGAGAACATTGCTGTGATAGAGATGTATGGAGATATCTGAGGCTCTTCATTGGACAACAACAACAGAAAATTGACCCAGAACAGCAGCTTTACACATCCAAGATAGAGAACATTGCTGTGATAGAGATGTATGGAGATATCTGAGGCTCTTCATTGGACAACAACAACAACAGAAAATTGACCCAGAACAGCAGCTTTACACATCCAAGATAGAGAACATTGCTGTGATAGAGATGTATGGAGACATCTGAGGCTCTTCATTGGACACGACAACAACAGAAAATTGACCCAGAGCAACAGCTTTACACACCCAAGATAGAGAACATTGCTGTGATAGAGATGTATGGAGATATCTGAGGCTCTTCATTGGACAACAACAACAACAGAAAATTGACCCAGAACAGCAGCTTTACACATCCAAGATAGAGAACATTGCTGTGATAGAGATGTATGGAGACATCTGAGGCTCTTCATTGGACACAACAAAAACAGAAAATTGACCCAGAGCAACAGCTTTACACACCCAAGATAGAGAACATTGCTGTGATAGAGATGTATGGAGATATCTGAGGCTCTTCATTGGACAACAACAACAATATCAGAGACAATAACGTGCCATTTATATATAAGAAATAAAACGATAAAGCGCACGAATGTTTCCTTTAAAACCGAATAAAACAAATTTTTCTCTCTACTTTCCTTACTGCGATGAAAAAATATATATTGGGAGGGCCTGGCTCATCATTAGGGGAACCCTCCCAGCAGCAGTTTCGTCAGTATTTTACCTCGCAATAAGAACAAATAGAAAAAAGTTTATTTTATTTAGTTAAAAAAAAAACCTTCGCGTATATATATTCTATATATAATTTCATTTCCAATATATATTTTTACCAAATTTATTTCTGTAAACTCAAAGACACACAGGTAAAAAAAAAATCGATAAAAAAAAATTAAAAATGTCTATTTTCTGAACCCCGATATCGCGGTGTACGTATCAAGTCAAATCAGTTAAGAATAAATAACTATCTAAGACGATCCAAACAAACAATCTGGCAACACTGCCTTAAAAATCGAGCAGACGATAGAGAAAAAATCTTAAGCCTACTTCCACCTCCCCCCATCTTTCCCCCCCTTCTATGACATCATCTTTTAGTTGTCGTCCAATCAGATTGTTCGTCAGGTTGTAGCGATCATGTGATTGGTCCGTGATGACGTAATACGAGTGTTCTCCAAGGAGGAGATAATTAAGTAACTTGGAAAAAAGGGGGAAGGGGGGGGGGGGTGTTATATTTGTTTATGTGTTGATATGACAATCGTGACAGTCGGCTGCTTATAATTGGACTGCCAACAGTTCGGGGTAAGTTGTTCTTCAAACAGATATGGTTTTCTCTCATGTTTACCAGAACCTCTCTCTCTTTTTTTTTTATCGGATTTTTTTTTTGTTTTATCATGGAAACTTTCGAGGCTCTCTCTCTCCCTTTCTCAATATAAAGAAAGGAAAGAAAAATACATTTATAAATTTAATTGATAATCTCACACATTTTTTAATAAAGAATAAGAATAAAAAATAAGAATAAATAAATGAAAAACTTATTTACATAATGTACAGAAGGTTTGAGACCGGCCATCGGGAAACAACAACAATGAGTTTTTATAGGGGAAGCGTGACCTCTGGCGGTCTAACAGAGTTTTTTAATCTATGAAATATACAATTTTAAATAAAATAATATTTTTATATAACATATATATATATATGGTCTCAAACCTTCTGTACATTATGTAAATAAGTTTTTCATTTTTTTTTTATTCTTACGCCTTAAATTAGGCAATATTTATTCAGATTATTTATTTTGTGTTTTATAAGCTTAATTAAAGCAATAATGATCTGAACTATTATTATTGCCACGACTCTGCAGTGTCAAATGCTTATGGATTCCGGGATCAAGAAAATGATCAATAATTCTATATATCAAATCATCTAAAATCAATAGAAATCGATTTTTTTTCATAATATATATATTACTAGTATTTTTTTATTATTGGAAAAAAGAGGAAAAGTAAACTATTAAGAACTACAGATTTTGAATTAATTTTGAGTCAGAACAGCAAGCTAATTCTGTATCAAATAGTACCGTTTAATTGTTGGTAATAACAGAAAATTGGTGAGCTAGTCGTGTTTAAACTCTAAATAACAAATTTTATAAATCTTGAAATTCTCATAACGCGATACTATATACAGTATATATAACACTGGCGAGTGTGAGAGAAACGTCAAAAAAAAAACTCTATAGGCATCGTCTATTATTTAAAGAAGAATGACTGCCGGCCAGGTAACCTCTATTTTCATTATCTTTGTGAGATAAAAAAAAAAAAGGTTTAAAATTGAATCTTATATATTTCCATTATAAAAGGTGTAGTTTTATCATGCTTTTTCTCCTGTAGAAGGGCTTCCATGTCTAAAAGCTAGAGAGAGATATGTAAATAAAAATTTTTAAAAACAAACTTATATCTGGAGGTTTGATATATCCATCTTTATATTGATATATGGGGTTATTTTATACTTTACTAGCCGAATGACCCGGGCAACGCCCGTGTTTTACCCGATTGAATGTTTTGATTCAAATACTATTTGTTACAATTATAAATTGGCGCCTTATATAAATGCATATTTTAGTTAATAACTATAGCCTATGTGCTTTATCTGTCTATGTACTGTTGGCTTCCGTAGGCGTCTCTTACTGGGAAAAAGAAAGAGAGGATTCCATTTGGTTATTAACTAATATATGCATTTAAGGAGCGACCCGCTCCAACACAATAGTTACAAAAACGAAAAAGCGAGTGGGGGGGGGGGGGCAAAGGTGGCGTGATCGTAGCCGACCAATAGGAGGGCGCCATTCAAAAAAAAAAAAGCAAACCGTGACAGAGGCGACGAAGAATGACGCTCGTAACTGTATATAGAATATGGAATTATTTTATAGAATATATGTCCATGAACTATATATAGAGAGGAGTATCCATTTCTATTTCTTATCTTCTCTGTCCCTTCTTCTGTACTGTAGATAATGACTTTTCAGTCAGTTAGTTATATCTTAAGTTTCTTATAGAGATTGTGTTATGTCAATCCCTATATATTTGTGGAAGAGCTATTGTTAACTGTATTGAAGATATACACTCATGGACAAAATTTAAGGAAGTGGAAAGTCTTTGATGTCGCCGGTCGTCTGTTTTTTTTTTTTTTTTTTTTTGAGGAGACGCAGTCAATTTTGTTTACACTTGGTTATCTCGTGTGTCTTCAATAAAGGTCACTGTAATATCTTTCAGAGTTATTGTCTGAATCCCGATATACATGCTAAAATGTACAACTTCCTTAAGTTTTGTCCATGAATGTATATTTGTTATGATGTTTTTAATCATATATACTTTCTACGTTGTGGTCATGAAAAGCTAGAGTGGTTCACCTGATTACATCACAAGTTCAAAACAAAAACATCCTTGATAAAGAAAGACGAGTTATTCTTCGAAATATTAGCTGAATTAATATTTTAAAATCTAATATACGTATTTTTATATTTATGCATATAATATCAATATTGTTTAGCTTAAATATAAAATAATTTTGCATAATAAATAACACACAGAATAAGCTCCGAAAAGTTTTAATCAAAGATGGCATTGGGTAATTAGGAATTTCATAATAAAAGTTCTAAAGAGCAAAAATATATTTAGTTTTGTCTTTTTTTGCACATAAAAAATGATTTTTAAATCTATTTAAACCAGCACAAATATCTTGAGACTGGTAATTCCAATTATTATATAGAAAGCAAATGGTTAGGTTATGTTATGAATAAATGCTTTTGATTATAAATTTTATTAAAATTAAATTTATGTAAATATATATTAAAATAATTATTGATCCCTATATATACAGGCATTTTATGTCATCACTTTTTAAAATAAATTAGCCTTTAAATTTAATACTTTATTTTTATATCTTGATTCATAAAAATTACCTTTAAAATTAATACCAAAAGAAAATTTCATAAGTTGAAATATGTGTTTATATATTTAATAAATAATAAATAAATATTTAACCATTTAAAAATTCCCATTAGCCTTCCTCTCACACATAAATATATTTTAAGAATAGCAAAAGTATTTTTAAAACAAAATCTTTATAAAATTAATTATGAGTATTGATTCTATATTTTCTACATACCTTTTACTTCTAGTAGTACTTATAGATATCAATATATATTTTATACTTTAAATATCTATATAATAATATAAATAATTTTTAGACATAGCAATATTTAATATATATAAGCCTCATTATATATTTTAATAACTACTTTGATCTAAAACGTGTTTTGACATTTGTTTATTTTATTCAGTGTTTTCAAATTAAAAGTATTTTAAAAAATAAAGGTGATATAACTTAATGAATATGCGTCTTAACTTTAATTTCATTAATTTATGATTATTAAAAAAAATTGCCGTTAAAATATAAACCCAAAATGGAATTTTTAAAAAATAATTTAATATTTATATATAGAAAACAAAACGAGAGCGTTTTATATATTGAAAATAGAATTTTCAACGAGATAAATAAAATAATTTTAATAATATCATTACATATAAATATTACACAAATAAATTTACTGGCAATGCGTTTCTTTTTTTAAATCTCTACAGACCTTACTGCAATGATATGATAGGTCTGTAGAGATTTAAAAAAAGAAACGCATTGCCAGTAAATTTATTTGTGTAAAATTTTAACGATAGAGGGCAATAAAATTTAATTTACATATAAATATATTAGGTGAAAGGAATATTTTTAATAGAAAAAATTGTTATTTTTATTAATAGAATATATATATATATATATATATATATATATATATATATATATTGCGCGAAGTGTTAATAATCGTTGTTTTTAATATTTTAAATAGCCTCATATATTATTCCCCCTCTTTTTATAGTTTTCATTTTACTAAGGTAAATTATAAAACTATTAAAAATATGTTATGAGTAAATATATATTTTTAAAATTTCCTAATGTTGATATATAATCTCTTTTTTTTTTTAAACATAATCTGAGAAACTCTATTAAAAATGATCTGTATATATATTGACAATATCTCTTGCAAGCTTTTTATTTTCTTGGCATTACAATTCAAGAATAAATGTATAATATAAAAGAATGATTTATGATACTATTTAGAATCCCCTCAATTTCTCGGGTTTAGAGAATTATTGATAGTTCTAAAGGTATATTTAAAGTAAATTATGTCTCTATAAATTAGTTTTAATAAATAAGGTTAGAAAATTATGGTTATATATACAAAGTTAGAGAAAGGTTATATTTATATACAGGAGTTTTACAAGTTATATTTTTTCGTTAACATAGTAAAAACAAACTAAATTTTCTTATATGCATTCAAAAGAGGTTATACAGTATTAAACTTAAAATTTAACTAAGTTGTTCTCATAAATATTTAAACAAATACTCGGCAAAAGGTTTCCAATTTATTATCATTAAAAAATAAATATTTTGCAGAGTAGTTTATTAAATATTTAAAATATTTTCTATTAATTTCCAATTTCGTCCGTTTGTGAAATTATCTAAGCCAATTTATTAAACAATATTGATTCAAGGTAATCTTTGGGAATCTTTTATGGTCCAGACAATGAAACAACAAATAATAAGTTTACTTACAGCTGAAGTGGTTTTAAAGAATTAGGCGATTTTACTTTTTAAGAAAGTATTTTAAATTTATTATTTTCAAAGAGAGAGAGAGAAAAAAATTAACAA
This sequence comes from Cordylochernes scorpioides, assembly GCA_030710605.1. Lineage (NCBI taxonomy): Eukaryota > Metazoa > Arthropoda > Arachnida > Pseudoscorpiones > Chernetidae > Cordylochernes > Cordylochernes scorpioides. The sequence continues at coordinate 95,238,717 of CP092865.1, read as the reverse complement.
TTACACTTACTAATTATGTAAATTAAAACCAACACTCTTTGTTCTCGTTTTTATATTACAGGATTGTCAGTCCAAAAGTATTTCAAGATCATTGATTTACTATTTTTAAAACATTTTCTTTCTTTTTTTTTTTTCAACAAAGCCAGTTTTATTCTAAGTATTTAAAAATGGATTACTCTATTTTCAACAATATATAAACGGATTTAGTGCCAATGGTCCTATGGAGAAAAATATTTGATAATCTAAAATAAATATGGGAGAGAATATCACAATGGAATTTTATTTATTTCAACTAAAAACCTATCAATTTTGATTAATCAGTGAAAAAACAACTATAAAAAATGATATCTTTGTTGTTTCAGAGATTTCATTGGGAGAAAGATGCATCTAGACAAAATGGGACCAAAAGAAATCGACGCATTACTTAATTACCTGAAGAATCTTGAGACAGATCAGTATTTTCAAGACATCACAGAATTAAGAGTCTCACCTGTTGAGGCCTCAGCAACATGGATAGACAAGATCTTTCCTTTTGATGAAAGACATTTCAAGAAGAAGCGTCCAACATGTGATTGGAGTGAATTGACAACTCTAATCCGGGCATCCTGTACATCTCTCTCTGGAAATTCCATCGATACATTGGGAGGAGCTTTTGGCCATCTGGATTCTGCCCCATTACCAGAAGATCTTCAGGGGATTGAGAATCTGATGGTGGTTGGAGGTGACCAAGCCCCTCTAGAATGCCGTTGGAAAAACTGCGGGCTGACCTTCCTCCACAGAGCTGATCTTGTCTTCCATCTGAAGAAGATCCATGTTGGAGATAGAAGGGCTGAGCATTTCTTCTGTTACTGGCAGGATTGTCCACGTCAGACTAAGCCCTTCAATGCTCGCTACAAACTGATGATCCATACAAGAGTACATACTGGGGATAAGCCACATAAGTGTTGTGTAAGTACCATTTTATTATTAGTAATTACTCTAATATTTTACACAAATAAATTTACTGGCAATGCGTTTCTTTTAAATATCATCAAATATTATCTCTACAGACCTTACTGCAATGATAATATTGTAGAGATAATATTTGATGATATTTAAAGGAAACATATTGCCAGTAAATTTATTTGTGTAAAATTTTAACGTAGATGGCAATTAAATTTATAAAAGTAATTACTATTTTTACATTTTGATTTCAACATACAAAACGCGAAATCCCGGCTAAAGAGATAATGGTGTTGATTTACATTTTTAAACATAAGCAGTTATTCCCTGATTTGTAATATTATAAAGTCAATAAAGCTTCCAGGGTTAAGTTTCTTGTTCAAATTTTTATTTTCAAGCTTTCGGATTTATAGAAGGACTAACAAGTCCGAAAGCTTGAAAATAAAAATTTGAACTAGAAACTTAACCCTGGAAGCTTAATTTACTTTATAATAAGCAGGTATAAACAATTTTACAAAAAAAAAATAAATAAAAAAGAAACAATAAGATATATTAGGAACCTAATTCTTTTCAGGTTAAAAAATAATCATAAATATCGTTTTAAAAATAGAGCAATCCGTAAATAAATCTTCAATTAAAAAGACATATATTAGATCAAAATATTAATATGTTATAATACCTTGATAAAAGTTGGCGTTCAGCCAACTGAAATATTGGTAAAAATAAATGATATATATATATATATCCAATATCCAATATATGCCTTTTTAATTAAATATTAATAATATTTTCATAAAAATAATAAATACTGCGTTAAAATATGATAATTGAGTACATTATATACAGAGTAATTTAAAGAATAAAAATTCATTGATGTGAATGACCCTACAAAACAACGAAGGTCACACTGGCTCCCACAGATTAAAGAAAAAAAAAACATTTCCCGCCTTGCGCAACATCTTCTGCCTCATTAAATAGCAGCCGACCCGTAGGATTTGGCAGAAGATGAACGATCTTTTGGTCTTAATTGGCTCGAGTTAAAAATATCGTTTGGGAGCATTTGTCTTTTTTGTTCTGTTTGATTATATAATGTAGTGTGCTTTAGAGTTTTGTTTTTCTTTATATTATTTATTTTTTAAGTGCAGATGGAGGGTGTTTCTGTTTCTTTTTAAAGATTTGTAAAACGCTTCTATGCAAGAACTTAAATATTTGGTCTTTCTGAAGAAAGTCTCACATATTCTACAATCATTTAAAGAACGTATAAGAATTTTACTTCTCTATATATATACAGTACCTTCCTCTACTGAGGGTGGGCCACATGGTCTCTCCATATCTCCCTCCTTCAGTGCCTTCCTCTACTGAGGGTGGGCCACATGGTCTCTCCATATCTCCCTCCTTCAGTACCTTCCTCTACTGAGGGTGGGCCACATGGTCTCTCCATATCTCCCTCCTTCAATGTCTTCCTCTACTGAGGGTGGGCCACATGGTCTCTCCATATCTCCCTCCTTCAATGTCTTCCTCTACTGAAGGTGGGCCACATGGTCTCTCCATATCTCTCTCCTTCAGTGTTTTCCTCTACTGAGGGTGGGTCACATGGTCTCTCCATATCTCCCTCCTTCAGTACCTTCCTCTACTGAGGGTGGGCCACATGGTCTCTCCATATCTCCCTCCTTCAATGTTTTCCTCTACTGAGGGTGGGCCACATGGTCTCTCCATATCTCCCTCCTTCAATGTTTTCCTCTACTGAGGGTGGGCCACATGGTCTCTCCATATCTCCCTCCTTCAATGTCTTCCTCTACTGAGGGTGGGCCACATGGTCTCTCCATATCTCCCTCCTTCAGTGTTTTCCTCTACTGAGGGTGGGTCACATGGTCTCTCCATATCTCCCTCCTTCAATGTTTTCCTCTACTGAGGGTGGGCCACATGGTCTCTCCATATCTCCCTCCTTCAATGTTTTCCTCTACTGAGGGTGGGCCACGTGGCCTCTCCATATCTCCCTCCTTCAGTGTCTTCCTCTACTGAGGGTGGGCCATGTGGTCTCTCCATATCTCCCTCCTTCAGTGTCTTCCTCTACTGAGGGTGGGCCACATGGTCTCTCCATATCTCCCTCCTTCAACGTTTTCCTCTACTGAGGGTGGGCCACATGGTCTCTCCATATCTCCCTCCTTCAATGTTTTCCTCTACTGAGGGTGGGCCACATGGTCTCTCCATATCTCCCTCCTTCAATGTCTTCCTCTACTGAGGGTGGGCCACATGGTCTCTCCATATCTCCCTCCTTCAATGTCTTCCTCTACTGAGGGTGGGCCACATGGTCTCTCCATATCTCCCTCCTTCAGTGGCTTCCTCTACTGAGGGTGAACCACATGGTCTCTCCATATCTCCCTCCTTCAGTGGCTTCCTCTACTGAGGGTGGGCCACATGGTCTCTCCATATCTCCCTCCTTCAGTGTCTTCCTCTACTGAGGGTGGGCCACATGGTCTCTCCATATCTCCCTCCTTCAGTGCCTTCCTCTACTGAGGGTGGGCCACATGGTCTCTCCATATCTCCCTCCTTCAGTGCCTTCTCTACTGAGGGTGGGCCACATGGTCTCTCCATATATCCCTCCTTCAATATCTTCCTCTACTGAGGGTGGGCCACATGGTCTCTCCATATCTCCCTCCTTCAGTGCCTTCTCTACTGAGGGTGGGCCACATGGTCTCTCCATATATCCCTCCTTCAATGTCTTCCTCTACTGAGGGTGGGCCGCATGGTCTCTCCATATCTCCCTCCTTCAGTGTCTTCCTCTACTGAGGGTGGGCCACATGGTCTCTCCATATCTTCCTCCTTCAATGTCTTCCTCTACTGAGGGTGGGCCACATGGTCTCTCCATATCTCCCTCCTTCAGTGCCTTCCTCTACTGAGGGTGGGCCACATGGTCTCTCCATATCTCCCTCCTTCAGTGTCTTCCTCTTCTGAGGTACTTTTAGAAATATGTAAATATCATGCATAATATGTAGCAATCAAGCATACAAACCTACACATTTTATTGTATATATATTCTGGCCTATTTCTTTTCAATGAGTATTCAAGTAATTATTTTCAATATTAAATAATATTGTAATTTATGAGTATTTTATAAACGCTATTTTATTCTAAATATATATTGTCAAGAAGCTCCATCCAGAAGGGACAACTGTCAATCATCCCTGGACTCCGGGGGAGACCACAGGTGTGAGGGGTTCTCGGAAACTTATCTGTAAATAAGGAAAACGGGACGGTGGCTGACGCCGCTCATTATTATTATCTTTACCTGGGGATAAGTTGTATTATCATCTGACTATCTCTCCCTATAAATACCTCTTGTATATAATTTTATTGGAGAACTAAAAGGTAAATAACTTTATAATAAATTAATTATTCCCAAATTTACCCTTATTTTATTTATCTCCGCGACAATGTAATTAAAAGCTATTTCTCTAAAGCCTTCATTGAATGTAATGATTATGAACAATACTTAAAGTTACACCGCATAAGTTTCTTTTTTGTGAAAAATCAATATTTATTTCAAAGAAAAATATTACTATTTCTAACTTTTTTGAATGAAGTATGAGAGGGTGAAAATATGAAGAGTAATGGCGAACGGAAAAATAAAAGTGTCCAGGGGCGGGAACTGGACACTTTTATTTTTCCGTTCGCCATTACTCTTCATATTTTCACCCTCTCATACTTCATTCAAAAAAGTTAAAAATAGTAATATTTTTCTTTGAAATAAATATTGATTTTTCACAAAAAAGAAACTTATGCGGTGTAACTTTAAGTATTGTTCATAATCACTCGCCGCAGTCCTTTATAATGTAATGTAATGATTACAAATTGAAAAAAAAAGTAGCGTTATAAATAGTTATAATTTTCAGCAATAGAGGGCACTAATCTAATGAGAATATTATAAAAGAAATCATGTATTATATACTTGTTATGGATACATTTTTAGTAAATGAGTTTTTTAAATTAAAAAAAGATTATTAAAGTAATTTTGCACATATATTATAAACAAACTAATCGTCTGCTTTGAATTTTAAAACTTTTACAATATGTTTTATGCAAATTATTATCTATATAAATAATAAGCTAACAGAGTTCACTGTTGTAGGGTTTGAAGCTATCTCCTCCAAAGATACTTAACTATAAATTTCCATCTATACACCAAAATTTTCGTTATATTTTGCTTCACATGACGGTTTTATTTTTATTTTCCAAATATTTATACACACACACACACACACAAAGCCTTTATTAAGACATTAGTATTATACAGATTCTCCGTACAAGGTGCAATATCAGGAAAAGAGCAGCACAGGAAACCAGTAGTTCCGCAACTATATACAATTATTAGTAATAAGGAAAAGTAAGATTTAATATGAAAGGTCGACGCCATCGCCCCAAGTCTTCAATTCCATAAGCGCGGAGCAGAAATAGGGACTAAGTTATTTAGTTCGCCATAAATATCAAATATTTATATAAAGATATTAATATAACACAGTATGGAATCAATTTTGACCAACACATTTAAAAATTAAATCATTTTGTTCCCTAACTTTTACAAATCAATTCAGTTTTTAACTCAGCAGACATCATTATCATAGAAATTTGAAAACAAACTTGGCAACATTGCATTATTAAAAAAAAATCGTCTGACATATAATTAATAATTTAGTCATTGAGGTACAGCTTGCACTACGCTGACAAGGGCCAACAGTCCGAAACGCGTACGTGGTTAGCTTTTCTTGATTAATCAAAGAAACGGTATTTGGCCAAATTTTGGAATAATTAAAAATCAACGATTAGTTGATATTTATTCCGATAGATGGCGCAAGCCATCAGGAAATGTCTTTTTTCTTAATATAATTAAACAGCCAGCAGAGAGAAACGAAGTAATCAGATTAATAAAAATAAAAAAAGTAGCTAGAACGTGCCACGTGTGCCATTTTTTTATTACCTTATCATCATGAAGATTTAAAAAATATGAAGATATAAAAATACTCGTCACTCGTGTTGCCGATTGTCTTTTTTTTTTTTTTTTTTTTTACTCACAGAAATGGCACCGCCGAAAAATTAGTCATCACTGAACACCGAGTGGGGGTACTTTATATTTTTAGAATTAATTTTTTTATATATCGATAATTGAATATTGTAAATTAGTTCCATTTTCTAATTTTGCATTGTTTTCTCTTTAAATATTAAACGTTTCAATTTTACCTTTTTTTTTTACTCTTCTTGAAGTTTTGATTAGAGATAATATGATTGTTTTTTTTATGGTATTTAACCGGTTCCAAAATCAGTTTACTAGGTACAGTTCAACAACCAAGTTTATGATATTTACAACAATGAATGTGAAGGTTATTTACATATTAAAACAAAATGTTAACGTGGGATACAATCCTGGTTCATGGCTGTCGGGAATCGAGGGTGTTACCTACTTGTCCACCGACTTCTTTTTATGGTATTTAAATTGTGGAATTTATCTCTTACATAAATATAACAAAATGTGTACGATATTCATTAAATAAATACAGAAGAAATTCCCTTAGCGGACACCCCGCTAGAGGACACCTTTCCACAAAGGACAGTTTTTATTTACAAAATTACCATTTTTACTATTTAGTAACTCTCCAGTAAGAGAACACCTCTCCTTAAAGGACACTTTGGTTCTTCAATTAGGTGTTGTACTTTACAGGGAGGTAGTTCTACTGTAGCAACTCTCCAGTAAGAGAATACCTCTCCTTAAAGGACACTTTGGCTCTGTAATTAGGTGTTGTCCTTTACAGGGAAGTAGTTCTACTGTAGCAACTCTCCAGTAAGAGAACACCTCTCCTTAAAGGACACTTTGGCTCTGTAATTAGGTGTTGTCCTTTACAGGGAGGTTGTTCTACTGTAGCAACTCTCCAGTAAGAGGACACCTCTCCTTAAAGGACACTTTGGCTCTGTAACTAGGTGTTGTCTATTACAGAGAGGTAGTTCTACTGTATATAAATGATATAATATCTAATAATATATGAACTAATATATTTTATTGCATATGTACCAACACATATGTAAATATGATGTATCCGCGCGCCATCTCTTATACGAAATTGGAACTATTTTTGATACGTATGATTCTTTTCATTATAAAACAATTTTTATACTGCTCTTACTACAATGATAAAATAATGGGAGGGTTTCACCACTGATGATCCAAGTCCTCCTATTATATTGTCGCGGAGATAAATAAAGCAAGGGCAAATTTGGGAATAATTAATTTATTATAAAGGTGGGTATTTACCTTTTAGTTCTCCAATAAAATTATATACAAAAGGTATTTATAGGGAGAAAGAGAGACAGATGATAAAAACAACTTATCTCCAGGTAAAGATAATAATAATAATGAGCGGCGTCAGCCACTGAGGCCTTCCGTTTTCCTTATTTGCAGATCAGCTTCCGAGAACCCCTCACACCTGTGGTCCCCCCCGGGGTCCAGGGATGATTGACAGGTGTCCCATCTGTATGGAGCTTCTTGACAATATTATGATTGCAGTAAGGGCAGTAGAATATTATTTTATATCAAAAAGAATCATATGCGTAAAAAACAGTTTCAATTTCTTACCAGCTTATGTAAATATGTAATAACATTAAACATGATCCATACATTTAAATATCAGTTCACTCAGAATTTTCATGTGCAAATTGAACAATAGCTAATAGATTTTTCCATTAAAGGAATGATAGCGGTTCGCAGAAACATTGATAATCAAATATATATAAAAGGTTAAAAAGATATACAGTTAAACCTGTCTGCCAAGTACATTGTTTATAGTTGCATATACAAGGTTGTCCCAAAAGTTCGTAAACACTTGCAAAAAATGGAAATACAGTTAAACCTGCCTATAGCGCCCTCCTCTTGGGACTCACCAAAATGGGGTGCTATAGAGAGGGGAGGTGCTATAGACAGGTCACTTTTAATGTAAATTACATCGTACTACATATTTAAAATCGGGCGCTATAAAGAGGAAGGCGCTATTTAGAGGGGGTGTTATAGATACAGTCGAACTTGGATAATTCGAACCCCAAGGGACCATAAAAAAATTCGAATTATCTAAAAATTCGAATTAAAAAACAGTTATTCTATTTATAGGAAATTCTAGGGACCAAGATAAATATTCGAATTAAAGAGGTTTTCGAATTAAAGAAGTTCGAATTATCCAAGTTCTACTGTATATACGAACATGGTCAAAGATAGAGGATGCATGGCCGACGGCATTAATAGTTTTTTTAAATTAAAAATACTTCGACCAGTAAATCTTTTTATTATCTCAACGTTTCGACAAAAATCTTTTGTCCTCGTCAGGAGCAAACAAAAATTAAAACATTTGGCAAAGGGTTAGAAATTATTCTCGAAAATTAGAATAAATGTTAACGCTTTGCCAAATGTTTTAATTATTGTTTGCTCCTGACGAGGACAAAAGATTTTTGTCGAAACGTCGAGATAATAAAAAGATTTACTGGCCGAAGTATCTTTAATTTTTAAGAACATGATTGAATTTTTTTTATAATATTATAATTTTTTACTAAATGTTTTTTTTTTTTTCAATGTGAAAAGTATTATATATATTTGAACATTTGAGGTTATATAAAGATTGTCCATACAAAGTATATAATGTACATACTCAATAGTATGACAATAATAAAATTTTTTGATTTTAGAAAATGTTATAATGATTTATACATAAAGGTTTATTAATGATCCAAAGTAAAAATGTGAAAAACGTTTAAACTACAAAGATTTCTCACAATGATTTTCTTTATTTTAAAATGCAAGTTTTCAAATGATAACCACTCTTCTTCGTGCTTAATTAAAACGTGGATTGTTTTTTATAAGAAATTATTGTAAGAAACAGTCCCTGTTGTTAATTGAGCCCGTTGAAAAGAGCTATTATCACTTGAAATCTTCCATTTTAAAATAAAAATAAATTAATTAATTGTGTTAAATATTTGTAATTTTAAAAGATTTATTATTGTTAACATTTTTTTTTATAGAAAACGGTGTAAAGTAATAAATATACCATTCAATATAGAATTACAAACGAAAAAAAAAAAGCAGACGAACTTAAGTTGGCGCATGCTCAGAAAGGCCGTTGTACCACATCTGGATAGATCACCCAACATGCTGCCGAATGAATCAGAAGACATTGAACTAAACCTTAGAAAGAAAAAACACTTGCGCTTTTTTTAATCTATGCCGACAATCTAAAAGAAAGTTTTTAAGATCTTTATTTTGTGGATGTCTAGAGTTATCTTCTGCATCTCATATTCTTTCAACACTGACTCACTATTTATGTACATCAGCTGCATGGAAAAGGGAGGAAAAACATGAAACTTTTTTTTAATGTTACATGAATTTTTATTTTTTTGAAAATAGAGCAATCCATACTTAAAATCATTAGATAATAAAAAGGTATATATTGGATTGAATAAAAGATTTATTTGCCAATATTTCGGCTGGATTAACGCCAACCTTTATCAAGGCATTATATTTTTGTATATACAAACTCAGCAATAACACACAGTGATAACACTTTGCGGCGTTGAGTTTGTGTTTACAAAAATGTAATGCCTTGATAAAGGTTGGCGTTCAACCAGCCAAAATATTGGGAAATAAATCTTTTATTCAATCCAATATATGCCTTTTTACTATCTAATGAATTTTTATTTTGAATATATTTAATAATCCATAATTAAAAAAAAAAAAGAACTACACACCTATCCCCCGATTTACACGGTGCTTGTTTTACACGTTTTCGCTTTTACACGGTTTTCCACATAAGTTTTTGTTTTTTTGTTTTTATCGCACTATACTAACGAAATACTATACGAAAAAATTGTAGAGCAATTGCCATCTTCTTCTTCAACTGAAAATAAGCCAAATTTTTTGGCAAGTCATGGCTGGTTTGAAAGATTTAAAATAAGACATTCTTTTTTTTTTCGATTTACACGATTTTCTCAGGAACGTATCTACCGTGTAAATCGGGGGATAGGTGTATATTGTAATATAGGAAATTAGAAAAAACAAAATTCAGGATGACACAGCAATTTATTTAAGGGGTAAGAAAAACATAAAATTAATAAAATACAAGAGAAACAACGAGGGAAGTTTATGCAGAGTAATAAAATATATAAACATCAAAATTAATAATCTGTGAATATAAAATAATAAATACTTTGCTATGCTATAAAAGTTTTTAACTTTTAATTAAACAATTTTAATTTAGACATTTTTCATTTAAATTTAGATACATGGGCTTTTTATAGAAAAGTCTATGTGTCTAAATTAAAATTGAAAATGTCTATATTAAAATTTAAAATGTCTAAATAAAAATTAAAGTGTCTAAATTAAAATGAAAAATATCTAAATTAAAATGAAAGTGTCTAAATTAAAACTGAAAGTGTCTAAATATAAATTAAAATTGTCTAATTAAAAGTTAAAAACCTATTTATCGAAAAATGCATATATTGGATTTAGAAATATTGTAATAATAAAATATTTATATATTCAATATATTGTAGCAAAGTATTTATTAATTTTATTATTTTTATTAACAGAGTGGTCATTTTTACGTGTATATTTTGCTACACTGTAAATTTCCCTCGTGGTGTATCTTTTGTTTATCATTCATAGTTTGTTCTTGAATTAAATAAATTGTTGTCTCCTTCTGAAGTTTTTGTCTTCCCTAATTTTACACGTGGCAATATTCTTTTTTTTTTCTAATTATAGTTATTTATGAAAATTCTAAAACTATTTTAGACACGTAAAATTCTTTTTGAAATTAAACAATTTATAATGCCCTTACTGCGAACGAAAATTAATGATGAAAAATTAAAATGATGAGCCAGGCCCTCCCATTAATTTTCTTTTGCAGTAAGGGCATTAGAAATTGTTTAATTTCAAAAAGAATTTTACGCGTCTAAAATAGTTTCGAATTTTCATAACAGATGGCGCGCTAGTGCATCATATTTTATTTATTTATATATTATAGATTCAACTAACCGAAATATTGGAATAATATAATTTTAAATTATTCTTTAAAAATATTAAAAGACATTTCTCGGTCAGTAAATGTTTTTATTATCACAACGTTTTGACAAAAATATTTTGTCCTCTTGAAGAATTACACATTTTTAACACCTTGTCCTAAATTGTTCGATATGCATTTTTTTTCCTGACGAGAACAAAATATTTTTGTCGAAACGTCATAAAACTTTTTATGGCTAAAGAGTATTTTACCTCTACAGACCTATAAGCTTATGTCCATAGTTCACTAAACACCATTTAGCTGCCTTCCATAGAAAATGCAGGGTATATAACAAAACCAGTCCAATACAATAGTAGAGCGGTCTAGAGATTAATTTGGCGAAACCGCTGAGAGGGTTCACTACTGATGAGCCAAGCCCTCTCATTCATTAAATCATATCATTGCAGTAAGGTCTGTAGAGATTTAAAAAGAAACGCATTGCCAGTAAATTTATTTGTGTAAAAATTATAACTATCAATACCGGCCAGACAACCACTATCTTCAATTTAAAAAGTGATATTCCAATATATTTTTTTCTAAATGAATTTTTATATAATACAATATAATACGGCTTGTGATTGTAAAACGACATTTGAAAATTATCTCGCATGAGTTTCTTTCCAACGAAAAATCAAAATTTATTTTAAGGAGAAATAACGATTATTTCTAACCTTAAGGATGAGGTATGAAAGGATGAAATGTGAAGAGATGAATTAGAAAGAAACTCATGCGGAATTTTTATATGTGAAAAAGATAATAAATTTTGAAATATGAAATATAAAATTAAATATATTTTTCATTTTAATTAATTTATTTTTTAATTATTTTTTTTTTCACATGTTAAGCGTAATAACGCAAATTTGGTTTTAAATACCCATTTCTTGATTTGTCAAGAAGATTGTGGAACCAAAATATATTTTTGTTGTTGTTGCATATTGTCCCGTGTATATGTAACAGAGTTTTGTTGTGTTGTTTAGTACTATGGCTGTACCAAGACTTTTTCCCGTCTGGAGAACCTTAAGATCCATTTGAGGTCCCACACTGGTGACCGTCCCTTCCTTTGTCAGTTCCCGGACTGTGACAAAAGGTTCTCAAACTCCTCGGACCGCGCTAAACATCGCAGGACTCATGTGGAGTCTGTAAGTAGCTTATCCCAACATCTGTGAAGTCCAGGAGTATGATATGTGTGGACCAGTGGAGTTCTCTGGAAATCCAATCTCTCTATATTCACTCATGGACAAAACTTAAGGAAGTTGTACCTTTTAGCATGCATATCGGGATTCAGACAATACACTCATGGACAAAACTTAAGGAAGATGTACCTTTTAGCATGTATATCGGGATTCAGACAATACACTCATTGACAACACTTAAGGAAGTTGTACCTTTAAGCATGTTTATCGGGATTCAGACAATACACTCATGGACAAAACTTAAGGAAATTGTACTTTTTAGCATGTATATCGGGATTCAGACAATACATTCATGGACAAAACTTAAGGAAGTTGTACCTTTTAGCATGTATATCGGGATTCAGACAATACACTCATGGACAAAACTTAAGGAAGATGTACCTTTTAGCATGTATATCGGGATTCAGACAATACACTCATGGACAAAACTTAAGGAAGTTGTACCTTTTAGCATGTATATCGGGATTCAGACAATACACTCATGGACAAAACTTAAGGAAGATGTACCTTTTAGCATGTATATCGGGATTCAGACAATAACTCTGAAATATATTACAGTGACCTTTATTGAAGACACCCGAGATAACTAAGTGTGAACAGCCTCTGTCACTTTTAAATACACTACCTATAACAACACATATACAGCAGAACCTCCATAAGAGGACACTCACTCTAAAGGACACCTATATACAAAAGACAATTTTCATTTGCAAAATTACCATTTTAACTATTTAGAAACTCTCCAGTAAGAGGACACCTCTCCCTAAAGGACAATTTAGCTCTGCAAATAGGTATCCTTTACAGGTAGTTATACTGTATTACCGAATAACAGCATATATACACTAACTATAACATTACATATACACACACCGACTATAACATCCCTAAAGGACGCTTCTCTACAAAGGACAATTTTCATTTGGAAAATTACCATTTTTACAATATAGTAACTCTCCAGTAAGAGGACACATCCTCATAAAGGACACTTTAGCTCTGCAATTAGGTGTTATCCTTTACAGGGAGTTTGTTCTCCTTTATTAATAATAACAGCATATATACACTAACTATAACAACACATATACATACACCGACTATAACATCCCAGACTATAACTCCCCAGTAACAAATAACACATATGATGCCACAGACTCCCTACGCTTGCCACCACCCCGACTGCGGCAAGAGGTACACGGACCCTTCATCTCTCCGCAAACACCTCAAGAACCACCGCCCAGGGAAGGTCAGTTGGATTCCAGAAGACATATTGCTACAGATTAGTTCAGCCCTGGCCAACCTAAATGACGCCACGGGCCGCACAGAATCGTAAACAAGGTCTATAAACTTTAACTATATCAAAATTTTAACTTTAAAATGTATTTAAAAAAATACTTAATACTTGCTTGATGCTTAATGTTTTTATTTATCATTTTTCGGCTGCTTTTTTAAAATAAAAATAACAATTTAAAATTTAAAAAAATATTTCTCTATTAATTACCATTATTCCTAACTTTTTTCTTCCTTTTTATGGAATCAAATATGTATTTTAAAAATTGTGGGACATATTTTAAATAAAAATATTATTATAATTATTTCAATATATTTTCTGTTTTTGAATATACAGACGAGAAATGAAAGTTACAAAAGAAATATAAAGTTAAATGGCGAGCCGCAAATTTTTTTACGGCGGGTCGCGGGTTGGCCAGGCCTGGATTAGTTCATTTATGATGAATTATGATACATTAGCGCGCCATCTGTTATCAAAATTCCTAACTATTATAGACGCCCTTCCCATTAATTTTTCCATATCAGTAAAGGGCAGTAGATTTTTTTGAATAAAATTTCAATAAAAATTCTATTTTAATAATATATATGGTGTTATTGAGAGGTCACTCTCCTAACAACTTCCTGGAAACTTCCTACATCTTTAAGCCTCGTTCCTACACGTTGTTAAACTTCTATATCTCAATCTCTGCAATTTAACTCAACTCTTCTTCTATTACACAGTTTTATTATCTTTAATTTTTACAGAGTACATTACATATTGTGATGCAATGGATCATATATAACATGCATATAATTAGTTACAGAGGTGTTTCTATCATACAATACGTTTTACATCATATAATCTTGTTATATTATACCAAAAAGGGGCTGTTGGTTCAAATTATTATATCTTTATGTGGCAATATAATAAGATGGGAAGAGAAATAATCACACCACAAGTTTGGAAGAGGAACCCAGGCAACCAGAGAGAGAGAGGGAGAGATTGAAACTGATTTATTATAACGTCCATATAAGATTATATAAGGTTAAATACATAAAATGAATAAATAAGATTAAAATTGATAGATATACGAATAAATAGATATATATAGATAAAATAATTGATAAATATACACATATATATGTTATATAAAGTATTATTTAAAATTTTATATTAAGATATTGTTTTATTTAAAAATTATATATATTTCATAGATAAAAATATTCTGTTAAATCGGCCGCCAGAGGTCATGCTTCCCATATAAAATCATTGTTGTTCTTCCCCGTTGGGCCGACCCAAAACTTTGTAATTATGTAAATATTCTTTTGTTTTTCCTTGTTCTACTCGTCTTAAGCCAGGCATTACTTTTATCAAATTGTTTTTTTATTTATATTCCATGGGTTCAATTAAATCAATATCTGATCAAGACTATTTTTATTATTATTATCACAAGATTTTAGCCATGACTGCATCACCATTACAATTATCCTCAACATGATCAAATATCAAGCAGAAACTCAAAAACCTTTTTTTTAAATTAATATAATATATATATGGTAATTTAAAACAACAACCTCATATGGTGTAGATAACTTATAACAAGATTGTCATGTTGTATATAGAAACACATCTATAAATAATTATGCGCATGATTAATCTGTGTCATCGCATCGCCCTATGTAATGTAATTTGTACAAAGTGGATAAATAAATAAAATCTGTAATAGATTTAAGAGTTGAGCTAGGGCAGAGATCGAACATATAGTATTGCCAAAACAACAGAGTCTAAAGATGGAAGTCATAAATCAGGTAGATTCACAGTTCCCACGACAGGCCACCCACACTGTCACATGTGGTGGAATGCAGAGACCCCTCTCACACCTGGACAGGTAAAGGCGCCCTTTCTCAAACGCCCCTGTCACATAAGGTCCCCCCCCCCCCCGTCTTTTAAGCTATAAATACATCACTTTTACAGGGACTTGACAGCTCAGTACAGTTCAGTTCAGTTTAGTTTAGTTCACCCTTAGTGCAAGCCGCGTCGGTCGTATGTTATGTCGATCTCATCCAACATGTAGTTAGGAAGAACTCGTCTATCTCCATCTTTTCGCTCCTTAGCTCAACTTTTATCTGTTACGAGACTTTCTTAGTGCAACTGTGTCTTCGTTTTTTGTGTGGATATCCCCAAACTTTTCCACTCTGCCTCGACCACGACTGCCTGTATTTTGTGAGAACTTTTAAAGGTCTTCCAAGGTGCAGAGAGGTACTGGAAAACTCTACATCCTGACTGTTCCTCTTGGTCAACACAGTACAACAAGAGCTACCAGGATTTCAAATATCATTTCAGTAGTCGACATCAAACTCAACAAATTATTACAGTGAGTCGACAGGATCACTCATCACAGATAAGTCGACAGGATGACCAAAACGAAGGATGACACAACGAAGAGGTAAGAAGACTGTTCAGATAGGAAGCGAGAAAGAGCAAAGATGGAGGAACAAGCCCGCCATACCAACGAAACGACAAAGCAATCTCTCCCCCCAACAAGAGACGATATTTACGGAAGAAACGCCGCCCCAACGGACTTCCGCATACCCGCTAACCGATCGCCAACGTCGGGAGCAAGCTGACCGCGCCAACGACAGCCCCGATATTCCCGCAAGTCATGGAAACCGAGCAGCGATGTGGCCCAAACCCTGTGACAAGTTCCACACCTTCGACTTGACATCGTCGAGACAATGCTCAAGGCAACAAGCCACAATCAACTTCACAGAAGCTACAAGCGTCTACAAGCTCTACATGGAGCGTCTTCAACGTCAGCAGGAATACAAGCCAAGACCAAGTTTCCTGACTGAACTTTCACACAACTGTAAGTTTTTAAAAAAACCTACCTTAACTTTATCCTCAAGTTCAAAACTTGATTCCCTATAAATTTTGTATTTATATTTTCACTTTAAGCATTTTAAAATCAATTTTTACCTTTTTTATATCATTTTATTCAATTTTTAAAACTTTCACACTCAACTTTATCAAATTTACTTTAATTTTTATTCAGATTATAAATTTCAAGTTATTACTCTCAATTTTACTTTAAAAAAAAATCGCTGATCACGCATTTTTATCAATTTACTAATCTTATATGTATTCCTTAAATTTACCTAAAATGGCATTATCCAAAGCTACGACTTGAAAAAAAAAATCATTATTATTATTTAAAAAAAATCTCATTCATCATATTTCTCAACTTATTTTTGTTTTACTTATTAGTTATCTTTATACCAAAAGACCAATATCTTTATCAATTCTTAAAATTTGGTAATGTTCACCATTTTAAGTAAGCGACCAATTCAAATTATTTGTAACTCTCACGACATTGCCCTTTTACAAGATAATCATTTTAACTACCATAATCAACAATTTAAAAAGTATATTCAAATTTTAAATATAAATTAACATAGGTGAAACGCATTTTTTTTAATTGCAAAAATCGGAAGATACAATATCTTCAAAAACACCACTAGGGAAAACAACTATCTTTCCCAAAACAAGTTAGGAATAAAGATTCACTCCACTTCACCGCCAGTAGCTAATTTAAGTCACAGCCTTCCAAAACGATTACAATCGTTAATATTCGAGGATAAATACACTCCCTCGTCTTTTCCTTTTTACATGCATGATTGGTCATCAACACATTTCTTTCAAAAACCTTACAACACCCTCGCATCACTTTCTCCAATTGGCAACAATTTTTAGTGCGCGACTTAACACACAAATCCAATTTCGAGCTCCACTTAGCTCTATATCTCGTCGCCACAATAAAATAATTTCACATTAAGCGTGCCACATCCACTAATAGTCAAATATTCTCTCGATGTGTTTCATACAACAACCACCCATGACTTTATTAAATTTGTTATTCATGGTGAAACAGGTTAGATTTTGTACCAAACTAAGACTTCACATGACACCTTTTTATTCACATTTCTCACTTCGTGTCACAGTGCCACACCACAAAACTTTTTCACTTTTCAGGCCAAAGACGCCCTTCACGCCTGTGACACCACAATTCACCCCAAAGCGTGTCTACGTCGAAAGTCATATCTTTCACTCACTTCTAGCCTGAAATCATCGTATAACAATTTTACTAAGTCTAAACTGATTTCGAGACACAACACTTACGAACATCGAGAAAACTATATTTTCAAATAGGCAAGAAAATTGCCAAACTTCAACAAAAGAAGAGAGAGAAAGTCAGTTTCAAGTAAGACAGAAAATAAACACCCCGCACGTGTGACCACCCCAAAAATAGAATTTCCGTGAAAAAAGGAAGTGGACGCCCTTTATGACGTCGCTCCCTTGGTCACTACTATCTTTTGAGAATATCTTTGGACATGCCCTCTCTTCCCCCTCAAGGCAGATCTTCTTGACCGCTAGCTTCATGACGCCATTTTGAACACATGTGTCACACTACTCATTTAGATTTCCTCGAGAATCTCACAAATCTCACCAACGAGATATCACAACACAACATACTTTAAACATTTTACATGTTAATTGATAACACCAATTAAAACAATTTGGTTAAGTCTTATATAGACTTTTTAACGCGAAAGAGAAATCATTCTCTACATACCAGCATTGAGGACAAACGAAAAGATCATTTCACATATTCCCAGTTTTAGAGTCATAGAAACACCGATGTTACCAAAGGGATATAATCTAGTCACACACCACAACTGTAACTTTTCGTCAAAAGAGACAATTTTTGTTCAATTTTACACTACTTAAAATGTATCCAATCATTAATAACCTTCAATTATATTATAAATTTTGTATAAAATCTTGAATAATTATTCTTATTCTTACCTTTCAATTATATAAACAAATTTTTAATCCAACATTTAAAAAAAAAAAAAAAACTTTAATCAAATTTACTTTTATTTTTCATGATATTATTTTAGTATTGTAAAACATCTAATTGTTTCAAAAATTATTTTTATTTTATTATTTATTATATATTTTATATATTACAGGTTTAATTTTGTCCACTTACACTTTTTGTACCCGCAATCATATTTCTATATTTCTATTCACTATATTTTATTTGTTTAAATACCTTTATTATCTGACAATGTTTATCATCCACTATCGGGCATCTACAACAATCGTTTTCAACAATCATATTCTTTAACCAATTTCCTATATTTTTCATCACTATCTTTTCAGTCATTGCGTCACATCAATGTAGAAAAACGACAGCACTGCTTGACAATTTATTTTTTGATTTCGTAATTCAACAAACTCTTTGAGAACACAGTTCCCCAGACTTACAAATCCAAACTTCTGGTCTGAACACGCTTCAAGAGTTTATTTCATTTCATCCGCAGAGCAAATCACCAACGCATACACAAAGCGTTCACTTTTTTCAACTTTCAACTTTTTTTTTTCAGCTCTAGCGGACCACATTCAACCTTTGATTTCGAGTCAAGTTAGACCACCTACTGTCGCTACAATTCTACTTATCGCATGGCTCTATTTCACTCCTTTCTCAATCATATTAATAAGCAACTTTTCTTCAGCAACTTTTAACCCAATAATCCTAAAATTGTGACAAAACACTGTAACCCTTATATAGGATCGCAAGTGAAACATTGCCAAGGAAGACAGCTCAAGTCTATATCCTCGCTTTGCACCTGAATCTGAGTATTTGGTTTACATGGGCACTTCTAACAATTACATATTCTTCAACAACTTTTCAACCCAATAACACTACAATTGTGACAAAGCACTGTTACCCTATACAGGATCACAGGTGAAACATTGCCTAGGAAGACGCTCAAGTCCATATCCTCGCTTTGCACCTGGACCTAAGTATTTGATTGCATGTGTAAATCTCACAATTGCTTATTCTTTAACTACTAACCCTGTCCAACGCCCACCAATATTCTCTTAGAATGTGAATTTTTATGTCATCATTTTATTTTAATCATCTTTTTTGTTAATCAAACACAATGTCATTTTTATTTCACTTTTATATATCCAACAAATATCATCTTGTTATAGCCCTTTTTAACCCTCACAGTTTAAATTAATTAAAAGAAATTTTAATTACTTACCTGTGTTAGAGAGGCTTTACCCGCCTAAACCCGGATAAACCCTTTCACTCCCGGGGCTCAACAATGGTAATTTAAAACAACAACCTCATATGGTGTAGATAACTTATAACAAGATTGTCATGTTGTATATAGAAACACATCTATAAATAATTATGCGCATGATTAATCTGTGTCATCACATCGCCCTATGTAATGTAATTTGTACAAAGTGGATAAATAAATAAAATCTGTAATAGATTTAAGAGTTGAGCTAGGGCAGAGATCGAACATATAGTATTGCCAAAACAACAGAGTCTAAAGATGGAAGTCATAAATCAGGTAGATTCACAGTTCCCACGACAGGCCACCCACACTGTCACATGTGGTGGAATGCAGAGACCCCTCTCACACCTGGACAGGTAAAGGCGCCCTTTCTCAAACGCCCCTGTCACATAAGGTCCCCCCCCCCCCCGTCTTTTAAGCTATAAATACATCACTTTTACAGGGACTTGACAGCTCAGTACAGTTCAGTTCAGTTTAGTTTAGTTCACCCTTAGTGCAAGCCGCGTCGGTCGTATGTTATGTCGATCTCATCCAACATGTAGTTAGGAAGAACTCGTCTATCTCCATCTTTTCGCTCCTTAGCTCAACTTTTATCTGTTACGAGACTTTCTTAGTGCAACTGTGTCTTCGTTTTTTGTGTGGATATCCCCAAACTTTTCCACTCTGCCTCGACCACGACTGCCTTTATTTTGTGAGAACTTTTAAAGGTCTTCCAAGGTGCAGAGAGGTACTGGAAAACTCTACATCCTGACTGTTCCTCTTGGTCAACACAGTACAACAAGAGCTACCAGGATTTCAAATATCATTTCAGTAGTCGACATCAAACTCAACAAATTATTACAGTGAGTCGACAGGATCACTCATCATATATATATATATATATATAAATATATATACAAGGTCTTCATTGGTGACGCCCACCGCGAGAAAGACTCCGCCACCGATGGAATGCGAGAGTTCTTTCCCACAGAGTGGGCAGGTCGAGGTGATGGCTGGCAGAGAGGGAGAGAGACGGGCCCGGCAAATCCGGGCGGCCGTTCGTGTCGCACACAATCCCCAACTGTCTTAAAAGTCCCAAGGTGTTAACGGACGGGCCCCAGTTGTCGCCCCTTGGAATGTCGCTGGTGTCTAAAGTGACCGGACTTTACATCCCGTCTCTCTCTGGGTTGTCTGTAGGTTTGCTTTATTATTCCTGGAAGAGTATATATTATGACATATATATGTTATGAACAATTTGTTTGTTGGTGCAGTCGTGATAAGAAAAATATAATTATTTACCATCAAGTAGCTTTTATTTTCAATTTCTTAAGTAAATATTACACATTAGTTATTTTCACATTATATAGAATTTATAAAGTTAATCCTATATTAGTGATTCAAAAAGATAGATATGTTAACTACGCATATTTACAACAAAAACTCAAAGTTATTCTAAAAACGATGATCACAAAAAATAAAAATATCAATGAATAAAAATAAAAAATATATATTTTTTTAAATATAGAAATATTTGATTTTTTAGATTATAATATACACTGCGTGACATTGAAAATGGAACACCAAGAAATAGTGGCCAGAAAATTATGCAAATTTCAGGGTAGACGCGCCTAACCGAGTTATGCAAATGATGTAAAATGCGCAGCTCTCGTGCGCACATGGAGTAAGATATAAGGGAAGGAACTTGCAGAAATGACAGTATTCGTGTCGTTATTTCTTCAAGGAAAATCATTGTAGAAATTTTTTCTTGTGTCAAAAGACACGTGTAATAACAGAGAATGCCAGGTCATCGTAAACGGAGGCAGTTCAAGCAGACAGACGCTTTTACGAGGGGCATGGTGATCAGACTGAAAAGGGCAGGTTGGTCCATACGTCAAATCGCAGTTGATACACACCTTGGTGCGTCCACGGTGCACCGACTGTGGAGAAGATGGTTGGAACAAGGAAATGTGGCAATTTATAGGAATGCCGGTGCAACCAGAGTGACGTCAGCACGTGTGGATCGGCCTATCCTTCGACAAGCAGTGGCGGCCCCACAAGCCACTTGTACCGCCATCCTGCAACACATGCAAGACACCCTAGATCATTCCATCTCGACCAGAACCATTTCCCGTCGATTGGTTGCTAATGGCTTGCACTCATGCCGTCCGCTAAGAAGACTGCCATTGACCCCACCGAATAGGCGCCAACGTTTGGAATGGTGCCGGGTTAGATCGACGTGGATGACGGAATGGCACAGGGTCGTGTTCTCAGATGAATCGCGTTTCTGCTTGTCCAGTGATAGTCGCCGTGTACGCGTGTGGCGTCGACGTGGAGAAAGGTCCAATCCGGCAGCAATTGTGGAACGCCCCACCGTGCGACAACGTGGAATCATGGTTTGGGGCGCAATCGCGTATGATTCCAGGTCACCTTTACTTCGTATTCAGGGCACTATGACGGCCCAACGATACGTTGATGATGTGCTGCGACCGGTGACACTCCCCTACCTTCAGGGGGTACCCAATGCCCTTTATCAGCAGGATAACGCTCGACCGCACCCTGCTCGCATTAGCCAACAAGCTCTGCAAGATGTACAGATGCTTCCCTGGCCACCGTACTCTCCTGATCTCTCACCAATCGAGCACGTCTGGGACATCATTGGACGCCGTTTGCATGCCTTGCCACAGCCGCGTTCAGAAGACGAACTGTGGCAAATGGTTGAGAGGGAATGGAGAGCCATCCCTCAGGACGCCATCCGTACTCTGATTGACTCTCTACCTAGACGTGTTGCTGCGTGCATCGCCGTCCGCGGTGGTCCTACTTGCTACTAAGCCGACGCCGTTCTCGCTCTGTATTATGACTATCATTTTGAAATAAAGATCACTTATTGTTCGTCCCTGTCTCTCTCTGTCTGCCGAGTTTCATCACTTTCTGGCCACTATTTCTTGGTGTTCCATTTTCAATGTCACGCAGTGTATAAATACTTTCGAAACTATTATAGACGCGTATGATTCTTTTAAAAATTAAACAATATCTTTTTTTTTTAAGAATCATACGTGTCTATAATAATTTCGAATTTTTATAACAGATGGCGTGCTAATTAATCATAATAAATATACTTTAATAACACATTAATTAAATGACCCGAGGCCGCTAGTTTGCAGCGACGGTCAAATAGATGGCGTCTAGTTTTGGCGTCTATTTTGACGGGAGAGGTGACCTTTGTCTCTTTAGATCAATATCCTCCCGGCAAAATATCCATTTAATAACAAATATATAAAAACCCCTTCTATTATTTAAGTTTGTTTCTCACTGTTTGGATATGATTACAGGAAACAACATGCTGGCTCAAGAAACCTGAAATAGGCGAGATCTCGTCTACCAATTCAGAACCATGGGATCTTGTATCTAAGGACAACCAGATTCTTGGTAAGTTCAATCAAAATTTGTATTAAATATTATGAAAATACGAGATTATTTTAGACACGTAAGATTCTTTTTGAAATTTAACAATTTCTACTGCCCTTACTGCAATATGGAAAAATTAATGGGAGGGGCCTGGTTCATCAGTGGTGAACTCTCCCAGAGAATTCGCCAGTTTAATCTACCATACCGCTGTTATATTGCATTTTTCGATCTTCCTTTTATAGTGATACTGTAGCTAGACTTTTGGAATGGGTATTTTAGATGAACTATGGACATAAGTTTTGAGGACAGCAGAATTACATATAATTATAAATATTATTTTAAAATGCTTATTTTGGATCATAAAGTTTAATTTTCCAATATTTCGTATGGAAACTCGCCAAACTTCTTCGGGGAACAAGATTGTTTTGAGATGCTCGCGTATCAATTCCCGAGTATGTACAACTGCTATAAAATTTATATGATTATTGTAGGTTTTAGATATTTTAAATTTTATAGCAGTTGTACATACTCGGGAATTGATACGCGAGCATCTCAAAACAATCTTGTTCCCCGAAGAAGTATGGCGAGTTGCCTTACGAAATATTGGAAAATTAAACTTTATGATCCAAAATAAGCATTTTTAAATAATTTATTATATGGATTGCTCTATTTTCAAACAATTATATATAGACTAGCCGAATGACCCGGGCAACGCCCGGGTTTTACCCGATTAAATGCTTTTATTCAAATACTATTCGTTACAATTATAAATTGGCGCCGTGGATGTCATTCTTGTATAATATATAAATGAGTTTTAAAAATTGTAAAAAAAAAAATGCATCGGCCGGGAATCGAACCCGGGCCGACCGCGTGGCAGGCGACCATTCTACCACTGAACCACCGATGGTTATGAGAAATGGCCATATTTGGGTATTTATTCCATTCACAAAAGCAAACGGTGACAGAATTGATTAAGAAAGAATTGATTATGACGCTGATAACTGTATATATTAATAGTACATCATAATTAAATATTTTTGTTAATTTTGACTTAATTAATAAAGAATCAAGAGTTTCGTTTCTTATTTCTTCTATTTAATGAGATTTCAGGCTAACATATCCTTCAAGACGGAGATCCTGAAGTTTTACTTCTAGCTAAGGCGAGTGTTATCTTTTTCTTTCTTATCTCCACTCAAGCATATTAGGGTATCAAGCTTGTTTGACAACCATCATGACTGTGTGAAGTAGAATGCGTCTGCCTTTGTCATTAAGACTGGGAGCACTACTCAGTGGCAGGCCGACTTAGCTCCAAAAGAAATGACCGCCTCTGACATGAGGAACAGACACCATGTACAGCCGCTCCTAACATGGAGTACAAACGCTGCTCATCCTGTATCCCTGGAGTCCTTACAGGGTACTATCAGCCGGGCCAGCTGAACCCAGGTTTTTTAGTGAGCTTGTTACTGCTCCCCCTCCTCCTTTTTCATCCGGGCTTGGGACCGGCAAAGGCGGATTTATAAGGCGTGTTGTAATTGGATAGAGGTTGTATTTCTAGATCTCCGTGTTGAAGGGAACATGTTAGCCTGAAACTCTTAATTCCTTATTTATTAAATCAAAATGTAAAATGAGGAAAGAATATATATTTATTATAATTGTTAAAATTGTTGCGATGATGTTCTGAGGTGCCGCGAGGAAACATGGAGACAGCGGTAAATAAATGTTTATTTTGTTTATTTTACAACTGTCCACTGGACAAGTCGAGGAAAAATCTAATCTAATGATTGTTAAGATGGAATTTGTAATGGTGAAAAAATAAGAAAACATGTAAAACAGGCGAACAAAGAAAATCAAAAGCATAAATGCAAATTAGGTTAGGCAAATTTACAATAATGGATAAAATAAAATGTACTTTCAAACTCTTCTTAACAATATTAATTAATTAATTAGCGAAAAGTTTCTCTTTTTTTTTTGTGACAAAACAAGTTTTAGAGCAAAAATACTCTTTAACTGAATTATTAAAGTTAAATAGATAAATATAGGCTGTTTACAAAATTCATATGTTTATCTGCGTGTAGCTAATGAATGTTTTTAAAATATTTTCTAATATTTTGTTTTTAAATGGTCATACTTTGCATACCCGCGGGTGTGTAGATAAACATTTGATATATATAAATAGCCTGAGAGAAAACTGACAAAAACTATAACAAGACTTAGAACAAAACACTATAAAGGAATGACAATACATCCAGATGGCACAAGAACCTATAGAGCATGCAACAACTGTCCTGGTGTGGAACTAATACCTACTCACATATTCTCATGCCCGGCAATGGCCGCAGCCTTGCAGAAAATTGACTTAGACCCAGAGCAGCAGCTTTACACACCCAAGATAGTGGATATTGCTGCTGCTGTGATGGAGATGCATGGAGACATCTGAGACTCTTCTTTGGACACGACAACAACAACAAATAGTCTGTATTTCTCCATTTAACTTGAATAAGTCAATTGAAAAGGATTTTTGATCGAAATCTTGTTTTATCACAATAACAAGAAAATTATTATGAAAAAATAGTCCAAATGTAATATTGTACTGGGATAAGGTACATAAATTAAGAAAAAAGGCATCTCCTTATCATGCAACTGAAAGTTGCTAATGGCCTGCGCCATCTATCGGAATTAAATTTGGCCACATTTACTCGTTTCATGATTTTTCAGGATGCCTGAATGACCAGATTTTTGGTCGTTGAGGCACAGCTTGTACCACGCTGACAAAGGCCAACAACCCGAAACACGTACTTAATTAGCTTTTCTTGATTAATCAAACAAATTTAAAATCAACGAATAGTTAATATTTATTCCGATAAATGGCGCAAGTCATCAGCAACTTTCAGTTGCACGATAAGGAGATGCCTTTTTTTTTCTTAAGTAAATTATTGTTAATTTTTTATCTTTTTTTTTAAATTCCGATAGATAGTGCATTGTTTTTAGGTCTATTTTGAAGGGAGAGGTGTCCTTTCTTATGATTCGAAGGGATAAGTAAGTTGATATCTAAGTTCTGTGATGTTTGCAGAGTCGGTAGTTTCTGATATCCAGGAATGTTCCATTGGTAAGTTGAATCATCCTATTTACATATAATTATATAACTTTTGTTGATGTTGTGGCTGTAGATGGCGATACTGCTTGCTGGCTCCCGACTTCCAGTCCTGGGGTTCTGCCGCCATTCTCCTCAACCTATCAGCGTCACAGCTTCTGATATACAGGTACTATCGTGTCTCCTGATTGGTTGATACAGTTACTGTCGTGTCTCCTGATTGGTTGGTACAGGTATTCTTCCTCAGTCGTGTTTTCTAATTGGTTGGTACAGGTATGGTCGTGTTTTCTGATTGGTTGGTACAGGTACGGTCGTGTTTTCTGATTGGTTGGTACAGGTATTCTTCCTCAGTCGTGTTTTCTAATTGGTTGATACAGGTACTGTTGTGTCTCCTGATTGGTTGATACAGTTACTGTCGTGTCTCCTGATTGGTTGATACAGTTACTGTCGTGTCTCCTGATTGGTTGGTACAGGTATTCTTCCTCAGTCGTGTTTTCTGATTGGTTGATACAGGTACTGTCGTGTTTTCTGATTGGTTGGTACAGTTACTGTTGTGTTTTCTGATTGGTTGGTACAGTTACTGTCGTGTTTTCTGATTGGTTGGTACAGATACTACCGTGCTTTCTGATTGGTTGGTACAGATACTACCGTGCTTTCTGATTGGTTGGTACAGGTATTTTTTAATTATATATTTTTTAATTAAACAATTAACTACTGTACTTACTGCAATTGAAAAAACTTAATGGGAGGGCCTGGCTTATTTTTCATTGTAGTAAGAGAAGTAGAAAAAATTGTTAAATTTTAAAAAATAATAATAAATCATTAGCGTTTATAATTAGATAAGGCACAATTTGTATCATAGATAATAGATAAAAGAAGACCTAATCCAAATAATTTAATAGTGTGTGACGTTTCAGAAACAGCATTGTCATTAAGGAAAGAAAACCAACTTTACCTGACTAATACAAAACAAGTTGCTTGCAATAAAGACCAATACATTAAGTTTAATAGATTCTGCAGGATGTATATTTCAAGGTGAAAGTGTTGACTGTACATATTTCAAGCTACTCTTTCTAATTGCTATATGCAAAATTTGACATCGAACGTTTAATTTTCATGATTCCTAATGTTCAATTGTGTTAATTGTATATAATAATATACACGCAATTATCCTAATTGTGGATATGGCGTGTCTCTCCCAACTGTTAAATAAATAAAAAAACATCATCAGAAAAAAAAAAAGAATAAAATCGTATTTCATTTTATTCTTTTGTTTGATGATGGTAACAATGGTGTTGCCAAAATGTCACACACTATTAAATTATTTGGATTAGGTGTCTTATTTACTTGTAGCGTCTATAATAGTTTCAAATTCTCATAACAGATGGCGCGCTATCATCAGAATTCTAATGTATCAAAAGTTCTATTTCCAATGAGGAGAATGACAGTGAATCATTGAAACGTCAGGAATTAAAGGATTATGAGGGCGATGAGGGCGGGGCTTTCTCTGATGAGGGCGGGGCTTTCTCTGATGAAGGCGGGGCTTCTTTCTCTGATGAGGGCGGGGCTTCTTTCTCTGATGGGGTGGGGCTTCTTTCTCTGATGAGGGCGGGGCTTCTATTATTGTTACCTAGAAAATATTTGAAAAAGAAAGAATAAACAGTATTAAGGTAAAGGGTTTCTTTCAATTTTCGCAAGCTTTCGAGCAAAATTTCTGTTCTTCAACGGGCATATACTTCTATATACAACAACAGCAACAACAACAACAAAAGCCTTTATTTAGGGCATTCCGCCCCATATAGGATTCGCCGTATTTACACATCAACAAGAGGAGAGGGAAGAGGAAACATTTACAACAAAATAAAGTTAGTCTCACATTCAGTTACCTATTTACAGATAGGTCATCCTCCAGTATCCTTTGCCCTGCATTCTTTCTCATGCGCCCAGCTTCTGTGCAGAACTTAAAGTATCTAACAATCAGTAATACATCATCCAGAGCTGAAGAGAGAAGTTGACATATGCGATGGTATCTAAATTGACCAAAGTCAGGATACTTCTATATACAATATCAAGATGAACTTTGTATAGTAATAATTGTGTTATTGGCATGTGTGGGCGTGCATCAAACTGTTTACAGCTAAAATATCAGATATTATAATGGGATGATATATTAATTTATAGATAATTTTCCAGGGATAAAAAAATAAAATAAACCCTTTACCTAATAGTGTTTATTATTTCTTTTTCGAATTAAAGGATTGTATAGCCATAAAATTTCAAAAACTTCTAACAAATCATTTTCAAATTCCTAATGTACTTTGTTGTTCCAGGAGTTCTTTGCGCGGAGATTTATATGAAGAAATCATCTCTCCAAAAAAAGATGGGACCACTATAATTTAAGTATTGTAAATAGAAACTATTTTGAATAATAAAAAAACTTGTTTTTTCATATATGTTGTTTTTGTACACTTTCAAAAAAAAAAGTAATTCACACGAAACACGCGGATAAACATTACAATTTTAATTTATTCATAACGAAAGAATAATGAATCAATAATGAATGGTTCTATTGAGATATTTGTAATTCGTTCAGGGCCTCTTTAAATTTCTCTATTTGAATTGTAAGAGAAAGGCAGAAGCCTTTGGAGAGAGGGAATAGGTTGAATTCGGGCTTGGAAGCTTGGCAGGGCGATTCTTCAGTCGATAGCGCTACTTTTCCAGGGGTAGGAGGGGCCTCCGAGGAGGGCGGGGCTTTTTTCTCTGAAGAGGGCGGGGCTTCTTTCTCTGATGGGGGCGGGGCTTCTTTCTCTGAAGAGGGCGGGGCTTCTTTCTCTGATGAGGGCGGGGCTTCTTTCTCTGATGAGGGCGGGGCTTCTTTCTCTGATGGGGACGGGGCTTCTTTCTCTGATGAGGGCGGGGCTTCTATCTCTGATGAGGGCGGGGCTTCTATCTCTGATGAGGGCGGGGCTTCTATCTCTGATGAGGGCGGGGCTTCTATCTCTGATGAGGGCGGGGCTTCTATCTCTGAAGAGGGCGGGGCTTCTATCTCTGAAGAGGGCGGGGTTTCTCTCGCTGAAGAGGGCGGGTCTTCTCTCGCTGAAGAGGGAGAACCTTTCTCTGTTAGAGGGACTTGTTCAGTTGAATGAGAATTTTGTCCATTTGAAGGATTAGAAAGTTCGCTGGAAGATGTCTGAAGCCAGCCTTCAAGCCGGCTAACAAGACGAGGTCCACATTCCATCAGGTGGTCGCGGATCTCCTGCACGAAGACCTGGTGAGGATTCCTGGCCATGTTAGTGAGGGACTGGAGCAGGTTGAGTAAGACGGCCTCGTTGTACATACGGCTGTTCTCTTGGCCCCTGGTCGTTCCTATCTGCTTATCGAAACCTGCTTCGTTGTAATAGGGTTCGGGTCCCAGGATAAGTCCCTGGATTGATACAAGAACCTGCAGAAGGTTGGATTTACTTGGGTTCCATATTTCGCTGCCTTTACCGTCCCAGGTTCCAAGCAGGCTGACACACACGCGGCCTTCTACATAGAGGTTGGGGTTGAGACGTTCGTCGCAGTATGAGATGTAGCTGACGTGAGGTGGATGGCTGGGGTAGTTGCCTGGTAGCTGCAGGTCGAATACGAAGATTCCGTCTTCGTACGGCGTTCCCTTGGAACCCTTGATCAACACCGAGAAGAGGTCGAAGCGGTCTGCGAAACTCCTCACTAATATACCTTCGGGTAGAGAGTTCTTTAAGATGCTGATCTCGCGTGTGATTCTCTTGGCAAAATTCTGAGGTTTGGTGGGAAAAGCTGGTATTTCGTAGAAAAAATGAGATACAGGGACTTGATCCAAGATATTTAACTGGACATCGATAGATTTCACAGGCGTTATCTCTGTGTTTGACACTGATTTGGTAGTCTCCTCAGTTTCAGGAATGGGAATAAGATATTTTTTCAAATCTTTTATCTGAAGTGATAGCTTGAATAGTTTTTCTACAGATCCGTTATGGTTTAGAACAGAAAAGAGATTTTCTAAGTTGCCTATAAAATGAAGATAATCTCCATATAGGTAGTCTACGACTTTGTGTAGGATAGGTTTTGCATGCCCTAGGATATTACCAAGTGGTGGGTTGCTTCCGTCGATTGGGAATTGATTCTCTAAAGTCTTTATGAATTCGGAAATGTTATAAGCGACGTTGTTAGCTTTTTCCTGAAGAATATTTGTTTTTGGAGATTCTGATATCTCGGATGCTGTTTCCCAGTTGTTATCATCCACTGAGGAGGATTCATCTTCGTTTCTAAACATTTCCAATATTACTTCGTGAGGGTAGAGTATCACTTCTTCCTTGTTGGCAAGTGTCACTTTGAGCTGTCCAGAAGGTAGGAGATCAGCCACCTGGCCACATTTAGACAATGGGTCTTCATTCTCGGGGTTCTTGAGTAAAATCACCCAGGATCCGTGTTTGATGTCGTTGTAGATGTGTTCCTTCAGGTCGTAGATGCTTAGTTCTTCCTTATTACTCGGTTCTACCCGGATGTCGACGCCCGGGTGAGTTTTGAACCACTGCACGACGGCGGTCCGATCACCGTGGCTAACTTGTTCCACCACGCCGTAGATATCGTGGCCGCTGGGAGACGCCACGTAGCTGCCAGGGAAGAACTCCGACTTGTCTGACTGCTCCAGGAACGTGAGGTCCGTGGACTTGCACCAGCTGGAGGTACCGTCCTGCCATACGATATCGGCCATCGTGGTTGTCTGGAGCAGTTCCACTACCACCACTTCTGAATCCTTCAAATCGGGCTGATTGAAGAAACTTAGTGGAGGTTTCACGAGTTTCGTTTTTGGAAGTAAGCTGAATCTTTCTATATGTAACTCGTTGGGTTTGACACATTCAACGGATTTTTTAGAGTGTTGGCTTGATTTGTCCTCGTCATACAGTAACGAATCTTCGAATGACATCTGCCAGTCCACAGGACCCGTAGGGGTCGTAGGCAGGTTGTCGTAGGCGTCTATCAGCTCTGCCCGCCATTCTGCCATAGTGCCGAAGACATCGCTCGATTTCACCTGGTAGTAATACAGACTCCCAATGTCTCCTAGTTCTGGGTCACCAACCGGTTTTACCATCGGCGCAATGGGATCATTAGCATCTTCCTGCAAAGTCACCGTAGCTGATTCCAGGATGCTCAGTTTGATGCTAGTAATCTTAACGTCTTCAACGAATACACGTAGATTTCTGCCAGGGCATTCTAAAATATTCTTCGTAGCGTCTTTCAACTCATTCCATTGAACACCCTGGAAGTTTTGGGTAGATCCCCAAAGTTGCTGACCTGGATAGAAAGCAACATCTCTGAAATGAGACCAATCGCTATGAATCCATATAATATCATTTAAATTAGATGCTTGACAAACTTGCATTGTTCCTCGGGAATCATCCAAGACACTTCGGATTGTAATTTCACTTATAATTTTATCTACAGCTCCTAGTAAACCTTTGTATATTACTCTTTGATCAATACTCAATTCTTCCAATGGTTTTAGATCTACATCAGGTAAATTGGTAATGATTCTGTTCGTTCCAACTACTTGAACAGTAACTTTGACATCAATCTTTCGACAGATTCCAAATTGACCACCTTCAGATTTTGAAACGACTTCACCCACTTTGACATTTCTATCCAATAGTCGTAGTTTCCTTTCGTATAGAATTTCTTCTCTACCATCAGGATACCATGCTACACGTATATCGCCTTCTTTCGTATTGGATGACATAGAATCGTCCAAATTGGATTCATTCTTCCTGCTTTCAATAACTGTTCCGAAATCAAGCCTTCCCTCGGATTTGCTTGTACGATAAACAATATCGTCGCATTCAAAACTCATCCTTGATGTTTTGAAAGCTGCTGTTTGCACGATACACGCGAGCTCCTATAACTATGTTACATGGATGATTAGCATACCTTTTATATATTCCTATCATTTCAAACATAGACAAATTTCTTTTTTTTTTTTTCATTTTTACAAACACTTTTTTTTTGAATCTCTCTTTTACAAAATGTTCTTTGAACATATCTTTTAAACGAGAATGAAATTTTCGATTTCGTTTTTACAATTTTTTTAACGCGCTGTAGTTTAAAATATTTGCTTAACTCTCGTCTGCAAAATTATTTGATGGCTAACCTATTCACATAATGCGTTTCAATTTCAGTTATTTGCATATATACTTTGAAGTAAACGCTAGTATAATGCGCCATGTGTTGCAACTCTTTTTTTTTAATGAATTAAAATTTGAAAAAATACATGAATCTTATACCAATTTTTACTTGATTTAAATCTCTTAAATATGGGATTTAAATATTACAACAGGTTTATGGAAATGAATTTCTTTTTATTAATGTAATCTCAAACTTTCAGGAATCTCTGCCCTTCTACAGGAGTACATGGTTATGAGACAGAGACGTCAGTTTGGGCGGTATTTAGCAGCGAAAAGATCATTCTTGCGGAGTTCCTCGACCGTGACAATTTTGACAATTAAAAATTATTGTCTTCTAGACAATATTACATCTCAAAGAGAGAGAAGAGAGAGGTATATACATTAAAATGAAAAATGAAATATATATATATGTGATACATTTTTACAAAGTGATGGAAGATGAAGGTAGAAGGAAACCTCGGCGCTGGAAGGTCCTGGACCAGGCGATGAGCGGGTCCTCCACTGCTTCTCCGAGCCCAACCTAGACAAAGTGGCGATATATTCGCAACTTTGCCGACGCCAGGATGGAAAGGGCGTCGTCCTCAAGGCCGGACCAGCCGAAGAGCCAAGCTCCTCGACCGTGGAATAACGATTATTGGGGACACTGACCACTACATAACGCAGAAGCTATCCGATTTTAAGGTGGCTTGTGAAGCTCAATTCCAGATGTCCCTTCATTGAGAGTTTTGTCTGATATACATATACACCTACCCCCCGATTTACACGGTAGATACGTTCCTGAGAAAAACGTGTAAATCGAGGGATAGGTGTATATTAAACTGTCAAATCTGAATAGGTGTTCGCCCCCTCATGAATTAGAGCCTCCCAATATTCTTTTCAACATAGGTAGTATAGAGTAGAATATCGCATTTTAGTATAGTGCGATAAAAACAAAAAAAAAACTTATTTGGAAAACCGTATAAAAGCGAAAACGTGTAAAACAAGTACCGTGTAAATCGGGGGATAGGTGTATATTTAATTTTGAAGTTTTTTTTTTAACTTTTGTTAAATTTTTTTTCTGATTTGTGCGGATATTTGCACTTTAACATTGTATTGACAAGATGTCAATAAATTATGTAAATTGTTTACAGAAGTACAATAAAACGAATAATAAACGGCGTTTATAATTAATTGTTTTATATACTGTATAAGGTGTCAAGAGATGCTCCCCAAAGCTTGAAATTACATTAATAAAAAAACTCATTTCCTGAAACCTGTCGTATTATTTAAAATCCTATACCAAATTATATTAAAAGAATAAAAAACATCTCTCCAACAAAAAAAAGACGCAAACAACAACGATTCCCGTTTCTCATAGAAATAATTGCTGAGATTAGAAGTGAAGATATTATCACAATCCTAACATCTAAATGCAATGATTGGATCTGATTTTAAACTTATTAATCCGTTGTCAAACATGAGCGTTTCATATAATAAGTCAACGCTATGTGTCTTGGTGGAAATTTTTGAAGGGATAATACATTAACTAGTTCATTCCAATCGGTATAACAATAAACTATAATCTGTATTCTTTCAAACATATATCAATTGGGGTCGGTGGAAGGATGATCTAAACCGTTGGTTTTCAACCGCTACGACCCGGAATCGAATCCTGTATTGGGAACTTTTTTCTAACAAAAAAAAAAAAGCTTGAATGGTCCCCGATTCTTACAAATGTCCAACCCCAGCAGCGAGTGCCAGTAACCAAACGGGGTTCTCTGGTACATTTGTAAGTGTAAAAGTCAAACTGTTTATCACATGTGTAGATATGTGGTGTACTTACAGTAAAGTCAGTCGCCAACTTCTATCCACCATGATTATCATGGCCTATACCATGTGTACTAGGGATAGTTAGAAAAACACATATATCAAAATTCTACTGTCTTTGTGGAAGAACATTGCTCTATGCAAATATTAAATATAATTTTACTGTTCTAAAAGCTTATTCCCATAGTTTGCTTGAATAAAATTTCTGAGATTCCACCCCTCACAGTGTAGCATATATAAGCAGAATGATCCAATACAGTATTAGAGCTTTAAGAAGCGGTTTGGTAGATTAAATTGGGGAAACTGCTGGGAGGGTTCACCACTGATGAGCCAAGACCTCCCAATATTTTTTTATTGCAGTAAGGACAGTAGAAGTTTGATATATGGGTGAAAGAAACATTCGCGTCTAAATATTTTCTAAGATTTCGCTCTTCATTCTAGCATATATAAGCAGAATGATCCAATACAGTATTAGAGCTCTGAGAAGCGGTCTGGTAGATTAAATTGGGGAAACCTCTGGAAGGGTTCACCACTGATGAGCCAAGACCTCCCAATATTTTTTCATCGCAGTAAGGACAGTAGAAATTTGATATATGAGTGAAAAGAAACATTCACGTCTAAATGTTTTCATTTGTTATATATAGAT
The DNA here is from genome assembly GCA_030710605.1 of Cordylochernes scorpioides. Taxonomy (NCBI): domain Eukaryota; kingdom Metazoa; phylum Arthropoda; class Arachnida; order Pseudoscorpiones; family Chernetidae; genus Cordylochernes; species Cordylochernes scorpioides. Next base: position 95,203,951 of record CP092865.1, on the reverse strand, counting down.
GGCGCGTTATTGATTTATATTAATCTATATTCTGTACCCTCACAACTATCGAAACCAACTAAACAGAAGGAAGTCGCCACAGTTGGCCAGATGGAATTCTGGTCACCTGTGCCCTCTAGTCTATAAAGAGGAAGCCAAAAGCTTCCCCATGTGCACTAGGTGCAAAACCGATGAGGACACTCCCCAACATATACTAAATTGTATTGGAAAGGACAAAGGATCCCTGTACAGAGAACCAAGAAGAGTTCTTGAACTTCTTTATGAGCACGATCTCCAAGATCTTGTCTAATTTAGACTAATAAAGGATAAGTAAAAAAAAAAACCTATCGATTTCGGAAGATGACCGACGGCGTGTAAAACGGAATTGTTTGAGATTCTTCGGTCACATCACGTGACACAGGGGAATGGAGTACACCATACTGAACGGAAAGACGTCTGGGCGACACATACCTGGATGTCCACCGACACGCTTCGTGGATCAATTAAAGGAACTCACTGACTTAACGGTCACCGAGATGGTACATTGAGCTTAAGACAGAGAATAGCTGGTGTCGTGTTTGGAATGTAATACGTACAGTACAACGTTAGATCACGAATAAAATGATTTATATATTCTGAACAACTTTTACGGTTGTATGTTGTTTTGAAGTAGAGGAAACCTGAACAAAAAACACGTTCATCAACAGGAGAACGCCAAAGAACATAATACTCAAACGAAACAAAAAACACTCCAGTACCATAAAACAATCGAACTTATCTACTTATATAATTGCCTTATTCTGTCTGTGTGAAGTTCACTGTGTGAAGTTCACGGATAGATTTTGGTCAGAATGGATAAAATAAAAAAAGTGTCAAGGGATGGGAATCGAACCCACGACCTTCCGCTTACCGGGCAGATGCCATGACCACTAGGCCACATGACCACAATTTATAATTGTAACAAATAGTATTTGAATCAAAACATTCAATCGGGTAAAACACGGGCGTTGCCCGGGTCATTCGGCTAGTATAAGAATAAAAAGGGCATCTCCTTATCGTGCAATTGAAAGTTGCTGATGGCTTACGCCATCTATCGGAATAAACATCAACTATTCGTTGATTTTTTAAATTATTACAGAATTGGCCAAATACCCATTCTTGATTGATTCTGGAGTAATTAAAAAATTAACGAATAGTTGATATTTATTCCGATAGATGGAGTAATCCATCAGTAACTTTCAATTGCACGATAAGGAGATGCCTTTTTTCTTTCTTAATTTATGCACCTTATTACAGTACAATATTACATTTGTACACTTTTTTTTTTCAAATTGAACTTATGCAAATCCAGTATATAGTCCGGACCGTGAATATTTGGATTGCTATTTGTTTCGGTCAATTTCCCACTTCCTTCATGGGTGGTGGTGGTGTCTTGTCCATGGAACAGATCGATCAGTGCATCCTGATCACAATATGGCTAACTGAGGTACCGTATGGATGTCCTCTTCTGGATTGATGTCTGCCAAATAGAGGGCTGACCGGGTATATATGGTCTGGAATGAGTTGGGTGTTGTAACAGTTATTGCAGTTCCTGTAGGCATGTCTGGGTTTATCTTCATTCCTTTAAAATGTCCTCTTCTGGATTGATGTCTGCCAAATAGAGGGCTGACCGGGTATATATGGTCTGGAATGAGTTGGGTGTTGTAACAGTTATTGCAGTTCCTGTAGGCATGTCTGGGTTTATCTTCATTCCTTTAAAATGTCCTCTTCTGGATTGATGTCTGCCAAATAGAGAGCTGACCGGGTATATATGGTCTGGAATGAGTTGGGTGTTGTAACAGTTATTGCAGTTCCTGTAGGCATGTCTGGGTTTATCTTCATTCCTTTAAAATGTCCTCTTCTGGATTGATGTCTGCCAAATAGAGGGCTGACCGGGTATATATGGTCTGGAATGAGTTGGGTGTTGTAACAGTTATTGCAGTTCCTGTAGTCATGTCTGGGTTTATCTTCATTCCTTTAAAATGTCCTCTTCTGGATTGATGTCTGCCATATAGAGGGCTGGCCGGGTATATATGGTCTGGAATGAGTTGGGTGTTGTAACAGTTATTGCAGTTCCTGTAGTCATGTCTGGGTTTATCTTCATTCCTTTAAAATGTCCTCTTCTGGATTGATGTCTGCCATATAGAGGGCTGGCCGGGTATATATGGTCTGGAATGAGTTGAGTGTTGTAACAGTTATTGCAGTTCCTGTAGGATCTAGTCATGTCTGAATTTATCTTCATTCCTTTAAAATGTCCTCTTCTGGATTGATGTCTGCCATATAGAGGGCTGGCCGGGTATATATGGTCCGGAGTGAGTTGGGTGTTGTAACAGTTATTGCAGTTCCTGTAGGATCTAGTCATTTCTGAATTTATCTTCATTCCTTTAAAATGTCCTCTTCTGGATTGATGTCTGCCATATAGAGGGCTGGCCGGGTATATATGGTCCGGACTGAGTTGAGTGTTGTAACAGTTATTGCAGTTCCTGTAGGATCTAGTCATGTCTGGGTTAATCTTCATTCCTTTAAAATGTCCTGTTCTGATTCTTGAAATTGTTGTTGTTTTTAATTTTCTGTTAATGTTGAGGTTGCATATGGGGTGGGGTATTTTGGTTTTTGTGATCAGTTTCCTTTATGGGTAGCACTTTAATAACAATAATGTGTTGTAAACTGGGATGAAGGAGCTATTGGTTACAAAGAACCAGAACTAATATCCCAGCAGAATCAAAGAAATGGTATAAACACGAATTACGATGGTGAAATATTATGGCTTATACTTTGAATATCATTTATAAATTGTTATACAAAGTTATATGCATTATGGAATAAAGTGTCAAAACTTTCTGTTTACCTCTATAAAATGTGATTCGTGTTTCACCGTATCCTCTATCTGGTGAGATTTGTCAGATCTAGAGAACGAATTAACGAGTTTAAATCGAAATGATAAATAAGGTCGACCATGTTTTACGGCGTAATCTAGAGACCGAATTAACGAGATTTAACCGTAATTATAATTTAGTCCACCATGTTTCAAGGTACCTCCTATCTGGTGAGATCTATTAAACGCAATCTAGAGACCGAATTAACAAGATTGAACCGTCCTCTTTAGACCGAATTAACGAGAATTAACGGTAATAACAATATGGTCGACCATGTTTCACAGTACCCTCTACCAGGCAAGATCCTTCAGACGTCAACTAGAGACCGAATTAACGAGATTTGACCGTCATCTTTAGACCGAATTAACGAGTTTTGACCGTCATTTTTAGACCGAATTAACGAGAATTAACCGTAATTACAATATGATAGACCATGTTTCACGGTGTTCTCTACTTGGTGAGATCCTTTAGACGTTATCTAGAGACCAAATTAACGAGTTTTGACCGTCATTTTTAGACCGAATTAACGAGAATTAACCGTAATTACAATATGATAGACCATGTTTCACGGTGTTCTCTACTTGGTGAGATCCTTTAGACGTTATCTAGAGACCGAATTAACGAGAATTAACCGTAATTACAATATGATAGACCATGTTTCACGGTGTTCTCTACTTGGAGAGATCCTTTAGACGTTATCTAGAGACCGAATTAACGAGTTTTGACCGTCATTTTTAGACCGAATTAACGAGAATTAACCGTAATTACAATATGATAGACCATGTTTCACGGTATTCTCTACTTGGTGAGATCCTTTAGACGTTATCTAGAGACCGAATTAACGAGAATTAACCGTAATTACAATATGATAGACCATGTTTCACGGTGTTCTCTACTTGGAGAGATCCTTTAGACGTTATCTAGAGACCGAATTAACGAGTTTTGACCGTCATTTTTAGACCGAATTAACGAGAATTAACCGTAATTACAATATGATAGACCATGTTTCACGGTGTTCTCTACTTGGAGAGATCCTTTAGACGTTATCTAGAGACCGAATTAACGAGTTTTGACCGTCATTTTTAGACCGAATTAACGAGAATTAACCGTAATTACAATATGATAGACCATGTTTCACGGTGTTCTCTACTTGGTGAGATCCTTTAGACGTTATCTAGAGACCGAATTAACGAGTTTTGACCGTCATTTTTAGACCGAATTAACGAGAATTAACCGTAATTACAATATGATAGACCATGTTTCACGGTATTCTCTACTTGGTGAGATCCTTTAGACGTTATCTAGAGACCGAATTAACGAGTTTTGACCGTCATTTTTAGACCGAATTAACGAGAATTAACCGTAATTACAATATGATAGACCATGTTTCACGGTGTTCTCTACTTGGTGAGATCCTTTAGACGTTATCTAGAGACCGAATTAACGAGTTTTGACCGTCATTTTTAGACCGGATTAACGAGAATTAACCGTAATTACAATATGATAGACCATGTTTCACGGTGTTCTCTACTTGGTGAGATCCTTTAGACGTTATCTAGAGACCGAATTAACGAGTTTTGACCGTCATTTTTAGACCGAATTAACGAGTTTTGACCGTCATCTTTAGACCGAATTAACGAGTTTTGACCGTCATTTTTAGACCGAATTAACGAGTATTAACCGTAATTGTTCAAAACTATAAGTCTAAGGGATAAGTGTCTTTTAGGAAGAAAATTTATTTCAAGCTTTCGGGCCCAACCGCCCTTCGACAGGAAAATTACGCTACTGACGTTTTCGGATCAAATCCATATATATATACACAAAGAAGCCGAAAATATACTACAGTTATGCAAAAAGCTGATTTACATAGTGAATAAAACAATAAAAAGGAAATATAAGTATACATATAGAGAGAATTTGAATGTCTACAATATGAACTGGTATGGAATAAGACAAAGAAGATGGCATATTTTGGAAACACAGAACAGACTAACTATTGAATTTGCGGTCTCAGAGTTCATGGTACGGTGGGAGGTTTGGTGGCTGCAGGGAATAATACATTGTAAATTTCAGGTAGATCAATTTTTCTATTAACGCTGTGGAATTTGCTTGACAGGAGGGATTCGATGACTAGTCTTTGATGTTTGCTGGAGATATTGGAATAATGAATTTTGGGTGATGTAATGTTGAAGGAATGGCCAGTTTCGTTGATATGCTGAACTATTAAGGATCTATGGTCTCGGTTATCAATATTTCTTTTGTGTTCATGAATTCTGATATTGACCTGTCTTCCAGTTTCACCCACGTAGATTCCTGGGCAATTTGAACATTCTATTGAGTAAATAACGTTACGTGCCGTACTGTGAGGTTCATTATAATTGAGTTTCATTATTTGGTTTCGGAGAAGGGATCCTGAGGTAGGTGCGCAGGTGAAGTAGGTTTTAATTCCGAATTTTAACAAGAATCTGGCAATGGTGGATGCTAAAGGTGAATATGGCATACTGCAAATTGATCTGTATACTGGAGGCTGTATCTTTTTGGATGAATCGTGAAAGTGTCGTAATATAAAGGACATTGGGTATGCACAGTTTTTGAGGTTAGCTATTATGTTTTGTGTTTCAAGGGTCTTGTACTTCTGGAGGGAGCAGTGGGTATGTATTCGTTTTGAAAGTGCAATGACTGTATTGATCTTGTGACTGATTGGGCAGAAGGACGAGTATTGAACGTAATTAGGGCGGAAAGTTGGTTTATAATAAACGGTGGTGTGGAATTCATGCTGGTCACGGATAATTTTTATGTCAAGAAACGGAAGGATATTATTGTTCTCTTTTTCAACGGTGAAGTGGAGATCAGGGTGATAATTGTTTAGGTTGCAGAGGATGTTTTCGGTTTGGGTGTTGGTGCAGATGCAAAAGATATCGTCGATGTACCTGCGCCAAAAGACTATGTCATGGGGGAACCTGGCGGTAATCCATCGGTCTATTGAGCGCATTGAGATCTCCGCTATTGTAGTCGATAGAGGGCTTCCCATTGGCGACCCCTTTGCTTGCCTGTATGATTTGGAATTATATGCGAATATGCAGTTATTCAGACATAAGGTAATGAGTTGGGTGATTTTATGGATGGTATCTATCTATATGCTGTTCTTGTACAATATGATACAATATGATAGACCATGTTTCACGGTATTCTCTACTTGGTGAGATCCTTTAGACGTTATCTAGAGACCGAATTAACGAGTTTTGACCGTCATTTTTAGACCGAATTAACGAGTTTTGACCGTCATCTTTAGACCGAATTAACGAGTTTTGACCGTCATTTTTAGACCGAATTAACGAGTATTAACCGTAATTACAATATGATAGACCATGTTTCACGGTATTCTCTACTTGGTGAGATCCTTTAGACGTTATCTAGAGACCGAATTAACAAGTTTAGACCGTCATTTTTAGACCGAATTAACGAGAATTAACCGTAATTACAATATGATAGACCATGTTTCATGGTGTTCCCTACTTGGTGAGATCCTTTAGACGTTATCTAGAGACCGAATTAACGAATTTTGACCGTCATCTTTAGACCGAATTAACGAGAATTAACCGTAAATACAATATGATAGACCATGTTTCACGGTATTCTCTACTTGGTGAGATCCTTTAGACGTTATCTAGAGACCGAATTAACGAGATTTGACCGTCATTTTAGACCGAATTAACGAGTTTTGACCGTCATCTTTAGACCGAATTAACGAGTTTGACCGTAATTACAATATGATAGGCCTTGTTTCACGGTGTTCTCTACTTGGTAAGATCCTTCAGACGTTATCTAGAGACCGAATTAACGAGTTTTGACCGTAATAGACAATGTGACAGACCATGTTTCACGGTATCTTCTACCTGGAGAGATCCTTCAGACATCATATAGAGACCGAATTAACGAGTTTTGACCGTAATAACAATATAGTCTACTATGTTTCACGGTATCCTCTACCGGGTAAAATCCTCCAAACGTCATCTAGAGACCGATTCAATGAAATATATCCGAAAAATAGATATTTCTGGAATAGATATCTCAATTGTTACCAACAAAGATGAGCCCTCAGTTTCGAATCTTGCTGCTTTCCTTTGGTCTTATCATCTTCAGCATAGGTGAAACTACCATGTGGATAATGATCCGACCATATTTTATTAAGGAAAGCCATGGTCACCTAAATGAAACTGATGAATCTGAGTTTGAATTTGAGACGAATCTGCTTTTTCTTTATCATATTTCCATCATAACATTGCATCTACATGATGTTGTTGATCATATAATCCTTTTCATCTGTACTCTTTACAGGAACATTACTGGCGTCCGTATCTGGATATTTGCATATAACATCAACAATCTTGCTTACTTCTGTTTGAATTTTATCTATGCAACAGCTCAGTTTATTGTTGATCCGTTGCGTGCAAAACAAATTCAAATTATCTTTGTCATGGTAATCATTGCTCTTAATTTCTGGCTTCTTATTTTCTTCAATGTCTATGATTTTTATGCTGCCAAACCTCCTTTAGGTCTTGGAGGTGCTTTTCCTAATCTTCATATTCATCTAAGTATCTGTCCGAAGTAAATTTCAACATGTTCTTGAACTAAAGAATCCCGATATGCAAATTAATACTATTTGAAGAAAAGAATTCTCTGAAAGCTTCCTTGATTTATCATTCTTTTCATGTTCTTGAACTAGAGAATCCAGATATGCAAATTAATACTATTTGAAGAAAAGAATTATCCGAAAGCTTCCTTGATTTATCATTCTTTTCATTTTCTTGAACTAGAGAATCCAGATATGAAAATGACTACTATTTGAATTTAAAGAAAAGAATTCCCCAAAAGCTTCCTTGATTTATCATTCTCTTCTTACATTTGAAAATAAAAAGTTACTACTATTACTATTACTAATAGATAAGATATATATAGATGGAAAATTTGCCGGGAGGAAATTAATCCATGGAAGCAATGGGCGCCTCTCCCGTCAAAATAAACGTCAGAATCTGACGCCATAGATGACGTCAGATTCTGACGTTTATTTTGACGGGAGAGGCGCCCATTGCTTCCATATCTACTTATATAATTGCCTTATTCTGTCTGTATGTCTGAAGCTCACGGATAGAATGCGCGCCCATTGGCTGCCAGCGAACACGTGGCCTCCCTGCCCCCCGCTAGACAACCCTGTTATCAGCTGTGCGATACATACACCTGTCTATAGCGGCCACTCTAGACAACCCTGTTATCAGCTGTGTGATACATCCACCTGTCTATACAGACCACCCTGTCTATAGCGGCCACTCTGGACACCCCTGTTATCAGCAGTGTGCTACATCCACCTGTCTATACAGACCACTCTGTCTATAGCGGCCACTCTAGACAACCCTGTTATCAGCTGTGTGATACATCCACCTGTCTATACAGACCACCCTGTATATAGCGGCCATTCTAGACAACCCTGTTATCAGCTGTGTGATACATACACCTGTCTATAGCGGCCACTCTAGACAACCCTGTTATCATCAGTGTGTTACATTCACCTGTCTATACAGACCACCCTGTCTATAGCGGTCACTTTAGGCAACCCTGTTATCAGCAGTGTGATACATACACCTGTCTATACAGACCACCCTGACTATAGCGACCACTCTAGACAACCCTGTTATCAGCTGCCTGTCTATACAGACCACCCTGTCTATAGCGGTCACTTTAGGCAACCCTGTTATCATCAGTGTGTTACATTCACCTGTCTATACAGACCACCCTGTCTATAGCGGTCACCTTAGGCAACCCTGTTATCAGCAGTGTGATACATCCACCTGTCTATACAGACCACCCTGTCTAAAGCGACCACTCTAGACAACCCTGTTATCAGCTGTGTGATACATCCACCTGTCTATACAGACCACCCTGTCATTAGCGACCACCCAAGACAACGTTTTTAAAATATATTCGCACTCGGGTAAACCCCGGGCGTTGCCCGGGCCATTCGTCTAGTATATATATATACATTTAAGTACTTTTATATATTTACTAGCCGAATGACCCAGGCAACGCCCGTGTTTTACCCGATTGAATGTTTTGATTCAAATACTATTTGTTACAATTATAAATTGTGGTCATGTTGCCTAGTGGTCATGGCATCTGCCCGGTAAGCGGAAGGTCGTGGGTTCGATTCCCATCCCTTGACACTTTTTTTATTTTATCCATTCTGACCAAAATCTATCCGTGAACTTCACACAGTGAACTTCACACAGACAGAATAAGGCAATTATATAAGTAGATAAGTTATAAATGAATATCAAAATTCGAAACTATTTTAAAGGCGTAAGATTTTTTTTTATTAAAATATTTCTACTGCCTTTTACTGCAATGGAAAAATTAATGGGAGGGGTTTTAATAACAGATGGCGCGCTAGTGCATCATGTTATAAATGAATATCATGAGTTGTATCTAATCGCGCCTGTGAAGAGCAGTACAATATTTAAAAAAAGAACAAAAAATCTTGAGACGAAAAATTTGTTGAGTAAAATTAATCATTCCTCCAGGGAAAAGTATCTTTTCAAAACCTTTTTATTATTCTCTGGCTTTCAGGCAACGACGCTCTTCTATAGGAGAAAATTAAAATATACAAGTATACAGTTATCAGCGTCATGCATTCTTTCTTAATTCTGTCACCGTTTGCTTTTGGTTCAGTGGTAGAATGCTCGCCTGCCACGCGGGCGCCCCGGGTTCGATTCCCGGCCGATGCATTTTTTTTTTTACAATTTTTAAACCTCATTTATATTATTAAAATATATGTGCTTTTCCTGTCTATGTACAGATTTATGGTCTATGTACACATTTATACAAGTATGTAAACAAGTTATTTGCAAATTGCGTGGCAAATTTGCCTTTCGCTCTCAAGCAGCGCCTCTAGCGGTGAAGATGGGAGGTAATATCAGCTGACCTAATGGACATGTAAAACGTGTTTTAACAGGACATAGAGAAAAATCTGGAAAAGATATTTTTCGAATTTTTAGTCAAGAAAAATAAATTGACAGGTTCTGGGAAAAAAGTAGTTGTTTTTTATTCAGAAAATGATGATGACAATATTGCTGTATCATATTTGATTATCAGATCCAAAATTATATCCGGAAAAATTTCAAAAAGCAGAGACCACGGGTGAAGCAGTTCATTTTTAGTATGCAGGAACAAAATTCTAACAGAAAAACATTCATTCGACCAGAAGACACAAAGCCAGATCATCTACTTATATATTTGCCTTATTCTGTCTGTCTGTCTGTCTGTAAGTCTGAAGCTCACGGATAGAATGCGCGCCCATTGGCTGCCAGCGAACACGTGGCCTCCCTGACCACGTGACCTCCGTGACCACCCTGTCTATAGCGACCACTCTACAGCTGTGTGATACATCCACCTGTCTATACAGACCACCCTGTCTATAGCGGTCACTTTAGGCAACCCTGTTATCATCAGTGTGTTACATTCACCTGTCTATACAGACCACCCTGTCTATAGCGGTCGCTTTAGGCAACCCTGTAATCAGCAGTGTGTTACATCCACCTGTCTATACAGACCACCCTGTCTATAGCGACCACTCTAGACAACCCTGTTATCAGCTGTGTGATACATCCACCTGTCTATACAGACCACCCTGTATATAGCGGTCATTCTAGATAACCCTGTTATCAGCTGTGTGATACATACACCTGTCTATAGCGGCCACTCTAGACAACCCTGTTATCAGCTGTGTGATACATCCACCTGTCTATACAGACCACCCTGTCTATAGCGGTCACTTTAGGCAACCCTGTTATCATCAGTGTGGTACATTCACCTGTCTATACAGACCACCCTGTCTATAGCGGTCACTCTAGGCAACCCTGTTATCAGCAGTGTGATACATACACCTGTCTATACAGACCACCCTGTCTATAGCGGCCACTCTAGACAACCCTGTTATCAGCTGTGTTATACATACACCTGTCTATACAGACCACCCTGTCTATAGCGACCACTCTAGACAACCCTGTTATCAGCTGTGTGATACATCCACCTGTCTATACAGACCACCCTGTATATAGCGGCCGTTCTAGATAACCCTGTTATCAGGTGTGTGATACATACACCTGTCTATAGCGGCCACTCTAGGCAACCCTGTTATCTGCTGTGTGATACATCCACCTGTCTATACAGACCACCCTGTCTATAGCGACCACTTTTAAAAACACACAGTTTGGAATGGGACGTTTCACAAGAGTGACATCCATGGCGCCAATTTATAAATGTAACGGATAGTATTTGAATTAAAACGTTTTTAAAATATATTCGCACTCGGGTAAAACCCGGGCGTTGCCCGGGCCATTCGTCTAGTCTCTTTATAAAAATATCGCTTCTCAGACAAAGTTTGGAGCGGGGCGTTCCACAAGAATGACATCCAAGGCGCCAATTTATAATTGTAACGAATAGTATTTGAATAAAAGCATTTAATCGGGTAAACCCCGGGCGTTGCCCGGGTCATTCGGCTAGTACAAGTATCAGAGTCATCAATTCTGTCATCGTTTGCTTTTGTGAATGGAATGCTTTTACGTAATATACGTAAAATACGTAACTAATATGACTGAAATTTTATCAGTATGTATAGTAGAATCTGGAAAAACTTATATTGAATATTTCAGGTCTCTATCCCGAATATTCTTCGAGTTATTTCAAATTTGAGTTGCAAATTTTCTCTTTCGCTCGCAAGCAGCGCCTCTAGCGGTGAAGATGGGGGGTAATATCAGCTGACCTAATGTACATGTAAAACGTGTTTTAACAGGACATAGAAAAAAATATGGAAGAGATATTTGTCGCATTTTTAGCCAAGAAAATTTGAAATTGACAGGTTCTGGGCAAAAATAGCTGTTTTTTTTTTAGTCAGAAAATGATTATGACAATATTGCTTTACATATTTGATTATCACAGATACAAAATTATATCCGGAAAAATTCCAAAAAGCAGAGACCACGGGTAAAGCCAGTTCATTTTTAGTATGCAGGAACAAAATTCTAACAGAAAAACATTCATTCGAGCAGAAGACACAAAGTCAGATCATCTCTTTATAAAAATATCGCTTCTCAGACACAAAGTTTGGAGCGGGACGTTTCACAAGAATGACATCCACGGCGCCAATTTATAATTGTAACGAATAGTATTTGAATAAAAGCATTTAATCGGGTAAAACCCGGGCATTGCCCGGGTCATTCGGCTAGTCTGGTATATGGTAAACCTGGTTTTCTCTTATAGAAGGGCGTCCGTGCCTGAAAGCTAGAGAATAATAAAGATGTAAAACAACACTTGAAGTTACACCGCATGAGTTTCTTTTCAATGAAAAATCAAAATTTATTTCAAGGTGAAATATCGACTATTTCTAACCTTTTTAGATGAGGTATGAAAGGGTGAATTATGAAAAGTAATTTTATTTATTTATTTATTATCATTTACAAAGCACGCGATATCCGTCTTGGATATTTGCATGCATACACAAGTTTAGGAGCTTATTTACAGTAATTATTAATATGATTTTAGTTATTATAAATAGAAATTATTAACGTATTTGTCAATTGGTTAACGGTTTATTTACCCTATAATGAGTATTAGTAAACATCACAAATAAGAACAGAAATTTAGAGCTATTTACAGCATATAACTATATACCAGTTATTACAGCCCAGGCTATCTATTACTAAAAAACATTCTACAAAATCTATTAAAATGTATATACATATATCTATTATTAACTATTTGATTTAAACTATTTATATTTATTTGATTTTTAACTCTCAAGTCCTCTACAAGTCGACAGTCCGTTAGAATATGTACAGGATTTTATGAAGAGTAATGATTAACGGAAAAATAAAAGTGTCCAGGGATGGGAATCGAACCCACAATGTTCCGCTTACCGGGTAGATGCCATGTCCACTAGGCTATCCTGGACGTATTTTTCCGTTCATATGTTGAAAAGACATGTTTCCCTGGAGGAATAATTAATTTTGCTCAATATTGATGTAAGGGATTATTTTATAGAATTTCTTATAAGGTTTTTTGTTATTTATTCAGCCAAGCTTTCAAGGATTTCTGTCCATCTACCGAAGTAAAAAAATGAGAACTCCTTAGAAGCCTAGAAATGCTCCAAAGTTCTGCTAAAAAAAGACTTAAAAGAAAATCTTCACCTAAAGATTTTGTACTTTATTAAAATAATATAAATGAATATTTTAAATCATTTTTAAAATATATTATTCCAAAACGTTTCTCGGTAACCCGTTATAACTCTTTTTGAAGAAAACTATATTCATTATAGCAATATTACTTTGTATAACCTCTTCTTCTTTATCATTCTCTATCATTAATTCGGTCCTGTGCTACGAAGACGCTTGGAATTATTTTCACAACACACCGCGAGACCAAAGGAATATTCTTGCGGGCTTCTTAGACACCGTCATCGGGCGGTGACCAGACTACTCTCAACGGATTGTTCAATTTCAGGGCAGCTCTGTAGCTACCGACTGAGATCAAAACGTCCCCTCGGGGAGGGCTCCGCCTGATGTGAATTCCCACTTCCAACCAGAAGACTGTAAATATTTCTTAACTCTTGATGGAGTGTAAATATTGACTAGAATGTCAATAAAGTCTGTTTTAATTGCCAATTGTCTCTTCTTCTTTCTTATCTCCACACTGGGTGAAGTAGAATGCGTCTGCCTTTGTCATCAAGACTGGGAGCACTACTCAGTAGCAGGCCACTGACTTAGCTCCAATATGAAATGTCTGATATGAGGAACAGACACCATGTACAGCCCCTCCTAACATGGAGTACAAACGCTGATCATCCTGTATCCCTGGAGTCCTTACAGGGTACTATCAGCCGGGCCAGCTGAGCCCAGGTTTTTTAGTGAGCTTATTACTTCTCCCCCTCCTCCTTTTTCATCCGGGCTTGGGACCGGCAAAGGTGAAGTTATATCAATAATAAATAGTAGAAGTGCCATAGAATAGCAATACAGAAGTAACACATAAACCACAGGCAAAAAGTGTGTGTGATGGCAAAAATTGTAGGTATATCCTAATTCTGAACAAACTGATATTTAAAAGCATGTGAATACTCCAAATACAATGAAATATAAACAAAGAATTTTTTAAAATGCAATAAAACAAGTATTAAAAAAATCGAACCCCTTCCTTGCACAATAAAATTTCTTTATTACAAAAACAACGCGAGCTTTCGAGATCTCGCTCTTCAACAGGGGGGGGGGGGGGGGGGGCGATAACATTCAACTTTGCTTACTAAACTACTAAACTTAGATATTTTTTTAAAAAGTACTAGACGGGTGACCCGGGCTTCGCCCCGGGATTGACCCGTGTGCATATCTACCCGAGTGATATATATTTAGATAAGATTTTTTTTATAATTGTTTGTTATTAGCATTATCTATTTGTTTGCATCAGTATAATTTAATCTAATCTTTGATAGAGGGCGCTGTTCGTGAGCTAAGTAGAATAATTTGAATATATAGTTTTAATAATTGATTTATATATATTTTAAAATAGCCTATCGTCTTCCTCGTATTTTTTTACCTATGTTTGGAAATTTTGGTTTGAATTAGTGAACTACTGCGAATTTGTATACCGGACATACAAACATACAAACATTGATTTTTATATATATAGACTAGATATAACAATTTTCTTATATCTCAATAAAACAAAAGTAACAATATCTACAATAAACTGTTTAAAAATAAGAAAGTGGTTTTAAAAGCTATTTTTAAAATTTTGTTTGTACTTACCTTCTTTAACATTCTTTATTCTTCATCTTATTTTCCTCCTATTGGGTATTTTTTAAATACATTAGAATAACCTCCATGAGAGGACACTCATGCTAGCGGACACCTCTCTACAAAGGACAGTTTTCATTTGCAAAATTACTATTTTTACTATTTAGTAACTCTCTGGATGGGGCTTTGGCACATTTGTAAGTGCAAAGTCGAACCGCTTTTCACATGTGTAGACATGTGGTGCGCTTACAGTAAAAGCAGTCGCTAACTACCCACCATGATTATCATGGCCTGTACCACGTGTACTAGGAATAAGCAAAAAAAAAAGTAACTCTCTGGTAAGAGGACACCTCTCCCTAAAGGACACTTTGGATCTGTAATTAGGTGTTGTCCTTTATAGGCAGGTTCTACTGTACTATTTTCAACACACATAAACAAAAAAAAACCGTTAAGATTCCATGGTCTTATATAGAATACCCGAAAGGAGAAGGATATCCATAAATCAGTTAAACAAGTATTTACATCTTAGAGCATGGAAGGAGCGAGTGTCATAGAAGCAGGCCGCTCGGAGTCCAAACTGTCAACAGCAGTCGTAGGATCCTATGTGGACATTGATGACAAAGGTTGAGATAATAAAAGGTTTTACAAGAGACAAAGTCCTGGATGCTTTATACAACTTTACTTCTTATCTCCAGTCAACAATCATATCAGGGAATCAAGCTTGTAGAGTTTGTTGATGGTGTCTGCTGGGGATACTGAGTAGAGCTCATCAATGGATGAGTTAATACAGTCAATGATGTAGTTTGGGGTTGCAGGTTGACACTTAGTACATAGTGGGAAAACCTTGTAACCATTCTGGAAAGTCATTGTCCGTAGATGACCAGACTTAAGTCTGGAAATCAAAGATCGTTGTTCTCCTGGGAGGACAGAATTGGTGTTTGTCCCTCCTGCTCTGTACCAGTCATGTGCAGCAATAGATTTCCATTCTTGTTGGAGGCATTATTTATTTTATTAAACAATGAAAACTGTTCTTTGTAGAGAGGTATCCTCTAGCAAGAGGTGTCCTTTCATAGAGGTCCTAATGTTCCATATAATTTCTCGGGAAAAGGTTCAAAAACATTTACAGAAGAGTCATGCTGAAATTGATGAAAATTTGTGGAACAATTCACAAATGTGCAAATTTTAAACAAAACTGTTTTGAAAAATAAAAGGGCAACAGGTCTATATCCAATTTAATGAAATGTTTGCAACAATACAATATTGTTACCATCATCAGACAAATGTACTGAATCTAATGGTAACAACGATGTTACAGAAACTCTCACAAATATTTCATTAATTTGAATTCAGTTTACTACCTGAATATTTTAAAAAAACAAGGTAATAAGACACCAAATCCAAATAAATAAAAAGTATGTGACGTTTCAGTAACAGTGTTGTTACCATCTTCAGATAAAAGTACTGATTCTTTTGTCTGAAGATGGTAACAACGCTGAAATGTCACACACTATTTATTTATTTGGATTGGGTGTCTTATTAACTTGTTTTTATAATCTATAATCCAAATTGTGTCCTATCAACAGTTCTGAAAATTTATATAATTTCTAGTGCAACAAGTAAAAAAATACCTTTCTATTGAAAAAATGCACAGCACTAAGCCTAGGTTAGTAACATCATATACACTCATGGACAAAACTTAAGGAAGTGGAAAGTCTTATATTGTCTATTTTTTAAGAAGACAGAGGCAATTTTGTTCACATTTGATTATCTTGTATGTCTATATATATAAAAATGAATGTTTGTATGTTTGTCTGTTGGTTGGTTTGTATGTCCGGTATACAAATTCGCAGTAGTTCACTAATTCAAACCAAAATTTCCATACATAGGTAAAAAATAACGAGGATGACGATAGGCTATTTTAAAAAATATATAAATCAATTATTAAAACTATATATTCAAATTATTCTAAATAGCTCATCTAGAACGCGGTTGATCTGATGGCGGGGCGCGCCCATTGGCCGCCTGCGACACGTGGCTTCCCTGTGCGCGCGCATGCGCCGGGAAGCCACTCGCACGCCGGCAGCCAACGGGAGCAGTCGCTTGCTCGCCGGGAGTCAACGGGCGCCGACATTTACTCGCTTGCAGCCAACGGGCACATGTTTAATGTGTTTGAATAATACATTTAATCATGTAAACCCGGGCGTTGCCGGGCAACCCTAGGAAGCAAGATGTATACAAGGTGTAGACAAGATGAAGATCTAGATGAAGATTAAAACGTTTTTAAAATATATTCGCACTCGGGTAAAACCCGGGCGTTGCCCGGGCCATTCGTCTAGTCTTCAATAAAGATCACTGTAATATCTTTCAGAGTTATTGTCTGAATCCCGATGTACATGCTAAAAGGTACAACTTCCTTAAGTTTTGTCCATGAGTGTATTGTCTGAATCCCGATATACATGCTAAAAGGTACAACTTCCTTAAGTTTTGTCCATGAGTGTATTGTCTGAATCCCGATATACATGCTAAAAGGTACAACTTCCTTAAGTTTTGTCCATGAGTGTATTGTCTGAATCCCGATATACATGCTAAAAGGTACACCTTCCTTAAGTTTTGTCCATGAGTGTATTGTCTGAATCCCGATATACATGCTAAAAGGTACAACTTCCTTAAGTTTTGTCTATGAGTGTATTGTCTGAATCCCGATATACATGCTAAAAGGTACAACTTCCTTAAGTTTTGTCTATGAGTGTATTGTCTGAATCCCGATATACATGCTAAAAGGTACAACTTCCTTAAGTTTTGTCCATGAGTGTATTGTCTGAATCCCGATATACATGCTAAAAGGTACAACTTCCTTAAGTTTTGTCTCCATGAGTATAAATAAGATATAAATGTGAGGGTTTGATTGGGTTTGTTTCACACATATAATTGACATGAGAAAATGTGACAATATGTAGATAAGTCTGGAAGAGTCATCTTGGTAGTTTAAGCCCTGGAATATGCAATTTTGAAGATGAGAAAATTTTTAAATTCCATTTCTTTCATGTATATGATCTAGTTGTTACCTTAGGTTTCAATAATACAAATTATTGAAGATAGAAAATAATAACAAAATCTACCCCCACTTGTCCAAAATGTAGCTTGGCACCTACAGCTCCAGAACACATTTTGGCTTGCATTAGATGCACTAAACAGGACCTTTAGGAGAGGCCGCTGCTTATCATCAAACAGCTCGAGAAGTATAAACTCATGAAATTTATGTAATCTTTACACAAGCAGATAAGAAACAACAACAACAAACACAAGGTAATAAGACTAAATCCAAATAAATAAATAGTGTGTGACATTTCAGTAACAGCGTTGTTACCATCTTAAGACAAAAGTACTGAAAGCACAAAACAAGTACATTCAGTACTTTGGTCTGGAATGATAATAACGCTGTTACCAAAATGTCACACACTATTTATTTATTAGGATTTGGTCTTATTACCTTGTGTTTATAATCTACTAGCCGAATGACCCGGGCAACGCCCGTGTTTTACCCGACTGTAGATGTTACAACGGTGATCCTTAGGTCGCTGGTTCAAATCCGGCTCGAGGGAGCCGGCGAGCACGTGACCTCCCTGTGCGCGCGCATCCGTGACAGAGGCGGCCGGCCGATGAGGAATGAGGAAAGACGGTCGTGACTATATATATTAATTAATAATAATAATAATTATCATTAGATAATGATAATAATGATCATAATGATGATGTGCGCGCATCCGTGACAGCGGCCGATGAGGAATTGAGGAAAGACGGTCGTGACTATATATGTTAATAATCCAAATTGTACCTTATCAAAAACAAAAAAAAAAAAACTAAGGAGAGAACCCCACTTGCCCAAAATGTAGCTTGGTACCTGCAGCTCCATAACACATTTTGGCTTGCATTAGATGCACTAAACAGGACCTTTGGGAGAGGCCACTGCTTATCATAAAACAGCTGGAGGAGCATGAACACATGGAATCCGTGTAATCTTTACACAAGGCAGGGATAAGAAACAACAACAACAAGGAGAGAGCATTTGAATCAAAGCCTTTATTTATTTCGTTGCACAAAAAAAATGGAAAAATGTACAAAGGTGCTGGAATTCTGAGATGCATTTCATTCATGGTATAAAAGTGAGCGGAGAAGAGATAACAATAAAGACAGCAGTAAGGTAGAAAGTTTGGACTTACAAGACAAGTACCAAAGGCTTCGAAATCAAAAACAAAAAAAAATCAGACATAACAATATAGATAAGACGTAGATACCCATAAGAGAAAAATATATAGAAAAAATACCCACACACCTAAAAAACTCTAAGACCTTTTTTTTTTTATAATGCACGGGTTAAAAAAAAAGAGAGTGAGAAAGTGTGAAGAAAGGAAAGACTCTATAGAAATAAAACTAAAGAGAAAAGAATATAAATAAAGAAATTAATGATAAACAATTTATTTAAGAGAAAAGAAAACTAAAAGCAACATTCTCACATATTTTGACAAAAAAGAAGAAGAGGTAAACACAAGGAGATCAATCAATCCTAAAAAAAAATAAAAAATAAAAGGGAGAATAAAAAGCGGGAAAAAATGACATTTTTTTACAATAGGGAAACATATTTACATAAAGTAGGGAGAGAGTGGGGTGAGGGTATAGAAAAGGTAGGTAGAAAGTAGGTAAAAACATTACGCATACGGGGAAGTGTTGCGTAAGGTCACGAGCGAGACCTCATGAATCTGTTTTCCAGATATACTGATAGCATCATGGCCGGTAGGATAAACTGTGATTGGTGGTTTGTTACTTTGGTCCAACGTTTACCGTCTTGGTTGTAACCTGTACACAATTAGGGGTTTTTACTTTTTGGAGCACATCTTAGCATATACAAGTAGGTTAGAAAGATAGAAATAAGGTTTAGAGTATGATAAGGCACAATTTGGATTATTCTATATACAGTTACGAGCGTCATGCGTCATCTCTGTCACCGTTTGCTTTATCTTTGGAATGGCGCTCTCCTATTGGTGGGCTACGATCACGTGGCTACGATGGTGCCGCCACTACGTGAGACACTTTGTTTTTGACTTTGCCCCCCCCACTCGCTCTTTGGTTTTTGTAACTATTGTGTTGGAGCGGGTAGCTCCTTAAATAAATGCATGTATTAGTTAATAACCAAATGGAATCCTCTCTTTCTTTTTCCCTGTAAGAGACGCCTACGGAAGCCAACAGTACATAGACAGATAAAGCACATAGGCTATAGTTATTAACTAATATATGCATTTATATAAGGCGCCAATTTATAATTGTAACAAATAGTATATGAATCAAAACATTCAATCGGGTAAAACCCGGGCGTTGCCCGGGTCATTCGGCTAGTAGATTATAAACACAAGGTAATAAGCCCAAATCCAAATAAATAGTGTGTGACATTTTGATAACAACGCTGTTATTGAAACCTCACACACTATTTATTTATTTGGAGTTGGTCGTATTACCTTGTGTTTATAAGGTTTAGAGTGTGCAAAACTTGACAAAGCCTTACGAAAGCCTTTATGATAAAGTGCATAATTTGTATTATGAGATTTAGCAATGAAAGGTAACAAGACCAAATCAAAATAAATAGTGTGTGACGTTTCAGTGACAGCTTTGTTACCATCATCAGTACTTATTCTTGTCAAATACTTTTGTGTGATACGGGGCTCTCTAGCACACTTGTAAGTGCGAAAGTCAAACTGCTTTCCACATGTTTAGACATGTGGTGCACTTACAGTAAAAGCAGTCGCCTACTTCTGCTCACCATGATTATCATGGTCTGTACCATGTGTGCTAGGAATAATAATAATATTTTTTTTAATTTGAGTAATGATGGTAAAAAAACTATTACCGAAATATCACACACTACACCTATACCTTGCTTTGCGTCGGGGGTTACAATCCAAAAAAACACGACGCAAAGTGAAAATATGTGAAGGCGCAATCAAAAACAAAGGTGTTGTCATATTTTAGGAAAAAAAATTCAAAAAAAAAAAAAAAAAATTAAAGACTCGAATCCAAAACAACGCAACTCGAAAATCTAACAACGCACAGTGAAAATCAGTAAAAATTAGGCAGAGACGCAACTTCGGAAAAAATGCAAAACAAACGACGCAAAGCGAGGTATTGGTGTATTAGAATTTGGTCTTGTTGACTTGTGTTTCCAAAGTCCCTAGTTTTAAGTCCTAATGGGTTTAATCATGGTTATTTAAACAGAACCTTGGAAACAGCTCGAGTAGCATGAACTCATGGGATTTGTGTGATCACAAGGCAGGGATAAAGAACAACAACCATAGTTAGAACAATCTGAAATCTTGGTTCCAGCTGATGGTGTTATAGTGAGGTAGGAGTGTATAGGTAGGGTAGGAAATACAATATGATGTGCCAAACATGATAGATATGTGTAAATATGTATTTTTTTTTTTTTTGCTTATCCCTAGTACAGGTGGTACAGGCCATGATAATCATGGTGGGTAGTTAGCGACTGCTTTTACAGTAAGCACACCACATGTCTACACATGTGAAAAGTAGTTCGACTTTGCACTTACAAATGTGCCAGAGCCCCGTTTGGTTACTTGCACTCACAGGTGGGGTTGGACTTTTGCAAGAATTGGGGGGCATTGGAGCTTTTTTTTTTTTAAACATAAAAAGTGTCCAATGTGGGAATCGAACCCGGGTCGTAGTGGTCGAAAACCAAACGGTTTAACCAGCCTTCCACCGACCCCCCGTAAATATGTAATAATATGTAAATACTCCATGCTGACGAGCGCCAATAACGCGAAACGCTTTTGTGGATGGCTTTTCTTGATTTATCAAGAAATTGGGTTGGCCAAATATCAGGGAACATGGCTAAATCAATGTTTAGTTGATTTCTGTTCCACCAGATGGCGCTCTGCCTTCTGAAAAGCACATGTGCTCCTGGTCAGGTTATGCCTTTTTTATTTTTAATATCTAAATATGCAATGGCCCTCGGCAGAGCTGATTTCTACAGGGCGCATTCCCAGGTGGAGGATAGGTGAACAACCTTCAGATATGAACCAGGCCAGCTATGAAACAAGCAGAATAACTCTGACGAATAAACAGTCATAGACTAACAGCAGCATTGATAAAAAGAGGAGAAAGACCTCTTTAAAAATCCTGACCTGGTTGATAGACCTCAGCAAGGGTTCCTCTCCAGGGATACAGAGGAGCTGTGTCTGTACTCATGTTAGCATGAGTCAGCAGCAAAGGCTTCCATGTTAGGAACAGTCTCAAATTACAGGCAAAGTCAGACATTCACTAAAGTGTGCCTGGATCATGGTGCCATGATCAACGAAAGCTGCACTCCTACACACCATTCCATGATATCATGAACTCATGGAATTCGTGCAATCTTTACACATATTTGAAGTAAACGAAAAAATTGCGCTATAAATTTTAAAAATAAAACTACAACCTTTCACAATGAGTTTCTTTTATTATAAGAAACTCATTGTGAAAGGTTGCAGTTTTATTTTTAAAATTTTTACACAAAGGAATAAACACAAGGTAATAAGACCAAATCCAAATATATAAATGGTGTGTACTATTTATTTATTTGATCTTATTACCTTGCATTTATAATCTACTAGCCGAATGACCCGGGCAACGCCCGTGTTTTACCCGATTGAATGTTTTTATTCAAATACTATTTGTTACAATTATAAATTGGAGCCGTGGATGTCACTCTTGTGAAACGTCCCGCTCCAAACTGCTGGTATTACCCCTCATTTTCACCGCTAGAGGCGCGAGCGAATTGACTTTTTGAAAATATACATAATTATAAAGATAGAAGCTTCTATAGAAATAAATAAAATAAGCCGAAATAGCTCAGTTAGGAGAGCGTTAGACTGAATATCTAAAGGTCCCTGGTTCGATCCCGGGTTTCGGCATCTTTTTTTAATTTTTAAATTTCTACTTACCGTAACTTGACACGTGACTCAACGTGACAGAATTGTGCATGACGCTGATAACTGTATTAAATATAATCCAAATTGTGCCTTATCACACACTATTTATTTATTTGGATAAGGTCTTATTACCTTGTGTTTATAATCTATAATCCAAATTGTGCCTTATCACACACTATTTTTTTATTTGGCCTTATTACCTTGTGTTTATAATCTATGATGTAATGCCGGCGGCGCGCGCCCGTTGGCTGCCGGCGAGCACGTGACCTCCCTGTGCGCGCGCATTCGTGACAGAGGCGGCCGATAAGGAAAGACGGTCATGACTATATATATAGATAATAATGATAATTATCATTAGAAAATGATAATTATCATTAGATAATGATAATGATCATAATGATGATGCGCGCGCATCCGTGACAGAGGCCATGACGGTCGTGACTATATATAGGGATAATCCATGCCTTATCACAAAGGGATAAGAAACAACAATAACAAATATGCAATGGAGTTGCTGATGGTTTAAGACCATCTAGTACACCTATCCCCCGATTTACACGGTAGATACGTTCCTGAGAAAAACGTGTAAATTGAGGGATAGGTGTATATTAAACTGTCAAATCTGAATAGGTGTTCGCCCCCTCATGAATCAGAGCCTCCCAATATTCTTTTTAACATAGGTAGTATAGAGTAGAATATCGCATTTTAGTATAGTGCGATAAAAACAAAAAAACTTATTTGGAAAACCGTGTAAAAGCGAAAACGTGTAAAACAAGTACCGTGTAAATCGGGGGATAGGTGTATAAACACTAGGGAGATCCGTTAAGACTGAGGTCAATCTAATCCCAGAAAGGTCTTACTCTGGGAGAAGAGGTCCAGGTACTGGCTCAGAGCATGGAGCAGGAGTCTCTCATAGCTAGAGGGCTGCACGGACTTGAAGACTTGGTCCGGGAATGTCTGGAAGAAGTCCAGTAGTTGTCCTTCCAGTTTGGTCAGTTTTCCCTGCATATACCCTCCACATTAAACACTCATACAAACAACATAAACACCTTGCAAGAAACTCTATGATTTTGTACTTTTAATAACCAATGAATGTTCGGTTAAAAATCAGGAAGAAGTCTGTACGTACCAAGGGCACATGTTGATGGCGGAACAGAGCACGGAGTGAACTGTCGATTTTTTGGAAACAGGCATCAGGAGTGTAGGCTGGGAATTCTGTGTGCACACACATTGTACATTTATCTACCTCTGTCCAATAAAATAATCCTTTGTATCTACAAGGTAATAAGACACCTAATCTCTACACATAAATAAATTAATAGTGTGTGGCGTTTCAATAACACCATTGTTACCATCATCAGATACTATTAATATATTTGGATTAGGTCACATTTTCTTGTAGCTACAATCTATAATTCCAAATTTTAGTTTATCAATCCTTTGTACCAATACCAAGGTATCAGACATCCGGAGATAAATTTATTTTAAAACAATTCCCAAATCTCTACCATTTCAGGCCTGAAAGACTTCTTCTACAGGAGGAGAAAAAAAAAACATTAAAATAAATCGCTGATAGGACAAGAGTTAATAAGGCACAATTTAGATTATTCTATATACAGTTACGAGCGTCATGCGTCATCTCTGTCACCGTTTGCTTTTTCTTTGGAATGGCGCTCTCCTATTGGTCGGCTACGATCACGCCACCTTTGCCCCCCCCCCCCCCCCCCTCATTTTTGTAACTATTGTGTTGGAGCGGGTCGCTCCTTAAATAAATGCATATATTAGTTAATAACTAAATGGAATCCTCTCTTTCTTTTTCCCAGTAAGAGACGCCTATGGAAGCCAACAGTACATAGACAGATAAAGCACATAGGCTATAGTGATTAACTAATATATGCATTTATTTAAGGCACCAAATTATAATTGTAACAAATAGTATTTGAATCAAAACATTCAATCGGGTAAAACACGAGCGTTGCTCGGGTCATTCGGCTAGTATATTATAAACATAAGATAATAATTTGAAACTATTTTAGACGCATAAGATTATTTTTAAAATTAAACAATAGTCAAATTTAAAATTCAAATTTTCATAACACAGATGGCGTGCTAGTGCATCACAAAATAATAAGACCAAATCCTAATGAATAGTGTATGACATTTCAGTAACAGCATTGTTACCATCTTCAGATTCAGTACTTTTGTCTGAAGATGGTAACAACAACCCTGTTACCGAAACATCACACATTATTTATTTATTTAGATTTGTGGTCTTAATACAGTAGAACCTCAAAACAAGGTAATAAGACCAAATTCAAATAAATAAATAGTGTGTGACGTTTCGGTAACAACGCTGTTACCAAAACGTCACACACTATTTATTTATTTGGATTTGGTCTTATTACCTTGTTTTATAATCTATAATCCAAAATTATGCCTTATCAACAGTAGAACCTCCTTTTAGCGGACACCCCGCTAGCAGACACCTCTCCACAAAGGACAGTTTTCATTTGCAAAATTACCATTTTTACAATTTAGCAACTCTCCGGTAAGAGGACATTTCTCCCTAAAGGACACTTTGACTCTGTAATTAGGTGTTGTCCTTTACAGGGAGGTTCTACTGTAGCAACTCTCCAGTAAGAGGACACCTCTCCCTAAAGGACACTTTGACTCTGCAATTAGGTGTTGTCCTTTACAGGTAGGTTGTTCTACTGTACTACCTTGTTGGTCTTGTTACACCTTGTCTTTCTTATTTAAAGCAATGGTCCTTATTTGTATTATGTATAGCCCTTTACTATGTCTCAAATACATGGGAAAGGCCATTAAATCAAGTTCCTGATCAAATATAAATAATTACGGAAAATATCTCTGTGAATATATTACTCTGTTGTTTGTTACCTGATCATTGTAATTCCTGTTGATTTGCATATCTTTGCAAATACAGTAGAACTACCTCCCAGTAAAAGACACTGAGTGCAGTGGACATTGTTGGGAGGTACAGTGAACCCTCTACACAATCGTATCAAGTCTTGTTCTGGTAGACTTGATGCTGTAACCAGGAGGAACACTCCCTCTTTAAAAATCCTGAGTTCAACTGACCCGGTTGATAGACCTCAGCAAGGGTCCCACTCCAGGGATACTGTGTCTGTACTCATGTTAGTGTCGGCAGCAAAGGCTTCCATGTTAGGAACAGCCTCAAACTACAGGCAAAGTCAGACTTTCATCAAAGTGTGCCTGGATCATTGTGCCATGATCAACGAAAGCTACACCCTTATACCCCATTCCATGAGATCATGAACTCATGAAATTCGTGTAATCTTTACACAAGGGGATAAGAAACAACAACAACAACAAAAGACACTGAGGTAGTTCTACTGTACCTTGTGTTTATGCGTGTTGTTCTCTCAATTCCTATAGTCCTTCTTTCTTAGTGAGATCTCAGATAGAATAAGGAAGTCCAAACTTACCGGTTCTCTTATCCACCTGTTCCTTCCTGCATGGATTCTGTGCCATAGATTCTGTAGGAGAATCTGTACTTTGGTTAATAAACTCATTCCAGGCCTGGACATCAAACACACATAACAAATGGCGACTAAATCTCAGGGTACCCAATGAATGAGATGGTAGGACAATTGTTTTGTTATTAAAGTAAGTAAGAAGTATGTAACCAATTTAACTTTACATATTATTTATTATTGATAGCAATTATATGAAACAAATATTGGTATATGTTATACATGAAAACAACAATGATAATTAAAGAAGAATATTTCAAGTTGACTTGAAAAAACTATTTTCCTTATCTGTTATCTTGTTTAAACACTTGATAACAGTACTATTTAAGAACTTGCTGTAATATTTTTCTCATTTATTCTTTTGTCTGATGATGGTGACAATGTTGTTGCCAAAACGTCACACACTAATAAATTATTTGGATTAGGTCTTATTTTCTTTTATTATAATCTATAATCCAAATTGTGCTTTATCAACAACGATAATAATTATATACAAGATATCCTTTTCAAACAAGAGTTCATCTGAGCCATTGTTACTCTGTGTATTATTCCAACAACAATATCTACACTACCAATAATTAACCACAAGGTAATAAGACCACAAATCCAAACGAATACTGTGTGACGTTTCGGTAACAGCATTTTTACCACCATCAGACAAAAGTATACTGAATGTTAGCATGGTCCCTGTATGCAAAATCGTGATGTTCCATATATTTTTGTCTGAAGATGGTAACAATACTGTTATCGAAAAGTCGCACACTATTTATTTATTTGGATTTGGTCTTATTACCTTGTGTTTATCTATATATATAAAAATGAATGTATGTGTGTGTGTCTGTCTGTCCTTTATGCCTGATCAAACCACTCATTGGAACGCCATGAAACTTTGGGAAATTATTTAGTATAGTACTGGGAAGGTTTCTGAAAAATAATTTCTTGAATATCTTGAATATCCTTAGAGTTATTTGCAGATTTGTAGATTTAACTCGCAAGCAGCGCCACCTTGCGACGGAGATAGGCTTAGGTTTTGGCAGAAAGTCTGCTCCATGCCTGATGACCTTGGGTCTTTCAGGGCTAATGTATTAAGTAAAACTCATTCAAATATTAGTGCTTTATAATGGCTATCTCCTTGAGGTTACCGATTTAAAAGTTTATTTTCTAATTTTAGATTGTATAAGAAACATATTTTATTTTAAGTATTGTACTTTATTTAAAAAAGTTTAAATAATTGTGCAAGACGATATATACGATATATAAAAATCAAAAGAAATAATGAGTATCGTTTAAATATAAAATTCTAATAAATATAAATGCGATACTAAAAATTAAATAACTTATATAGAAGCTTTTGCATAGTTTCGTCCTGTAAGCATACCAACTTGATAAAAGTTTCCTGTTTTCCCTTTTAATTTGCTTGATACCCGAACCTCTATTCATTTTTGAATTAGTAGATAAAAATAAGTCGGTGGATGAGACGGTAAGACGCTCGATTCCCAACAGTCATGAACCGGGATTGAATCCCGCGTTAAAAATTGTTTAATATGTGTGAATAACCCCTTCACATATTATTCATTGTTCAATTATCATGAACTAGGTTGCTCTTGCTAAGCGGTACCTATTAATGTGATTTGAACCAGGTGAATTAGTAGAAATCAGACGATAACCATAGGTCATAGCCATTCAAAAGTTGGTTTAGGTCGTCAATCCTTTGCGAACAAATGGAAATATCCACGCTGGCGCTCTCTCCGCAGATTTTTTAAATGATATCCCGTGTCATTTTTTTTTTTTATAATTTGAGAGCCACCCCTCGCTTGAAGCAAATCTTTTAATCCCAAGAGACTGCGCGAAAGACTTGAACATGAAACCGTCGACGGAACGTTTTGTCCTCTACACTGACGAAACCACTTAACCAAGCTCTGATCTCCGCCCGTAGAGCGTGGGAATTTTGCCCACAAGTCAAAGTTAGTTTTATCATTTATCGACACAGCAATTTATTTGAGACAAGAATAATGATACAATTCCGAGGCAAAGATACTATTCCTTTAACTTCCATTTACCGAGGGAACCAATTAATATTGATTTTATTCAACTTATCGAGTATTTTTCAAGGGACCGGGAAAAAATGTTCACTAGATAAAACGATGATTTTGTAATGTAGAAAATTTGGAAAGACAAAATTCAGGATGACACGGCACACAGGGACCGGGAAAAAATGTTCACTTTATCGAGAGATTCAAATTTACGAGTTTCAAATTATCAAAATATATCTATAATTTTTTAAATAAGTTTCTAGAGAATTGTTTTAACAAATTTTCGTTAGACAAACCTTTACTCGGGTAAAACCCGGGCGAAGCCAGGTACGTCCGCTAGTAATCTATAATTCAAATTGTGCCTTATCCAGTCCCAACAATTCTTCTTAAGAATAGGAAAAGAAAACATTAAGGCATGGATGGTTTTTTAACACATAAAATAAGCATCTACTGCCCTTACTGTGTAAAAAATATATATTGGGAGAGTTTGGTTCATCAGTGGTTTCACCAATTTAATCTACCAGACAGCTTCTTTAGAGCTCTAATACTGTATTGCATCATTCTGCTTATATATGCAACATTGAAGGGTGGAATCTTAGAAATGGTATTTAAGTAAACTATGGACATACAATAGGTCAGTCTTTGTTTTACCTATTTGGTATTCAAGAAATTTAGGAGATGGGTGCACAAAGGATACAGGAACACAAGGTTATTATTAAAATGATTCATCAAATGAAGAATGAATTTGTAACCTTTTTAACTTTACATATTATTTATTATTAATATCAATAATACAAAAAAAACTTGGTACAGTAGAACCACCCTGTAAAGGATATCTAGTTCCAGAGCCAAAGTGTCCTTTAGGGAGAGGTGTCCTCTTACTGGAGAGTTACTAAATAGTAAAAATAGTAATTTTGGAAATGAAAACTGTCTTTGTGGAGAAGTGTCCTTTTACATGAGTGTCTTCTCATGAATGTTCTACTGTATAAATGAAACACAAAGAACAATAATAATTATATTGTCGCGGGGATAAATAAAGCAAGGGCAAATTTGGGAATAATTAATTTATTATAAAGGTGGGTATTTACCTTTTAGTTCTCCAATAAAATTATTTACAAGAGGTATTTATAGGGAGAGAGAGTCAGATGATAAAAACAACTTATCCCAAGGTAAAGATAATAATAATGAGCGGCGTCAGCCACTGAGGTGTCCCGTTTTCCTTATTTGCAGATCAGCTTTCGAGAACTCCTCACACCTGTGGTCCCCCCCCCCGGGGTCCAAGGATGATTGACAGGTTTACCATCTGAATGGAGCTTCTTGACAATATACAAGAGATCCTTTTCAAACACGAAGCTCATCTATAGCCATTGTTACTCTGTATAATAATCCAACACTTTCATGATGTGTCTGAAGTAGGCCAGTCTTTGTTTTACCTATTTGAGGATTTAAGGTATCTAGGAGATTGGGTACACAAGGGAGATAGGAACACAGCTTACTTGTGCAGAGTAGCAACTCAAATTACCTCCAAGCCTTCCATCTCTCGGATAAGCTGGGAGAACACGGACTCTGACGGAGTCATGAAGTCCTCAATGGTAACCTCTTGGTCTGGATTGCTCTCTGTGAGGGACATCAGGAACGTAGCTGCAATACCAACGGCAAACATTAGCACCATATCTCCACAGAATGTACAGCCACATTAAATATTTATAACAGATAGAAACTCCACCATTGACAGTCCCAAGCCCGTATGTAAAATGAGGAGGGGGAGCAGTAACAAACTCGTTAAAAAACCCTGGCCCCGGCTGATAGTACCAGGTAAGGGTCCCACCTAGGGTTACAGGCAAATCATCTCCGGCACCAGACTTCATAATTCTAATGGTGTAAGAGTTTAAAATGGCAGCGTCTGTTCTTCATGTTAGAAGCGGCTGCAGTCTGTCCTCATGTTAGAGGCAGTCATCTCTTTGGAGCTAAGTCGGACTGCTACAGTTCTCCCAATCTATTGTAGATTAACAGCGGACTACCCAAAATGAAGGTTTGGGACAAGAGAAAAAAAACAACAAATAGAGAAGACCCAAAAAAAGTAATCTTTAATGACGCTAACATTGATTTGATAAAACATCTCAAAGCTTATGATATGGCACAATATTTGGATTATAGATACTAATACAAGGAAATGTTACACACTATTTATTTATTTGGATTTGGTCTTAATACCTTGTATCTCAAAGCTTACTTCTTTGGTTTTTAAAGACAAGGTAATAAGGCCACAAATTCAAATAAATAAATAATGTGTGTGATGCTAAAGAAGAGTGGGCATTCCAACAGTAGGTGTCTCGAGTCCTGAGCTTCCTTGCCATCACTTAAGGATTTTATTTTTAAAGAATTCAGGATCTGAATCTCTTTCCCCTATTTCAAGAAATTAAGAAAAAATATATATATATTAAGTCTGGTTATCTACGGACAATGACGTTCCAGAATGGTTGCAAGGTTTTCCCACTATGTACTAAGTGTCAACCTGCAACCCCAAGACACATTATTGGCTGTATTGACTCATCCATTGATGAGCTCTACTCTTCCCCGGCAGACACCATCAACAAGCTTTACAAGTTTGATACCTTAGTGCGATTGAGTGGAGATAAAGAAGAAGAAAAAATACAGCATTAAAAGGGTGATTTATTTTACTCTAACATCTCTATTTTCTTAAATTCTGTAAAAGTATCAATTAATTCCTAATGCTACAAGAAAATAAGACCTAATCCAAATAAATTAATAGTGTGTTGACATTTCAGTAACAGCATTATTACCAAAACATCAAACACTATTAATTTATTTAGGTCTTATTTTCTTGTAGTTATATTCTATAATCCAAATTGTGCTTTATCTTAATTCCTAATGCATTTCTAAATTACAAATTTTGCTGGAATTTTCAAAGAAATCTTAATTTCAAAATTGAGAAGGCTATCACTTGATACCTTGGAGATGTTTGTCAAAACAAAGATAGCTAAAGGGGTCGAAGTATCTATCTATCTAGAGAAAAATGATAAGAAAAAAATAGGAGTAAAGATTATCGCTAGCTATGTGGCAATATCATCTAAGATAAACCCAGTAGATGACCCCAAATACTATCATGCTACAAGCTATCATCAGAACTACAAGGTAATAAGACAGTACCAAATAAATTAATAGAGTTTGACGTCTCAGTAACAGCATTGTTATCATCTTCAGACAAAAGTACTGAAGTACTAAAGTCATTCAATACTTTTGTCTGAAGATGGTATCAATGTTGTTACCGAAACGTCACACGCTATTTATTTATTTGGATTTGGTCTTATTACCTTGTATTTATAATCTATAATCCAAATTGTGCCTTATCAAGGCCAAATCCAAATAAATTAATAGTGTTTGACGGCTTAGTAACAGTGTTGTTACCATCATCAGACAAAAGTACTGAAGTACTAAAGCCATTCAATACTTTTGTCTGATGATGGTAACAATGATGTCACCAAAATGTCACACACTTATTTATTTGGATTTGGTCTTATTACCTTGTAGTTCCAATCTATAATCCAAATTGTACCTTATCAGAGTTACTACTATTGTTACCATTCTTCAGACAAAATTACTGAATGAAATGTTACATATGATAAACCACAATTTGGATTATAGATTATAATACAAGAATATACAGACCTATGGATTAGGCCTTATTTTCTTGAAACGTTACATGTTAAAGTATTTGGCTTTGGCCTTGTTACCTATGTGATTCTTTTTCTATAATCCAAATAATGTACCTCATCATTCTTCAGTGGCCTTTGCCGGTCCCAAGCCCGGATGAAAAAAGAGGAAAGGGAGCAGTAACATCAACTGGCCCGGCTGATAATACCCTGTAAGGTCTCCAGGGATACAGATACTAGGAGCGGCTGTTCCTCATGTCAGAGGCAGCCATTTCATATTGGAGCTAAGTCAGTGACCTGCTACTGAGTAGTACTCCCAATCTTGATGACAAAAGCAGACACATTCTACCTTACCCAGTCATTATGGTTGTCAAATCTCTTTTGATAAGCTATACTTATCTCCAGCAAACACCAACAAGGTCTACAGGCTTGATACCCTGATATGATTGAGTAGAGATAAGAAAGAAGAAGAAGATTCTTCAGTGGCCTAATTTTGTGGTATAAAAGCTTATCCGTGTTCCTCTATAGAAGATATCTATGGGGTATGTTTCTATAGCCTAGCCTTCTTTTGCTGTGAGCCTTTATCATAAAAATGATAAGGTACAATTTGGATTATAGATTATAAACACAAGGTAATAAGACCAAATCCAAATAAATAAATAGTGTGTGACGTTTCTGTAACAGCGTTGTTACTATCTTCAGACAAAAGTACTATGGTGTGGTAAAATTTGTCATTCAGTACTTTTGTTTGAAGATGGTAACAACGCTGTTACCGAAACGTCACACACTATTTATTTGTTTCAGTACTGAAGTACTTTTGTTTGAAGATGGTAACAACGCTATTACCGAAACGTCACACACTATTTATTTATTTGGATTTGGTCTTGCCTTTATCATAAAAAAAAAAAAAGGATTTCACAAATGTCACAAACTGTGTGACACAAAAAAAATCCACACACAAATGGAAAAATTTCTGTAATGATAGTCATTTCTATTGCATCACAACTGTAATTTTATACTTAGGAAATTCCCAAATTTTGCCATGTCCTCTGTGTTATCTTTTGTTCTACCATTGTTTATATTTGTAAGAAAATATTCAATATTTTAGCTAAACGGTTGAACCTCTATTAGAGGACACTTTTTCTAGAGGACACCTCTCTACAGGAGACAGTTTTCATTGTCAAAATTTCCCTTTTTTTTTTTACCAATTAGAAATCTTTGGTAAGAGAATACCTCTCTTTAAAGGACACTTTGGCTCTGCAACTAGGTTCTGTCCTTTATATAGAGAGGTAATTCTACTGTGATAAGGTACAATTGGGATTATAGATTATAAAAACAAGGTAATAATAAAACCAAATCTAAATAAACAAATTGTGCATGAAGTTTCAGTAACATCATTGTTGCCATCATCAGACAAAATTATACTGAATATTTTTGTTTCCATTCAGTAGAACCTTCTTTAGAGAGCTCTTTTCTAAAGGACACCTCTCTACAAAGGACAGTTTTCATTGTAAAAATTTCCTTTTTTTTACCAATTAGAAATCTCTGGTAAGAGGACACCTCTCCCTAAAGGAGGACACTTTGGCTCTGCAACTAGGTTTTGTCTTTTATATAGAGAGGTAGTTCTACTGTGATAAGGTACAATTGGGATTATCAATTAGAAACACAAGGTAATAAAACCAAATCTAAATGAAAAAAAAAAAAAAACTGATGATGACAACGTCACATACTATTTATTTATTTGGATTTGATCTTATTGCTTTGAGGTTTTACTGTAAGTAGGCCTAAAAAATGCTTTTTTTTTTTGCTTATCCCTAGTACACGTGGTACAGGCCATGATAATCATGGTGGGTAGAAATAGGCGACTGCTTTTTTTACTGTAAGCGCACCACATGTCTACACACGTGAAAAGCAGTTCGACTTTGTACTTACAAATGTGCCAGAGCCCTGTTTGGTTACTTGCACCCGCTGCTGGGGTTGGACTTTTGCAAGAATCAGGGGCCAATGGAGCATTTTTTTAATTAGAAAAAAAGATTCCCAATGCGGGAAATTCGATCCCGGGTCGTAGCGGTGGAAAACAGACGGTTTAACCAGCCTTCCACCGACCCCCCTCTAAAAATGGTGAAGATAAAAAGGTTTGTGAAATGGTGGTGGTGGTGGCAATTCTGTTAGTCAAAGTCTTTTGTTTTTATTATTTATTTATCTTTTAATCTTAATGATGACTTTGTATAGAAAATGTGAGGATTAAGGCACAAATGTTCCTTTTACACATATATCAAACTTCTACTGTCCTTACTGCGATGAAAAAATATTGGGAGGGCTTGGTTTATCAGTGGTGAACCCTCTCAGCAGTTTCACCAATTTAATCTACCAGACTGCTTCTCAGAGCTCTAATACTGTATTGGATGATTCTGCTTTTATATGTTACACTGAAGGATGGAATCTTAATAATTTTATTCAAGTAAACTATGGACATAAGCTTTTAGAACAGTAGAATTACATATAAATATTTATAATACAATTTAATATAATGCGGCTTGTGATTGTAAAACGACATTTTAAATACTATCCCGCATGTGTTTCTTTTCAACGAAAAATCAAAATTTATTTCAAGGAGAAATAACGATTATTTCTAACCTTTTGGATGAGGTATGAAAGGGTGAATTGTGTAGAGTAATGATAAACGGAAAATTCACCCTTTCATACCTCATCCAAAAGGTTAGAAATAATCGTTATTTTTCCTTGAAATAAATTTTGATTTTTCGTTGAAAAGAAACAGATGCGTGATGGTATTTCAAATGTTGATATAAATATTTGCATCAAGCAATGTTCTTCCGCCAATAGTAAGAACAAAGAGAGTCAATCATATATTAATTCTAAATCAATAACGCACTGATATAGGAAATGAAAGCATTAAAGCATGGAATGTTTCTTCACATCACAGTAAGGACAGTAGAAGTTTGTTTTATGTGTAAAATATAAACATTCATGTTTTAATCCTCTCATTTCCTATATATTGTAGCGTAGAAAATTAAGTCTTTTTATATCTGGAGATGTGAAAGTATTTATTGATGATGTCACCACGACCAGTCGACAAATATCAACAACTCAACAAAACTATCTACAGCTAGAGAATCTTGAGCAAGCATGTAAATAAATATTTCTATCATTATTTTATACTGAATTATTAAATTAAATCTGTGTCCAAATATTTTCACTGAATAATTAAATTAAATAATAAATTATTTCTTCGCCACAATATAGATGGCATAAAGGTAGTATGGGGGTCGGTGGAAGGCTGGTTAAACTGTTTGGTTTTCGACCACTACGACCCGGGTTTGATTCCCGCATTGGACACTTTTTTCTGTTAAAAAAAAAAAAAAGGCTCCAATGGCCCCCGATTCTTTCTAAAGTCCAACCCCACCAGCGAGTGCACGTAACCAAACAGAACTCTGGCACATTTGTAAGTGCAAAGTCGAACTGCTTTTCACATATGTAGACATGTGGTGCGCTTACAGTAAAAACAGTTGCTAACTACCTCCTTGATTATCATGGTCTGGTTCAAATCACATTAATAGGTACCGCTCAACAAGAGCAACCTAGTTTATGATAATTGAAACTGTGAATAATATATGTGAAGGTTATTCACATATTAAACAAAATTTTAACATGGGATTCAATCCCGGTTCATGACTGTCGGGAATCGAGGGTGTTACCCTCTCATCCACCGACTTTGTATATTATCATGGCCTGTACCATGTGTACTAGGGATAAGCAAAAAAAAAAAAGGAATGATGACTTGATAAATGTGTTGGCTGTAGTTTGTGATCTTGGTGGATGGCTCTGTGGGGGGAAGGTTTCTGTGTTGGATCTCTACCGACTAACAATAGGTGTCCTTCTCCCCTATTTTACATGGAAGAGTGGCAAGAGGAAATCAATTTGATGTCGGAGGATGGGATTTTTGCCTAGGAGAGAGGAAGAGGAAGTTGCAAGAGGGAACAGTGGGATTCCTATATTGCAGGCTACTTGAAATTCTGCCGCATTTGAATTCACAACTTTTATTGTCACTGAAGCTAAGGTGAGTACACCTCTCTCTATCTGACTGATATAGAATCTTATATGAATGAAATAATAAGACAGTTTCAATCTCTCTCTCCCTGACACCCTATTTCCAACTTTTTCTCTATCATTAACTATTTAAATTATATTAGTAAATTTAATTTAATTGCCATCTATAGTTAAAATTTTACACATATAAATTTACTGGCAATGCGCTTCTTTTAAATATCATCAAATATTATCTCTACAGACCTATTACTGCAATGATATAAGTTATTGAATGAGAGGGCTTGGCTCATCAGTAGTGAACCCTCTCAGCGGTTTCACCAAATTAATCTCTAGACCGCTCTACTATTGTATTGGATTGGTTTGGAGTATACCCTGTATTTACTATGGAAGGTAGCTTAGGGGTGTTTAGTGAACTATGGACATAAGCTTATAGGTCTGTAGAGGTACATACATATAATTTCAAGGTATTGCATCGTGCAAAGCTCTTCCACAAAATATGTTTTCATAACCAATATATATTAGTAAATTAAATTTAATTGCCATCTATCATTAAAATATTATATTTAAATTATTTTTAATTATAGAACGACATTTGAAAATTATCCTGCATGTGTTTCTTTTGAACAAAATATTTTACAAATGTCGTTCTACAATTATAAGCTGAATTATATTGTATCATATTTAATTATATATTGTCCAATGTCATTTGCATGCAGTGGTTTAAGAGAAGATTGGTAATGAAATCCTTAAATTCTTTTTTTTGAGGGAAGGATTTGGGTTGCTAGAGGAATGAATGCTTAGATATGAAAAAAAGAGAATCCATATCCATATTTTTCCTTATCCCTACTACACATTGTACAACAGGCCATGATAATCATCTTCTTCTTTCTTCACTCAATCATATTAGGGTATCGAGTAGTGACCCTTGATGGTGTCTGTTTGACAACCATCATGATTGGGTGAAGTAGAATGCCTTTGTCATTAAGACTGAGAGCACTACTCAGTGGCAGGTCGACTTAGCTTCAAAAGAAATGGCCGCCTCTGACATGAGGAACAGACGCTATGTGTAGCCGCTCTTAACATGGAGTACAAACGCTACTCATCCTGTATCCCTGGATTAGGAGCCCTTACAGGGTACTATCAGCCGGGCTAGCAGAGCCCAGGTTTTTTTAGTGAGCTTGTTACTGCTCCTCCTCCTCCTTTTTCATCTGGGCTTGGTACTGGCAAAGGCAGAGATGATAATCATGGTGTGTAGCAGTTGACAACTGCTTTTACTGTAAATAAACCACATTCAGAAAGCAGTTCAACTTTTGCACTTGCTACAAGGTAATAAGATACCAAATCCAAATAAATAAATGATGAGTGTGTAACGACAACAACAAAAGTTGTCTGAAGATGGCAACAACAACACTGTTACCTAAATGTCACAGACTATTTATTTATTTGGATTAGGTGTCTTAATACCTTAATGCTGTTACTGAAATGTGACACACTATTCA
Organism: Cordylochernes scorpioides; assembly: GCA_030710605.1. NCBI lineage: Eukaryota > Metazoa > Arthropoda > Arachnida > Pseudoscorpiones > Chernetidae > Cordylochernes > Cordylochernes scorpioides. Next base: position 95,166,458 of record CP092865.1, on the reverse strand, counting down.
TTTGAATTTGGTTTTATTGTGTTTATAATCTATAATAAAAAAAAAAAAAAATTGCACCTTATTACTTCTAGAGTAGATTTTTGTGGTACAGACCATGATGGGTAGTTAGCAATATTGCTTTTTACTGTAAGTGCACCACATGTCTACTCATGTGTAAAGCATTTCGATTCAAATTCTATAACAATAGCTAATGGAAGAACTAGGGGTGATATGTACGGCTCATTCACTTTTATTTCAGAAAGAGGTTCATCGGTTTTGGATTATTTTATGTACACACACGGTTTAACACAGATTATATCGGATATGTGGATCGAAGAACTTTCATATTCAGACCACTTACCAATTGTTTTACAAATTAATACTGGGTATGAAGCTATTAAATCCTCGTATAACAATGAAATACTAACACGAAAATTCATTTGGACGAAAGAAAATGTGGAGATGCTAAAACATAATTTAAGTGATATTGAAGATGGAAATGAAACCGATATTAATACAGAAACAGTAAATTTTACTAAACAGATCTACACGGCAATGGAATCGGCAAATATAATTAAATTTGTTAAACGACGACACCAACTTTCAAAACCTTGGTATGACAAAGATTGTTACATTATGAAAAAAACGACCAAAGTAAGTTTACAAAGATGTAGGAACTCAAATAACATACACGACCGCCAAAAATATATTGAGGCTAGGAGGGAATATTTTAAGCTCCTGCAAAGAAAAAGAGATGAATTCAACAAGGACAAGAATGAAATGATAAAAAACGCCAAAGATCCCAATTCCTTCTGGAATGCCATTGCATCCTTTAGAAAAAAACCAATAATACAAGGAGAGATTGATATAAAAGAATGGTTTTTATTTTATAAAAATTTACTGAACAAAGAAAATAAGGAAGCTACTTTTACGTTAAACCAGATGATCGGTTGGAAAGATCCAGATTTAGACGCGGAAATAACCCTTGAAGAGATCCATGATGTAGTTAAAAAACTAGCGAATGGCAAAGCAGTGGGACTCGATGGTATACCAAATGAGTTGCTAAAGAATTTACCGATACCGACTTTAACTAAATTGATAAACCTATTCAACAAAATAATGTCCACAGAAAAATACCCGCAACTCTGGACGAACTCAATAGTACACCCTATATATAAAAGCGGTGATAAGAATAACCCAACAAATTATAGAGGGATTGCCCTCTGCAGTAATATATCTAAATTATTTACTACAATACTAAGAAACAGATTAAACAACTGGATAGAAAAAAGAGAGATTATTTTAGAAAACCAAGCAGGCTTCCGTAAGAACAGATCATGCACTGACCACATACTACTACTGAATTCACTCATCCAATTATCTCTGAGAAGAAAACAAGGCAAGCTATATGTCTTCTTTGTCGATTTGACTAAAGCTTTCGACACAGTCCCACATGATTTACTTTGGCAAAAATTGCACAAAATGGGCATTAGCAATAAATTTGTAATGCTGATAAAAAAACTTTTACCAAGAAGCTAAGATTACTATCCGATGGAAAGGACAATATTCAAGTAATGTGAAAATTAATTCTGGAGTGTTGCAGGGAGAATCACTTTCCCCACTTTTATTTATACTATATATGGCCGACCTAATAGAACTTTATAATAACTCAGCACTTACAGGATTTCATCTCCCCGATTTTGGTGTTTTACACCTACTTATGTATGCGGATGACATAGCCATAATTGGAGAATCGAAAATTAATCTGCAAATTAAAATCAATTTACTAAAGTCTTACCTGGATAATAACAAATTAGTTTTAAATGAAAATAAGTCCAAAATAATGGTATTCAGAAATGGAGGAAGACCGGCAAGACACGAAAACTGGTACTGGGGAGACACCCCACTGACTGTTGCGTCCAATATTACATATTTGGGATATCCATTCACTTCCACTAATAATAGCAAAAAGGTAGCCCTCTTTTATAAAGCCAAAGCAAATACGGCAATAAATGCAATTATTAGACTGATAAAAAAAGAAAAAATTAACTCATTAAAAGTTGCACTGAATCTATTTGACTCAGTTATTAAATCAATACTACTCTATGCGGCCCCTGTGTGGGCTTGGGACAATACGGATATTATAGACCAATTACAGAATACGTTTATCAAAAACTTTCTGAATCTACTAAGATATATACCAGGGTATATTATAAGGCTGGAAACTGGCAGAATATCTCTGACTTTTACAACGATCAAATTAATTATGAAATACTTCATTAGATTACAAAAAATGGAAGACAATAGACTACCTAAGCTATGCTGGAATAGATTGAAGGAAATTTCCTTGATGACAAAAAAACCTATAGGATTCTGTAAGAATATTATGGATATCATCAATCATTGTGGACTCACATGGCTAAACTATAGGTTAAATTATGATGACATACAGATCGAACTTCCGAATATACTAAAAATAAAAATTGAACAGCTATTGCAGCGAGATCTGGCAAAATTATCTCTTACGAAAACATACTCAAACTATAGATTACTTTATGATTCATTCATTCCAGAACATTATTTTTCATGCAATTTGTCCTCAGCTTTAGTGAGTTTTATTGCACAGATCAGATTAATGTCAACATTGATCAAAGAAAATCATATTTACGCAATTAAGAAAGAAAATTTGTATTGTGGGTTATGTGGAAGTCAGATAACTGATGAAATATACCATTTTATTGCTGAGTGCAGGGATCTGGAAGGAGAGAGAAAAAAGATCCTGAAAAGTCTTCCTAGACCGCATTTGAACTCAATAAAGCTAATAAAAACTGTTTCAGATAAGAAAAGTTGGGCAATTGAACTGTTCAACTATCAAAAAGCGGTTGGAAATAAAATTGCACTCATGGAAGAGAGAAGAACAGGGGCACAATAAAAAGTCACCCTGTTTACCATTCCTTAACTGTAAATACTCCATCTTCCCCTTTTCTCTTGTGTTTAATATTGTCTGTAATGCCACGGCGAATCGGTACAGGGCAAGATGCCCTAATAAAGTTGTTTTGTTGTTGTTTGTTGTTGTGTAAAGCATTTCGACTTTTATACTTACAAATGTGCCAGAGCCCTCGTTTGGTTACTTGCACTTGCTGGTGGAGTTGAGCTGTTGCAAGAATTGGGGGTCCATTGGAGCATTCTTTTTTTTTAATTCGAAAAAAGTGCCCAATGCGGGATTCAATCCCAGGTCGTAGCGGTTGAAAACCAGGAGTTTAAACCATCGATCCGCTTACTTCTCTTGAATAGATGAAGAGACAACATAAAATTTTTACTTACTCTCCTGCTGGATAAAACATTTGTTTATAAATATTTAAAAATTTTCAAGGCGATTGATAAAATGAGGGAAGAAGTGCTCAACTCCACAGACAACAGCTGATTGCTCCCCCTCCCCTCTAAATTGCTTTTCCTCCTCACTCATGTACATATATAACCTTTTAGGGGAATCCCCTTGTAAGACAATAGTGTCTTAATAAATGTTGATTTTGTTGAAAAGATTAAAAGAGGGGGTGAACTCACTATTTTGGAGACGTTGGAACTTCTTGCCGCTACGGTGACGGTGGGCCAGGAAGTGAGGAGGCATAGTGTGCTCTGGACGGAGAGGCTGGCCTTGTCTGGGACGTCGAGACCTGCGTTGTCTGCGAATGGGAGCGGCTGTGTCCTCCGTGTGGTCCCCATTGATGATCCTACACGTCACATTCTTCCAAACTCTAACTTCTGTGGAAGATTGAGAAGCTGCTACTAAAATATCACATATTATTTATTGGGGGAATGAAAAGGTACACAATTTAGATTATCAAAATTCGAAACTATTTTAAAGGCGTAAGATTCTTTTTGAAATTAAACAATTTCTACTGCCCTTACTGCAATGGAAAAATTAAAGGGAGGGCTTGGCTCATCAGGGGTGAACCCTCCCAGCGGTTTCGCCAGTTTAATCTACCATACCGCTGTTATATTGCATTTTTGGAACTTCCTTTTATAGTGATACTGTTTTTATTTAGATTATAGAACTACAAGGTAATAAGACCAAATCCAAATATATTTATAGTGTTAAACAACATTTGAAAATTATACCGCATGTGTTTCTCTTGAACGAAAAATCGATTTTTTTTTTTTTTTTTGAGGTGAAACAAAGACTTTTCTAACCTCAGGGATGAAGAATGAAAAGATGAATTGTGATGAATTTCCCATCTCTGGACACTTTTATTTTTCTATTTATACTTCATCCCTGAGATTGGAAATAGTTTTTGTTTCTCCTCAAAAATAAATTTATATTTTTCATTTAAAAGAAACAGCGTTGTTACCATTATCAGACAAAAGTATACTGAAAGACATCAATACTTTTGTCTGATTATGGTAACAGCGCTGTTACCGAAACGTCATACACTATTTATTTATTTGGATTTTGCTCTTTATTTTACCTTTGTCTTTAGTTGTCTTGAAGTTGGTTATCTGTTAACGTAGGTTGTAACTAGTTTCTTTTCTAATACTGGGGTAACAATATAAATCCAAACTATGAATTCATCGAACAGTGTAAAACTACAAGAATCTCTTGGTCTGGTCATCTACGGACAATGACTTTCCAGAATGGTTGCAGGGTTTTCCCACTATGTACTAAGTGTCAACCTACAACCCCAAGACATATTATTGACTGTATGTATAGTATGTGATGTTTCTGTAACAACAATACAGACAAAAATACTGAAGATGGTAACAATGCTGTTACCGAAATGTCGCACACTATTTATTTGTATTTAGTCTTATTACCTTGTGTCTATAATCTATAATCAAATTGTACCTTATCAACAACAAAAAATATTAAAACTGATTTGCATAGTAGCTTTCCATAATATATTATGCTCAGTGTAGTGCTCCCAGTCTCAATGACAAAGGCAGATGCATTCAACTTCACCCAGTTTGGAGATAAGAAAGAAGAAGATATATTGTGCTTTCCTATTTGCATATGGAATTATGAGATACAGTAATGTCCCGGATGGATGCCATGAGATAGAAGGTCTATATTAATTTTCCATTGCAGTAAGGACAGTAGTAATTATTTTATTTTAAAAGAATCATACGCATCTATAATAGTTTCGTATTTTGATAACAGATGGCGCACTAATGCTTCATAATAGAAGGTCTGTGTTCAAGAATGGAGATAAGGTTTGGTGAGCAATTTACATATGGAATTATGAGATGCAGTAATGTATGTCCCGAGCGGATGCCATAAGATAGAAGGTCTGTGTTTAAGAATGGAGATAAGGTTTGGTGAGCAATTTGCATAACAAAGAAGAAGAAGAAAAAAAAGGCTATAAAAAGGCCTCAAGGTCGTCCACTCCCACCTTCTTGACTGAACCAAGGTTGTCGTCTGTTGGACCATTTAGTGTTGTCCATTTTCTACTTGACATTTCTGAGATTGAAATCTAGTCATTTTTTAGTTATTGTGTTATATCTAGGGGGTGTTTTAGTTGGTTTAGTTATTGATTAACTGATTTTTTGTTTCTCTATGTGCGTTTTTGTACAAGGTTGTCCCAAAAGTTTGTAAACACTTGCAAAAAATTTAAATACCAATATTATTCGCTGTTATGTATAATGTCTTTGTATGATGTATAAAGTAATTGTATGGAGATTATATTCATTGATCAAATTCATAATCTTGGTAAGGTTGGAATATAGGCCCTGTCTTGAGGTTCCCATACATTTCAAGAGGTGGTCCATCATTGGAAATAAAGTGTTAGAACCAAGTTGCAGGTATTAAAAAAAAAAGGGGGGGGGGGAGGGGGCAATTGCTGCATCTCCTGTAGGTTCATCCCTGATTAGTTTCAGCATGCTTTTCCTATATTATTTTAATAAAATTTCTTCAATATATAGAAGTTTTAAAATGTGGATTCTGATGGCTGAAGAAGCCAGTTTCGATATTCCCTCCATTAAGATCATTCTCTGTTTGGATTAGTCTTATTGCCTTCTGATTTGCATACAATAAACCGATATGCATATTGTCGATGTAAGAAGGATGTTGTAGTAGAGGTATCTATAAATATTCAGAGAGTGTTTGCACCTGTTGCCAAGTAACAGATGGCAAACGTACTGGCTCACCGTAGTTAGAACTGATAGACAGCAGCTTACCTATTTACACCAATATTTGCATATCTTTTAATTGTGCAACTAAACATAGACTGCACATCATCTATAAGGGTACATGTGTTATAAACCGTTGGTTTTTTCAATCACTACGACTGAATAAAATCCTACATTGGGCTTTTTTTTATTAACAAGATTCAGTACGATAAGGCACAATTTGGATTATAGATTATAAACAAAAGGTAATAAGACCAAATCTGAATAAATAAATAGTGTGTGACATTTCGGTAACAACGCTGTTACCGAAACGTCACACACTATTTATTTATTTGGATTTGGTCTTATTACCTTAAGATTCAGTACTTTTGTCTGACGATAACATCACTGTTACCGAAATGTCACACACTATTTATTTATTTGGATTTTGGTCTTATTACCTTGTAGTTCTAAAAAAAACAAAATGTGTTGGCTTAATAGCTTCATATCTTAAACGTGGAAATAGTGTTACAATGCTGTTACCAGAACGTCATACACTATTAATTTATTTGAATTAGGTCTTATTTTCTTGTAGTTTTAATCTATATAATCCAAAGTGTGCTTTATCAGAAAGGAAAAATAGAAAAATATAAGAATGTGAAGATATCTGAAGTAAAAAATTAAGCCTCTTCTTATAGGTCAAGTAAGATTAACTCAGCTTTTGTGCCAATCCCAATCCCAGATAGAAAAAGTAGGAGCAGTAACAAGCTCACTAAAAAACCTGGGCTCAGCTGGCCTGGCTGATAGTACCCTGTAAGGACTCCAGGGATACAGGATGTACTCCATGTTAGGAGCGGCTGTACATGGTGTCTGTTCCTCATGTCATATTGGAACAAAGTCAGTGGCCTGCTACTGAGTAGTGTTCCCAGTCTTAATGACAAAGACATTCTACTTCACCCAATCATTATGGATGTCAATTCTACAGGCTTAATACCCTTCTTCTTTCTTATCTCCACTCAAACATATTAGGGTATCAAGTTGTGACCCTTGATGGTGTCTGTTTGACAACCATCATGACTGGGTGAAATAGAATGCGTCTGCCTTTGTCATTAAGACTGGGAGCACCACTCAGTGGCAGGCCACTGACTTAGCTCCAAAAGAAATGGCCGCCTCTGACATGAGGAACAGACGCCATGTACAGCCGCTCCTAACATGGAGTACAAACACTGCTCATCCTGTATCCCTGGATCAGGAGCCCTTACAGGGTACTATCAGCCAGGCCAGCTGAACCCAGGTTTTTTAGTGAGCTTGTTACTGCTCCCCCTCCTCCTTTTTCATCCGGGGTTGGGACCGGCAAAGGCGGAGTTTGATACCCTAATATGATTGAGTGGAGATAAGAAAGAAGAAGAAGAAAATCCTTATAGGTGGATTAATGAGCTCTACTCAGATCCCCAGCACAGACACCATCAACAAGCTCTACAGGCACCCTAAGTGGAGATAAGAAAGAAGATATGTAAAGTGGGGATATATGCAAATTGGCTTGTTTCCATCCAATGAGGAATGGCTAGGATAAATTTGTCTAGGATAGTGACCCCAGTGCCATACAAACAGAAATAGACCCTAGCCCTGTTTTTTATTGATGCAAATTGTATTTTTATCTTCAGACCTCACCAACACTCTCTACTGTTTAAGAATGGAGATACAAATATATATTTTTTTAAATATATCAACAATTTTGTCTTCTTTAAGGCTATGAAAAGTTATGTTTTAAAATTACAAAATATTTTCTCAGTGAGTTTCTTTTTATTACAAAACGCTAGCTTTTAAGTGATAATCGCTCTTCAACGGGCTTAATAAAACATCGACTATATCTTACAAGAAATATTTACAAAAACAAACACACGTAGCATGGATATTTATAACTGAAAATTTTTAATTTGGTTTGTAATTCCATAAAATATTTAAATTACAAACCAAATTTAAAATTTTCAGTTATAAATATCCACGCTGCGCACGTTTGTTTTTGTAAATATTTCTGGTGGGGTAAAGTCGATATTATAGTAAGCCCGTTGAAGAGCGATTAACGCTTGAAAGCTAGCGTTTTGTAATAAAAAGAAACTCACTGAGAAAATATTTTGTAATTTTAAAACTTTTTTCACAATTTTATCATGAATAGAGAATTATATATATTGAAAGTGATCATGTTGAAATTTCTTGTAAGAAAATATATCTTCTTCTTCTTCCTTATCTCCACACTGAGTGAAGTAGAATGTGTCTGCCTTTGTCATTAAGACTGGGAGCACCACTCAGTGGCAGGCCACTGACTTAGCTCCAAAAGAAATGGCCGCCTCTGACATGAGGAACAGATGCCATGTGCAGCCGCTCCTAACATCCTCGTGTTCCTCATGTCAGAGGCGGCCATTTCTTTTGGAGCTAAGTCAGTGGCCTGCCACTGAGTAGTGCTCCCAGTCTTAATGACAAAGGCAGACGCATTCTACTTCACCCAGTCATGATCTCAAGCTTTACAAACTTGATACCCTAATATGATTGAGTGGAGATAAGAAAGAAGACAATTTGGATTATAGATTATAATAAAAGGTAATAATACCTAATCCGAATAATATAATACTGTGTGACATTTCGGCAACAACATTGTCACCATCATTAGACAAAAGAATAAAATGCACAAAATCATTTTATTCTTTTGTCTGATAATGGTGACAATGATGTTACCGAAACGTCACACATTAATAAATTATTTGGATTAAGTCTTATTTTCTTTTATTTTGGCAAAAAAAAGTAATACCATAAGTTAAATAAAAGGCATATATTGGATCAAAATATCATTTATTTTACCAATATTTCAGTTGGCTGAACGTCAACCTTTATCAAGGTATTATAACATATTTAATATGTGTGAAAAAATAGTACAAATGTGATATTGTATTGGGATAAGGTGCATAAATTATGAAAAAAAGGCATCTCCTTATCGTGCAACTGAAAGTTGCTGATGGCTTGCTCCATCTATCGGAATAAATATCAACTATTCTCGTTGATTTCTAATTATTCCAGAATTGGCCGAATACCCATTCTTGATTAATCAAGAATGGGTATTCGGCCAATTCTGGAATAATTAGAAATCAACGAGAATAGTTGATATTTATTCCGATAGATGGTGCAAGCCATCAGCAACTTTCAGTAGCAAGATAAGGAGATGCCTTTTTCTTAATATTAAAGTGTGTCAACAACAAACTCAGCGCCACATAACGGCAATAGAATTAAGTTTAAAAAATATTTTTGCTTATATTCAATGGGGAGAAGAAAAAAAAAAGATATATAAATTTATATTATGGGGACAAAATAAATTTTGTAAAATAAGGGTGTGAATATTTTGTATATTAACAATAACGGCTATTTTATATTTATAATTATTTTTACTGTGTAAAAATATTTTTTTATATAAAAATAAAATAAAAATAACAAATTATATATAAAAGAAATGCTTAACTAAAAAAAATTTTAATCGAAAACACAGCACGCATAAAATGTTTGCAAAGTTAGTTAAATTAAAACACATTAATAATATATATTTTTAAATATTGTGAAATTTGAAATAAATTATTAGTTGAAAATAGGATAAATATATATATTTTTTAAATGATATCACACAAATAAAACCTTTGAAGACATTTAACTATCAATACATATATAAATACTAGACGAATGACCCGGGCAACGCCCGGGTTTACCCGATTAAATGTTTTATTCAAATACTATTCGTTACAATTATAAATTGGCGCCGTGGATGTCACTCTTGTGAAACGTCCCGCTCCAAACTTTACAGTCAGATTAGTTACGATATAAATCTTCAAATCGAGCGAGCGTCTATAAATATTTCGATTTAGATCAAGTATTCTAATTAGTAAGCGAACACTATTATTAATAAAATTTTGAAAAGATTTCGATTTTAAACGTATTTATAACCTTGATAGAGGGCGCTGTTCGTGAGCTAAGTAGAATAATTTGAATATATAGTTTTAATATTTAATTTATGAACGGAAAAATATGTCCAGGGTAGCCTAGTGGTCATGGCATCTGCCCGGAAAGCGGAAGGTCGTGGGTTCGATTCCCATCCCTTGACACTTTTTTTATTTTATCCATTCTGACCAAAATCTATCCGTGAACTTCACACAGTGAACTTCACACAGACAGAATAAGGCAATTATATAAGTAGAAGATTAATAATAATAATAATTATCATTAGATAATGATCGTAATGATGATGCGCGCGTTGATGACCAAAATCTATCCGTGAACTTCACACAGACAGAATAAGGCAATTATATAAGTAGATAATAATTATCATTAGATAATGATAATGATCATAATGATGATGCGCGCGTTGATGACCAAAATCTATCCGTGAACTTCACACAGTGAACTTCACACAGACAGAATAAGGCACTTATATAAGTAGATAATAATTATCATTAGATAATGATAATGATCATAATGATGATGCGCGTGTTGATGACCAAAATCTATCCGTGAACTTCACACAGACAGAATAAGGCAATTATATATATAAATATTGATAAAATAAATGATATTTTGATCCAATATATGTCTTTTTATTTAAAGATTTATTTATGGATTGCTCTACTTTCAAAAAAAAAAAATTATAATTTTATAAATAATTTATTTATTTAGTTTAATATCAATACTGACAATCGATTTTCAGGTTAAAATTAGTAGATATTGTTTCATTTGTATAGCAATGATATATAGAAGAGGCGAAAATTATTAAATTATAAAGATTTAGTAAAAATCTGGATAATTGTATAAATATATATTTAAAATGCATCACAATTGACCCTTAAAAAAAAATAATAATAATGCGTAAATAATTCGATTTTTAAATGTTAATATTTATTTTTTTAGGGACAATAAGGAATACAAATAATAATTATATCTAGCAAAAATTGCCTTTTAAGTTCTTTACTTTTAATTGGGAATGTTTTGTGTATATTTCTAATTGCAATGCACTTAATTTTGATGTAATTACACGATAATTGTATTTGTTTGTTTACACAAAACAATATAGTAAACAAAACAGACGAACTATCAATGTCATTTGAAAGTTTAGATTGTTCAACTTACTCGTCTAAATAATCCTCAAAGGTGGAGTCATTTGTGTTACGAAGAGTATTGATATTGCGTATAACACCCATTATTTATTAGCAATTAGTATTAGATGCAAAAGTTGTCAAAAAATTAAATGTAAAGAAGAAATATATCGCCCCCCCAAAACACCTGGTGAGAAAACGCCTTTAAGTATAGCCAATCAGATTCAAGGTCATTTGTTTACATTTTGACCTTTTTTTTTTTTTTCTCTCTCTCTACGAAAAATGAAACTTTTTAAAATTTATCTTTTTTTATTAGAAATAAATTATAAAAAAAATAATTTATTACAATTTAAATATTAGATGTATTATTGAATTTTAATTATATTAACATCCCTTTTAAGTTGAAATTTCGGATTATTATTTTAAAGAACAATTTTTCAGTTAATAATTTTATTTAAAGAAAAAAAAAAGAGCGATATTGGCGCAAATATCGAAACATGGGATAAGAAAATAACACCTTATTTAAACATGCTGTTAGAAATCAAAAATGGCCTATTATTGAATATCTAATAAATAGTATAGCCAAATTCAATGATGAAAATATTAATTGATCTACAGCATTAATTCAGGCTATTGCAAAAGGAAATGTAACCATTGTGAAAATGTTAGTTGAAACAGGCGCTGGTATTGATAAAAATAATTACGATCAACCTAAACTATTATTGGTAACTAAAAAAATCTAAGAAATTAAAGATTATAGAATGTATTAGTAAATGCTGTAGTTAATACAGAATTGAAGTATAAATTTAATGATGGTTTTTTAATAAATTTCATTAAATGTGTTTTGGAAATATTCTGAAAATGTTATTTGAAGAAGATTCTGATATATAAGCAAATAATAAATATAGTTGTTCTTTAATAAATATGTGTGTTCTTTCTGTACTATTCATATAAAATACTTGGTATGGTATTGGTACTATGGTAGACTTGCTTCTGAAATTTGATGCAAGTATTAAGGGTTCTAATCATTTATTAATTGCATACATACTCTGTAACATTTATATATCCAAAGTTAAATTGAGGCAGGTTTAATTATTGAAATAGATACTGTTAATTCACTGATCGCATAAAGCGAATGATACACGCGGGAGAAATAAATTGTTATTATCTATGTTGTGTATTTAGGGTTACCGCGTAGTTTTAAAAAAATTATTTTAACTCTTAATAATCTTTTTCTATATGTATTTATTTAGACAATAGGATTATACAATATATTTATAATAGAAATAGAGTAATTTAGATTAGATATTAAGTCTAACTAACGATGGTCGTTATTTACAGAAGCCAGAAACAAAGATACAGAAAAATGATGACAAAAAAAGAATAATTATATTGACAGGTCATTATTTATATTATACCCCTGTCCCCCGATTTACACGGTAGTTCCTGAAAAAAACGTGTAAATCAGGAGATAGGTGTACACAGAAATAAAAATAAAATGCATTGACAGGTTAAAATATGTAGTCAGCACATAAGCTCGGGAGATTCCTCGTGAGATGTGTACACAGCGCATGTGTTCAATCACAGTAGCATTTAGTATAGTGCGATAAAAAATAAGAAACGTATTTGGAAAACCGTGTAAAAGCGAAAACGTGTAAAAAAAGTACCATGTAAATCGGGGATAGGTGCATAAAATTGACCAGTCAATAAGAAATATCTATCAGTTTATAATTAACTGATAATAATGTTACACAACCTATTTATAGAAATTACCAAAATTTTAATAGCTTCTGGAGAAAATAATGAGGCAAAATATTATCTTGGTAGCACTTCATTGATAATAACTGCTGTAATAATAAAATTCACTTTCATGATTCATGAAATTCACTATTCAGAATGATTACTCAGTTTTTTTATTATTTTAAACTAGCCGAATGACCCGGGCAACGCCTGGGTTTTACCCTATTAAATGTACCCTATTCAAATACTATTCGTTACAATTATAAATTGGCGCCGTGGATGTCACTCTTGTGAAACGTCCCGCTCCAAACTTTGTGTCTGAGAAGCGATATTTTTATAGAAAGATGATCTGACTTTTGTTTTCTGCTCGAATGAATGTTTTTCTGTTAGAATTTTGTTCCTGCATACAAAATAATGAACTGGTTTCACCCGTGGTCTCTGCTTTTTGGATTTTTTCCGATATAATTTTGTATCTGATAATCAAACATGATACAGCAATATCGTCATCATCATTTTCTGACTAAAAATATATAGTTTTAATAATTGATTTATATATATTTTAAAATAGCCTATCGTCTTCCCCTATTCTTTTACCTATGTATGGAAATTTTGGTTTGAATTAGTGAACTACTGCGAATTTGTATACTGGACATACAAACAGACAGACAAACATACAAACATTCATTTTTATATATATATAGAGATATTAGCTTTAAAGCGAAATTCCTCTTTAAAAAAGCTTAAATCAAGAAAAAAAAAACAAGAATATTTCGAACTACCCATGAAAATTATCCCAATTAGAAATAATCCTCTTTATTCAAACCTGTTGTAGAGCGATTTTCACCTGTAAGCTATCATTTTAAATTTTAAAAAATATTGTGAAAAAATCATTAAATTTTTAGATATATTTCTGAATTTTAAGACACGACATTCCTTCAAATTTCAAATGAAAGAACGAATTTCAAATAAAAAGAAATATAATGTAAAACGATCATTATACTTTTTATTACTACCTGTGATATGTACTAATGATTAGAAGGATTTTCCATCTATAGGGTTTTAACTTTTAATTAGACAATTTTAATTTATATTTAGACATTTTTCATTTTAATTTAGACACTTTCATTTTTATTTAGATATTTTCAATTTTAATTTATACATTTTTCATTTTAATTTAGACACATGAATTTTTATAGAAAAGTCCTTGTCTCTAAATTAAAATGAAAAATGTCTAAAAAAATGAAAAATGCCTAAATATAAATTAAAATCGTCTAATTAAAAGTTAAAAACCTATATATAATTTTTTAGATGAAGAGATATATATTTATAAATAATTTATCCCGCTAATTTTTGTGTAGAATTGAAAAATAATCATAGATAAGATTATTGTTGATAATTTAAAATCGTTACTCAAACTTTCAGATTTTCCTGCCTTTCTACAACATAATATATTCATTATACATTATATCACAGAGTGCATGAAGACTCAAATAGTTAAGTAATGATATTGCCACGTGGAAAATTAGGGAAGACTAACTTTGGAATGAGACAACAATTTATTTCAGGCAAGAACAAACTATGAATGATAAACAAAAGATAAGCCACGAGGGAAATTTACAGAGTAGCAAAATATAAACATAAAAATGCCCACTCTGTTAATATAAATAATAAAATTAATGAATACTTTGTTACAATATTAAAAACATCTACAATAAACTCATCCCTTGATGTGATTATCATTTGTAGATGCTTAAATAATATAATAAATTATAATTATGTTTTTGTGTGTGTGTTTTAGCAAACCACAAATATGAATATCCTCGATGTTTCACAACTACAAAGTGTTGATGTTTTGATTGTACCTGAGTAAGTATTTTCTTTCCTATTTTCAGATTTTCGCCACTTAGTTATCACAAGCATTAATAATTCTATTATTCTAATAATAGTAACAACTAGGTAACCCAGGCTCCTGGAGTGTATCCATAGATCACCAACTACCCGGGCTGTCTTGAAGTTTAGGTCTTGGTAGCCAGTGAACCAGTTTTGACATAAGTAATAGTAACAACTAGGTAACCCAGGCTCCTAGAGCGTATCCATAGGTCACCAACTACCCGGGCTGTCCTGTAGTTTAGGTCTTGATAGCCTTAGTGAACCAGTTTTGACATAAGTAATAGTAACAACTAGGTAACCCAGGCTCCTGGAGTGTATCCATAAATCACCAACTACCCGGGCTGTCTTGTAGTTTAGGTCTTGGTAGCCTTAGTGAACCAGTTTTGACATAAGTAATAGTAACAACTAGGTAACCCAGGCTCCTGGAGTGTATCCATAGATCACCAACTACCCGGGCTGTCTTGTAGTTTAGGTCTTGGTAGCCAGTGAACCAGTTTTGACATAAGTAATAGTAACAACTAGGTAACCCAGGCTCCTGGAGTGTATCCATAGATCACCAACTAGTGCTTAGTGCTAGGTAGCTTAGTGAACCAGTTTTGACATAAGTAATAGTAACAACTAGGTAACCCAGGCTCCTAGAGCGTATCCATAGGTCACCAACTACCCGGGCTGTCCTGTAGTTTAGGTCTTGGTAGCCTTAGTGACCCAGTTTTGACATAACTAATAGTAACAACTAGGTAACCCAGGCTCCTGGAGCGTATCCATAGATCACCAACTACCCGGGCTGTCCTGTAGTTTAGGTATTAGTAGCCTTAGTGAACCAGTTTTGACATAAGTAATAGCAACAACTAGATAACCCATGCTCCTGGAGTGTATCCATAGGTCACCAACTACCCTGTAGTTTAATTCTTGATAGCCTTAGTGAACCAGTTTTGACATAAGTAATAGTAACAACTAGGAAACCCAGGCTCCTGGAGTGTATCCATAGATCACCAACTACCCAGGCTGTCTTGAAGTTTAGGTCTTGGTAGCCTTAGTGAACCAGTTCACCAAGTTTTTCCAGGCTGGTTTGTTTATTGGTAGATTCAATAGGGCAGTATTATTGAATGAAGGTAGTCCAAGACGTGTAGCCGTCTGGAATCGCTGTAGTTGAAATTCTGGATTCCATAAATCTAATTATAATGGCCATAGTATGAATATAAATGTACATAGTTGATTTTTAATCTTTTTTTTTTAAATGTTCGGCTATATTCAATCAGTTTTCCATCATATTGTCGCAAATAAGAGAGGCACAGTGTAATTGTACTGAGATTTTATTGTTAAATTTATAAAACTGAAGAGAGATTTGTTTTATTCACACACACACAACAACCTTGAAAAAAAAAAGAAAAAAAAATATTTCCCGAATTTATATATACAGTGCAATCTCCATAAGAGGACACTCTCGTTAGAGGACACATGTATGCAAATTCATCCATCTATAAAAACTGTACCAAAATAAACGTGGCAGACATCGCGGGCAAATGCTAGGGAACGTCACGAGTGCGCTGCTCACTTGGCTGGAACTAGTTCTTGGGGATTGTAAGCATAACTGTTGCGCCCTTCCATCCGATTACGACATATATATATTGTAATTTAAACAATGTAAGAGGACAGCTCTCCCTAAAGGAAACTTTGGCTATGCAATTAGGTGTTGTCCTTTACAGAGAGATAGTTCTACTGTATATATAAATATTCACGTCATAGTCTGAAAGCTTGCCAAGATTATACTGCATAAAGAAACTAGTCGCCGAAAACTTTGATTCCTTCTCTTGTAATATATATATCTTATATATATAAAAAGAGATTTTCTGCTGTATTTTTGATCATCTTGAGGATTATGCTATGGAGTTATTTGCTGGTTCTTTTTGGTACTAAATGGTATTGGTGATGCAGTCGTGGCAAATAATAAAATAATAAAAATAGTAAAGATTAGAAATTGCTTTAATTGAGCTTATGAGATATATAAAACATAATTTGATAAAAGTACTGCCTGGCTTAAGGCGCAAGAATGAAAAAATGAAAATCGTATTTACATAATGTACAAATGTTTTGAGCCGACCAACGGGGAAAAACAACAACGAGTTTTTATAGGGAAACATGACCTCTGGCGGTCGATTTAACATAGTATTTGGATCTATGAAATATAATTTTAAATAGAATAATATTTTAATATAACATTAATATATATATATATGAATAAATTTTTTTTTTATAATGATAGAGATTGAGAGAGGTAGGAATATATATGTCGTAAACCCGGGTAAGCCAATAAGTGAGTTGGAAGCAGTCGGGGTTGAGTGGCAAGGCGTGCAGAGTGGGAAGTCCGCACAGGACAGTAAGAACAAAGTTTGGGATCAAAAGACGCTCTCCTAGTACGTCTCACGTGGCACCAGGACCAGGGGAAAGTTGAGGATTTACTGAGGAAAGCGCGGCGTCCTGCATGAAGCCGCGGAGGCAGGGAGGAGCCAAAACGGCGGCCACGAGGGCCGCCGTGAGACCTAGCACTGACTGGCCCTGTCCGAAAATATCCACTGTAACCTAACTAACTGTCAACATCCGGACCAACGCCTTTTCTTTGTCCCTCTCTGGATCCCCCGGGTGTCCAGTAGCAAGCTGGTGTCACTTTGAGACGACTAGAAAAAACGTCATACTTTATTACTTACATATCACATTGTTTAAATTACGATATATATATATATGTCGTAATCGAATGGAAGGGCGCAACAGTTATGCTTACAATCCCCAAGAATTAGTTCCAGCCAAGTGAGCAGCGCACTCGTGACGTTCCCTAGCATTTGCCCGCGATGTCCGCCACGTTTATTTTTGTACAGTTTTTATAGATGGATGAATTTGCATATTTACATTTTAACACAAGCTTAACATATTTACATACTTATTTTGTCGAAAAGAAATTATACCTCTTGATATTTAATTAAAAAGGCATATATTGGATCAAAATATCATTTATTTTACCAATATTTCAGTTGGCTGAACGCCAACCTTTATCAAGGTATTATAACATTTTAAAGTGTGTCAACAACAAACTCGGCGCCACATAACGTAAACAGAATTAAGTTTTAAAAATATTTTGTTATATTCAATGGGGAGAAAAATTTTATATATATAACAAAATATTTATAAAACTTAATGCTGTTGACGTTATGTGGCGCTGAGTTTGTTGTTGACACACTTTAAAATGTTATAATACCTTGATAAAGGTTGGCGTTCAGCCAACTGAAATATTGGTAAAATAAATTATATTTTGATCCAATATATGCCTTTTTAATTAAAGATTTATTTATGGATTGCTCTACAGGGTGATCCAAAAGTCCCGCACAACTTTAAAAATTAATAACTCCGCGAATGTTTGCGCTAGAGCAATGCGGTAAACACCATTGTGTTCAGGATGCAATGGGATTTTTTATGGCAAATAATAAAAAATCCGAAATTGATTTTAGTTACAACTTTATTCGCTAGATGGCGCTCTACCAGAATAGGCGATTCAGCGGCCAAATTGTTTGATAAATTGAAAAATATAACTGAACGACACGTATTTTTACTTTTTGAATACCAGGAAAGAACCCTAATAATATCAAATGATAAATTAATAAAACACCATTTCGCCAAAAGTTAGAAGAAATGGTTAACGATTTTTTAATACAATCTGAGATATGTAAAATAGGTATATGCAAATTAAAACATGTAGCAAAAAAAACCTGATATTTTAGATGCGGTTTGTTGGAATCCTCTCAGATATTTATATTTCGAAAATAATAATTTTCTATTTTTTTAAATTCAACTCTCTCTCAGTATCGATTATATTTATTTTAATTCATTTGAAAAATATGTATCTATCTCTGATGATTTATTTTACTCTGGAATACCGTTTTTGTTTTTGTCGTGTCCAATAAAGAGCCTCAGATTATTTTCGTTTGGCCAACAAAAAATGTCCAATTTATATACACATATATTCTTAAATAATGAGACTTTAAAGAATTCAAATAATATTCATCTATTTACATACACAACACATCTCCCCCCTTAATAATACTCCAGCTGGTCTAGGGGTTTCCTGGCTCTCTGAGGTCTAGAACTGCGGACGGGCACTTGCACAGCGGCAGCCTCCGGTTTAGGAGTGCAAGAGGGCACGTGCACAGCAACAGGCCCTGGTATAGGAGTGCAAGAGGTACGTGCACAGATGCAGTCTCCTCCTTGTTTCCTGATGTAACCTCTGGAACCTCCTCTTCACTTAATTTCTGACTTCCACCTACAGGCTTCTTTCCTGATGTTCGAGGAAGTATCAAATTTCTTGTCTCCACTTGTTTCTTTCTCACAGGTCGCAATTGATTGATATGCCTCTTATACACGACGCCCTCGCAACTTATAAGGTAGTGACGGTAGCTCAATAATTCCAAAATGGTACCTTTTTACCGTTTAGGTCCAGTTGCATAGTTGCGGAAATAAACCTCGCAACCTGTAGTAAACTGCTCCTGCCTTCTTACGGCCTCATGAAATACCTCTCGCGGATTTCCCATCTTGGTATTAAATTCGAGAATCTTGATCTTAAACTTCTCTTCATTAGCAGTTCCGCCGGGGAATTCCTTTATTACAGTTTGGGGGAATGCTCTATGAGCAAATAGGAAACTTTGTAGATTTGTCTCTAAATCATCCTTCCCATTATTCTTTCTCAAAAGGTTTTTAAACTCTCTTACATATCTCTCAGCTAAACCATTTGTACTAGGATTATACGGACTGGTCTTAGTGTGCCGTATACCATTCATTTTGGTAAATTGCTCGAATTCACCGGAGACAAACTGTCTTCCGTTATATGTAACAAAAAATTAGGGCAATCCAATTCTGGCGAGAATTTCTCTAAGATGACTTATAATCGTTTTTCTGGTAATATCTTTGATATAAACTAAAAGGAATTAGAAGCGCGAATGTTTCTTTTATACATAAAACGAACTTCTACTGTCCTTACTGCGATTAAAAAATATATTGGGAGGGCTTGGCTCATCAGTGGTGAACCCTCCCAGCGGTTTCGCCAATTTAATCCACCAGACCGCTTCTCAGAGCTCTAATACTGTATTGGATCATTCTGCTTTTATATGCTACACTGAAGGATGGAATATTAGAAATGGTTTTCAAGTAAACTATGGACCTAAGCTTATAGGACAGTAGAATTACATTCAAATATTTGCTTCGAGCAATGCTCTTCAGCAAACTATAAAGACAAGGCCAGTTAGGAATAAATTAACACAAAGCAATAACGTGCCATCTATACATATAAACTAAAAGGATTTAAAAGCGCGAATGTTTCTTTTATACATAAAACGAACTTCTACTGTCCTTAAATTGGCGAAACCGCTGGGAGGGTTCACCACTGATGAGCCAAGCCCTCCCAATATATTTTTTAATCGCAGTAAGGACAGTAGAAGTTCGTTTTATGTATAAAAGAAACATTCGCGCTTTTAAATCCTTTTAGTTTATATGTATAGATGGCGCGTTATTGCTTTGTGTTAATATCTTTGATGTTAAAAATTTCTATACACTTTGAGTATGCGTCCACGAGAACCAAAAACATTCTTCCCATGAACGGACACGATAGATCAAGATGAAGTCGATGCCACGGTTTTTCGGGCCAAGTCCATTCCGAGATGGTAGCCGGGGGCATGCTTGCCGATTCTTGGCATACTCTACATTCTCTAGTTAACTCCTCGATGTTATGCCTGGCCACCAGAAAATGCCGTCTGGCAATCATCTTCATTTTAACAATCCCCATGTGTATTTCATGCAAGTAATTTAAAATTAAAGATCTTAATTTTTGGGGAATTACCACTCTTTCACGCCATTGAAGACAACCAAACTACAAACTTAATTCCTCATTGATCTTATAATGAGGAGCTAGTGGGTTTTCTCTCGGTACCCTTGTGAATTTCCACACACAGTTGCCTTCTCTAACATTCCTTAATACTATAGACAGTATTTTATCTTAGGGCGTCTCATTAGCCACCTCCATAAAAGAGAACGGTACCTCATTCGACTTCCTAAGAAGAAGTACCTGGTCTTCATCAAGAGACTCCCTGACACTCGTTTCTAAAGAAAGACGTGACAATGCGTCAACATTGGAATTATCACTAGTTTTTCGAAATTCCACAGTATAATTAAATGCAGCTTATTTTAAGGACCATCTTTTAATTCTGGATGATGCACATATGGGAATTGGTTTATGAGGTGAAAATATATGAATTAAGGGTCGGTTGTCTGTGACCAATACAAATTTTCGTCCCAGTAAGTATTGTCTGAATTTCTCAACGCCAAAAGTTATGCTCAACGCTTTCTTTTCTAGTTGAGAGAAACGTTTTTTCGCTTCAGTTAATGTTCTAGAAGCAAAATCTATAGGGCATTCTTCCTTTCTATCATTTCTATGACTCAGAATTACGCCTAGTCCATAGTCTATTAATAATGATTTACATTTTTAAAATAACATTCGATATTTTTTCGTCCAATTCCATCTACAATTTTTATTCAAAAGTTGATAGAATAGAGCTAAAATGTTTGCTATATTCTTTATGAATCTATAATAATAAATTAAGAGTCCTATGAAAGATCTCAATTGCGAAACATTCTTTAGGTTCAAGCGCCTCTATCACTGCTTTAATTTTATTTTCTAAGGGATGCAGTCCATATTTATCCATTTTAAACCCTAAATATTCCACCGATTTCTTTTTAAATGTACATTTATATCTGTTTAACTTTAAACCTTTTTCTAGGAATCATCTAAACACTAGATCCAACTTTTGTTCATGATCTTCAAAGTCTTTTCCTGCAACCAAAATATCATCTATGTAGCAGGCCACACCTGGCAAATCAGAAAATAGGCTTTCCATAATCCTCTGACATTTATTTGGTGCTACCGCTACGTCATATGGTAGTCTTTTATAAGAAAACAACCTCTTTGTTGTGTTTATATCAAAAACAGCTTTGGCTTCTTCCGCTAACATTACTTGTAAGTAAGCCTGTGATAGGTCTAGAGTCGAAAATACGGTGCTTGTAGATAATTTTGAAAAGATCTCATCGATCAATGGAAGGGGATACCTATCTAATTCTATTGCTTTATTAGCTGTACATCTAAAATCACCACATATACTTACACTACCATCCTTTTTTAATACTGGTACTATTGGAGCGGTCCAATATGCATGAACTATAGGTTATAAAATGCAAGAATTCACTAAACGATCAATTTTATTCTCTACTTTGTTTTTTAGAGAGAAAGGTAAACTTCTGGCCTTACAAAACACAGGAGTGACATCCTTTTTTAAATTAAAATGTAAATTAACGTCCTTTGGACAGCCCAAATCTTTGTTAAACAAATCTGCATACCTATCCATCAAATTTTTATATATTTAAATATATTTCTATTATATTCATTATTTAAAATTTTAATGCTGAACAATATAGAATAATCAAGTTTCAACTGTTTAAGCCATTCTCTTCCTAATAAAATTACCTGGATTTTTTCATTTACAACTATTAATCGTAAATATTGGTTGACTTCTTTTACAAAAACATTTCTTTGATCTATAATCTTTATTGATTTACCACAAAAGGATTTTAATCTTAAATTTGTTGGAAATAAGAGTTTACCTTGCCAATAATTCTTATAAATATATTTAGGTATTAACGTAACTGGACTTCCTGTATCTATTGTAAAGCACAAAGAATAATCATCTACTGTTAAATTTATTGTGGCATCAGTTTCGCCCTGTACAGAATATATATAGTCCTCTTGTACAAATTCACATCCCCACATTCTTATTACTAGCTTTGCAGACCCTACTTAAATGACCCAGTTATTACATTATTATTATTACATTTTAATACAAGTCTTTGTTCTATGAGGTGAAACAGATGCCCTGTGTGAATGTCTTTCACCACATCTATAACACACTATTTTGCCTTTGCCACTTTGCCTGAAAGGCCTATACTGCGCCGTACTATTATTGTACTCACCCTTTTTATCCTTTGAATTCACAGGGGATATCTTGGCCACTAATTTATCTTGTAATTCTCTTGTATTCATCTCCGCCAATTCGAACGAGATCGCCACTGCAAAACCTTTATCCAGGGTGACATCGTCGTCCTCTTGTAGTAGCTTCTTTTGCAGGATTTCCGACTTGATTCTAGCCACAAAACGGTCTCGCATCATGGTTCCCAACATATCGACGAAATTACAATTTATTGCCAAATGTTTCAATTCTCTAAGATATTCCGAAATTGATTCTCCTTCCTGTTGAATTATCTTTAAAAATCTGCATCGTTGTGATATCACTTTCTTCTTTGGATCCAAATGCAGTTTAATTCTTTGAATGATAGTAGCATAGGGTTGATCTTTCATTAGACCAGGAAGAAAATGTCGTTTCCCTGCTTCAAAGTTTCAGAATCTGGTAGCGAGGTAAAAATCAGCACTTTAATCTCCTCCTTCAGATGACAAAAAGAAAGCCTCAAATTTTTGTACAAAAAGATCGAAGTGTCCTCCACTGGGCTATAGCATCTAAAAGGTACTATTAACTTTGAACTTGTCATGCTGATCTTTTCTACTCCTTTGTTTTCTTGATCCAGATAGTTTAAAAGATGTAATCTTAACCCATTTTCCTATTTTCTCTCCATAATCCGAGAGTCAGATTTGTTTAAAAGATGTAGTTGTTATACTTGCATAGACGCCGTTTTCCTCAGCTTTTTACTGGCTCTGTAGATCGCGCATCCTCGTCGCCACTTTTGTTGTGTCGTAATTAGACGTACAAGAGCTCAAACTTGACCATGGCCAACAACAAATGTCCAATTTATATATACATATATTTTTACATAATGAGGCTTTAAATAATACAAATAATATTCATCTATTTACATAAACAACGGTTAATATATAGCGAGAAGAGTAGAGGACTGAGCACAGATCCCTGAGGTACACCAGCCCATGTTCTTCGGTCCTTGGAAAATGTTCCATTGACCCGAACCTTTATCCTTCTTCCCCTTAAGAAGTCTGCAACCAGATTAAGGTTTTTCCTCTTACTCCGATGTTGTGCAGCCTTTCAAATAATTTCTACACTCGATCAAAAGCTGAGGTCATATCCAGGAATACGGCCGTTGTCTTCTTTGGCGGTTTTTCCTAGAAATCTATTATTGATTGACAGAAGTAGAACAGTTTATCAGTTGTACAGTGTCTGGATCTTTAGGCAGTTTGATAAAAGTTTATTTTATTATTGTTAGTGAGCCAGACTATGAGCCTAGAGTGGATAATTCATTCTGTTATTTTACAAAGTATGCTGGTAAGAGCAATTGGCCGATAGTTCTTGCATTCCTTAGCATCTTTGTTTGGTTTCAGTATTGGCACTATAATTGATTGGCACTATAATTAATATTAATTAATAATAATTAATATAGCATCTTTGTTTGGTTTCAGTATTGGCACTATAATTAATTGGCACTATAATCTTCCAATTCTTTGGTAGTTTACCAGTTTGCCATGAAATGTTCAGTATTCGTAGGAGTTGATTTTTAGCTTCGTCTCCAAAGTGTTTAATCATTTGACCAAAGATTAGAGCATCTCCAGGTGACATCTTGGATTTAACTTTCCTATTGATGAATTTAGCTCATTCAGTGTGAAGTCTCTCGAGTAAATATCTTGTTGATGGTAATTTCTTGCTTGTTTAACTAACTTGTTTATATTATTTTTAGAGTCCTGCCTTCATTCCTATAGCTGAGTCTGGAAGTGCTTGAAAGATATTCAGCAATTATGTCAGCCATCTGTTTGTTCGTTCTCGCTGTTCATATCGGTTAGAGTTTTGGAGGATTAGTGTTGGTTTTGATTGTTTTATAACACTAATTATATTCCAGTGATGGCTTTCCTTTTTTGGATCCATTTTTTTCGCAGAATTCTGCCCATTTTTCTTGTTTGAATATCCAAATTTCTAGTTCTATTTTGTGACTAATTTCAATGAGTTCCTTTATGATTTCTTCTGTTTTATTTGTTTTAAGAAGTTCATTTTTATTGTCTCTTTCTGCAATCATTGCCTCGATATTGTGGTCCTTCCAGTAAAGTTTTCACAGGTCTTTACGTCTACCTCTAGGTATCGATACTTTTGCAGCTTTAGATATGTTCAAAGAGAATTTTTCCAATTTTTTTGTCAATCGTTCTGTGATTTAATTCTTCGTTGCACAGTTCTTCAAGCTTTTCTGTAATTTTTTTCCCAGTGTTCTTCTATTCTGTTGGAAATTCTCAATTTTGAATTTTAGGGTTGTTAAAATTGGTCTGTGGTCACTGATTGCACTTTTCAGAATTTTCCATTGGGTTGTGGGTGCGATGTTGTAATTTATCGCTGTGATGTCTATTGCGGATTCTGTGCCTGTGGACTTGGATAGATAGGTGTTCTTTTCGTTATTTAACGGCGTAAGGTCGAGGTCGGTTAGCATGTCCTCAACCTGCTGACCTTTGTTATCCTGGACAGGTGATCCCCAAGTTGGTCTTTCGGCGTTAAAATCACCAAGTATGATTGCGATATCCGAAGATGCTTCACTTAATGTCTCTATCAGGCCTGTATTGATGCTAGTATTATCGTGGTGATAAACATTTATGATTGGAATTGTTTTAGCTGTAAGATAGATTTCTATTGCCTGAGATTCTGTCGTGCCTTCTCTAGGCTTACTCTGATTATAGGCGATTTCCTTAAATTTGATTTCTAGAGTTTTAATCAAAACGGCAAGTCCTCCTCCGAATTTTCCCGGTCTGTCCATTCGTAGTGTTGTATAATCTTTGATATTGAATCTAAGATTCTGATTCAATTTTGTCTCCTGAGGACAATTAATATGTACATTGTTGTCACAGAGAAGACAAGTCAGCTCTTTATTTTCCTCTGGGTACCATTTATATTCAGTTGTAGTAGATTGAATTGTGTCCTCGTAGTAGATTTCTCATCATGAGCTCGAGCTGCAGCTCCTGACGCGGCGGTTACCCCGGACGCGGTAGCATTACTGGAGATATCAGTTTTGCTCTTCATTTGAAAATGAGTGCCGTTGCAACGTTAGTCATCTTGGAAACGAACCAGAATTTGGTCAAATATTCCAAGGGTCCAGGGGGGACCGCAAGGAGGTGTGGTCGAACTTCTCCCCTTCCATTTGGAATGCCGTCACTACCTGATAAAGCACTCTTGGTGAAATTTTAAAATTGTGATTCAGAATCTGCCACTGAAGCTTTACGAGCGTTTCGTTCCTTTAAAGATATTCGAGCGGTAAAGGTCAATGAGTTGCTACTCTCTAAAGCGATTGATTAAAAGTTTTGAGGAAACTGGATCTCTGGAAGCAAAACCTCGGAGTGGAAGACCATCGACATGCAAGTCAGTGGCTGTTACGGTTTTTCAGAATGCTGAAGCTATTGAAACGTTATTCACGTATGGAGAAGTAAGTGCTAGACAAGTTTCTCGACAAACGGGGATTTCGTATGGAACAGTTTGGAGAGAACAAACATTTATAATTTTTCTATAAAAATATCCTAACAAAATTCAAAGTTTTCACGAGTTGAAAGTCAGCGATTTTGAGAAGCGTCAAGAATTCGCTGCATGGGTTTTCCGGCAAATTGATATTGATGAAAACTGGCTGTCAAATGTTCTAAGAACAGATGATGCTCACTTTTATCTAAAAGGAGAATTTAAAATTCAAAACTGCCTCATTTTGGCAACAGAAAACCCTAGGAGTTTTACAGAAATACCATTTCATCAGCACAGAGTTACAGTTTTGTGTGGGTTCACTTCTTCTTTTATTATTGGGCCATTTTTCTTTGAAAAAATCAATGGAAGAACTTTTAAAACCGTTTTCGTAACTGGTGAACGTTATGTTCAACTTTTGAGAGAAAAGGTTATTCCCATATTGCAGGACAGACAAGCACTAAGCGAAATAACATTCACGCAAGATGGAGGACCTCCTCATATCTCCCGCGGTGCCAAACAATTGCTGAAGGATACGTTCGGTGGAATTCGTTGATAAGTCTCCACTTTATATACCAGTGGCCTCCAATATCACCAGACTTGACGCCTTACAATTTCGGTTATGCGGGTACATTAAGTCGCGTTTTTATCGATGCCGGCCCACCACATTGGCCATGTTGAAGGCTTCTATCAGATGGCACGTTTTATAAATTTCAACTATTTAATTGTGACCATTCTGTCATCTATCGTCTGCAGGCGGTGTTTGAGAATGAAGGGCGCCACATTGAGCAAGGATTGTGACCTAATACAAGAGAGAAGGCAGTTACCTCATGTGTTATATTTTGCAGCTTATTGTTTTGGGTTATGGGAATAATAAATGCTGTCCTCACATCTTGACTCTTTTTTTTCTGTGAACAGTAATTTTTTTGTTTGTCATTTGCCCACATTTTATATTATGTCGTGCAGGCCAAAGTGTTATTACTTCTCGAATAACACTGGTATACACAATTTTACCCCTTATGTTTAGTTTATCGCTTTTCGCTCATTAGAAGAAATAGCATAAGGAATAATCTCTTTATCCCCCCCCCCCAACTTTAGATATTTTGCGCAAAAAATAATACAAAATGATTTTACTACCACGTTTTTCAACGCAAAAGGTCGATTTAAAAATGATTTTTTTTTAAGGGGATACATTTTCAAAATTATGTACAGTATAATAAACAATGATAATATTTGACAAACCCATAGGATATTTGGAATAAAGTACGACAAATATATTTTGTCACTCCCCTCTATATTTCATTTTTGGATCATGACAAATATCCAGTTAAATAGTCAAGTGTCGCCAATTTTAGTCAAGAAACTATACATTCCTTATAGCACGAAATCCTATTAGTAGTGCCATCATAATTTTTGGTACTATATTAACATTTCAAAAATCGTGTATTGATATCAGTAGTTATTTTCAAACATTCAATTTATTTCACAAAACTCCATCTAAAATATAAATATTTTTTGATACATGTTTTAATTTGCATATACCTATTTTACATATCTCAGATTGTATTTAAAAATCGTCAACCAATTCTTCTAACTTTTGGCGAAATGGTGTTTTATTAATTTATCATTTGATATTATTAGGGTTCTTTCCTGGTATTCAAAAAGGAAAAATACGTGTCGTTCAGTTATATTTTTCAATTTATCAAACAATTTGGCCGCTGAATCGCTGATTCTGGTAGAGCGCCATCTAGCGATTAAAGTTGTAACTAAAATCAATTTCGAATTTTTCATTATTTGCCATAAAAAATCCCATTGCATCCTGAACACAATGGTGTTTACCGCATTGCTCTAGCGCAAACATTCGCGGAGTTATTAATTTTTAAAGTTGTGCGGGACTTTTGGATCACCCTGTATTTTCAAAACATCTTGATATATTATACAAATTATGACAAGTACATTCATACATCAATGGTTAATTGACAATCATGTATGTACAGCAATGGTGTATGTTGTGTGTAGTGATGAACCTGATCCCAAAACAACCCGGAAAAGACGTATAATCTATCTTGTGATCTTACTGCTCTTCTTGGTGGTGATTGGTCTTGGCATCTACATCGTCTTGCCAAGTAAATAATACAATGTATTAGGGCGCCATCTGTTATACAAATTTTGAACTATTTTTGATGCGTATGTTTCTTTTTAAAAATAAATCAATTTTCAACTACCCTTACTGCATTAAGTGGTTACACCAAAATGTAACATAGAAAAGTAGGAAAGACAAACTTCAGGATGACACGGCAATTTATATAAGGCAAGCACAAATTAAAACAAATAAAATAACACAGAGATTCAATGAGAAAAATTCTGCAGTCTATCAAAATACAAATATAGCTCCTTTCCTATAAGAGCTGTGACCCACAGCTTGAAAATCTTGTTGCCACTGACATGGATCTGACGTGTTTCTGTCAAGTATTCCCTCGGAGTCTTGAACTTCTGTCCCTAATAGCTTTGCGTCCTTTTTTTGCGGCCTAAAGAGTGTCTTTATCGTCGTATTGTCAATAGGGAGATCGTCATCTTGGAGGGAAGTCTTGGCTTTGACACGGCGGTGGAATCCTGGAGCCAGTCTCTGAAAATTTAGATCATAGCAGTCATGGCCTCAAGATCTTCTCGGTGATCTTCAGCTTGTCTTTCCTAATCTACCCAACATCTCCACCTCTCATCAGTGGTGAACCCTCCCATCATTTTATCATTGTAGTAAGGTCAGTAGAAAAATTGATTAATTTTCAAAAGAATCGCGTTAAAAATAGTTCAAATTTGTTATAAATAATTCTTCATCTTTCATAGCATTCTACAATTGAACTCTACTGTAATTAAATATCATCAGGCTTATATGTAAATTTGTGGAAGACAATAAACCTAATTTTGTAAAACGACATTTGAAAACCATCCCGCATGTGTTTCTTTTCAACGAAAAATATCAATATCTTCATAATTCATCCTTTCATACCTCATCTCTAAGGTAAGAAATAATCGTTATTTCTCCTTAAAAATAAGTTTTGTTTTTTCGTTGAAAAGAAATACATGCGGAATGGTTTTCAAATGTCATTTTACAATCACAAGCCGCAATATATTATATTGTATTATAAACCTTATTTTATTGGCATCTTGCCAATACATACAAAAGTTTCTTTTATTCATAAATTGGGAGGCAAGCTTTCACGCGGCCGATCTTCATCAGGCCACTGAGCAGAAGGCGACCACGTAAAAACTTGCCTTCCAATTTCTGAATCAAAGAAACTATGCAAATATTTTAATATTTATTTAATTCAATTATAATATTATTTTCAGAACGACATTTGAAAACCATCTCGCATGTGTTTCCCGAAAAATCGAAATTTATCCCAAGTAGAAATAACGATGATTTTCAACCCCAGGGATGAAGTATTAAAGGATGAACCGTGAAGAGTAATGATAAACGGAAAAATAAAGAGTCCAATGTCCAATATTATAAAATAATATTATTTGCATCTATTTTTTTCAAGCATATGCAAAAGGTATGTACTATTTTAAAATGATAGATTTTACGGAAAAACATTTCCTCTATGCATTTAATCTTTAATTTTGTATATATTTACAGTACTAGAATCATATTTACACATTTTCCTTAAGCATTCATTTACTGAATTCAATAACAAATTCAGGGTATATAAAAAGTTTAGTCTAAAATAAGAAAATCATATTTACGCAATTAAGAAAGAAGATTTGTACTGTGGGTTATGTGGAAGTCAGATAACTGATGAAATATACCATTTTATTGCTGAATGCGGGGATCTGGAAGGAGAGAGAAAAAAGATCCTGAAAAGTCTTCCTAGACCGCATTTGAACTCAATAAAGCTAATAAAAACTGTTTCAGATAAGAAAAGTTGGGCAATTGAACTGTTCAACTTTCAAAAAGCGGTTGGGAATAAAATTGCACTCATGGAAGAGAGAAGAACAGGGGCACAATAAAAAGTCACCCTGTTTGACATACCTTGACTGTAAATACTATATTTTCACCTGTTCTCTTATGGTTAATATTGTCTGTAACTCCACGGAGAATCCGTACAGGGCAAGATGCCCTAATAAAGCTGTTTTGTTGTTGTTGTTGTAGTTGTTTAGTCTAAAATAACAAAAAATAGTCGGTGGATGAGAGGGTAACACGCTCGATTCCCGACAGTCATGAACCGGGTTTGAATCCCGCGTTAACATTTTGTTTTAATATGTGAATAACCTTCACATATTATTCACTGTTTCAATTATCATGAACTAGGTTGCTCTTGTTGAGCGGTACCTATTAATGTGATTTTGAACCAGGATCTAAAATAAATAAAAAGGTCAGTGGCTGGCAATATAAACCGTCGGTTTCGGACAGACATGAACCGGGATCGAATCCTGTATTGGATCTTTTTTTTTTCTGTGAAGAACCGGTTCATATTTTTAATTGTCTTCTTCTTTCTTATCTCCACTCAATCATTATAACTGGGTGAAGTAGAATGTGTCTGCCTTTGTCATTAAGAATGGGAACACTACTCAGTGGCAGGCCACTGACTTAGCTCCAAAAGAAATGGCTGCCTCTGACATGAGTAATAGACGCCATGTACAGCCACTCCTAACATGGAGTACAAACGCTGCTCATCCTGTATCCCTGGAGCCCTTACAGGGTACCATCAGCATGGCCAGCTGAACCCAGGTTTTTTAGCGAGCTTGTTATTTTTGTTTATTTCGTCTCAATTTACAGGTGTTACATTCGAACACAGCTCGCGAGTCACCTTGTCCTGGCTATTTACACATGGCGAGTTGGTGGAGTAGAGGTGGTCCCCCCGGACCTTGCAGGAAGGCAGCTGTTGGGCGATGAGCTCTTAACTAAACGTCAGGGCCGGGTCGTCTGAATCGGGGATTGATATCTCCTTTATTTTGTAGAATATCTTGTATGGTTGGATTATATATATATAGATATATATTTGAATTTTGCATTTGAAGGTATAATTTCTTAACGGAAGTTTGGTACATATCTTCTAGATCGGGTTGGTTCAAGTCCTCCTTCAGTATCTTGTTTGATAGGTTGAATGGAGCTCCTATCAGCTTGTTATTGCTCCCCCTCCTCCTTTTTCATCCGGGCTTGGGACTGGCAAAGGCGGATTTATTTTTAGTTGTAAATAACATAAGTTGCTCTTTTTGAACTGTACCTAATAATTTTATTTTAGAACAGGATTAAATCTTTAATTTTGTATATATTTCCATATACAGTCCTAGAAGCATATTTGCATATTTCACTTATAAGCACTCATTTACTGTATTCCATAACAAATGTAGGGAATATAAGAAGTTCAGTGTAAAATACGTCAGTGGACAAGTAGGTAACACCCTTGATTCCCGACAGCAATGAACCGGGATATAATATTATAATTATAATTATTTTTATAATTTAAATTAATTTATTTAAAGCCAGAATTATATAAAGAGAAAAGAAGTAACGGCCGTTGGAAGCAGGCCTTGTTGTTTATGACGTGAGTGGCCAGTAAAAGTCCCGGATGACGCCCGCGCATGCGTTGTGACGTGTTCTCCCAGCACGCGCTTGCCGAGGCGTAGTGTGGCCGCCACTCTACCGTCCGTATGTGTAGTGAAGCTTTCTCCGCGCTCGCTGAAGTAAACAACGCTATTTAGAGGGGGCGCTATAGACAGGTTTAACTGTATGTATTTAAAAGAGACAGAGAGAGTAGCGTTTAAATTATTTAATCTTATTGTTACACCTCTCTGTAGATGACCTCGGGGAAATGCTGGATAAAACCAGCGCTTTAACGTAACTGGCATATAACCTATATGGAGTCGTTTTAGGATAAGAAAAAAAAAAGAATTTTTATTCTGTAATTAGTTTTTAATGATATCATTTTAGCGTAATATTGTCTGTAAAAAATAATTTGTAACGCCTTGCCAAATGCTTTATTTTTTACTTCTCCTTACGATGACAAAATATTTTTGTTGAAACGTTTAGAAAAATAAAACTTTAACTGGCCGAAGTGTCTATTTTTCAAAGAACTATGAATGCCGGCCAGAGACAACCTCTATCGTCAAAATAACCCCATTGGCTGTCCAGGGAGAAGTAAAATAGAAAAGATCGAATTGTGTACTTCAAAGGAATGTTACCAATCAGGTAAGAACTCTTAAAAAATCATTAAAAAACTGTTTCTATCTATTTTATATCTTAACTAACTGGAAAACGTTCTCGAATACACATAATACTTTACAATTTGATTTCATTTAACTAAATTTGCATACCAACCCTTTGTACATATATCAATTGTGTTGATATACGTATATATATTATATAATCAAAAAACTCAAATATTTCTCTATTTTAAAAATATTTATTTTATTTTATTCATTGATAATTCTACTTTTGTTATCATCGTTTTTAGAAAGACTTTCAGTTTTGTTGTAAATATGCGTAGTTAACATATCTATCTTTTTGAATCACTAATATAGGATTAACTTTATAAATTCTATATGATATGAAAATAATTAATGTGTAATATTTCCTCAAGTAATTGAAAATAAAAACTACTTGATGGTAAATAATTATCTTTTTCTTATCACGACTGCACCTTTAACCTTTTATCTTATCGATCCTTTGTCTTATCAACCCTTTATCTAACAACAATAAAATATTCATAACATATATTTATTTTTATCTTTTCATCTAACTTTCATTTTATAGGTCTCGGAACTAGATTTCCTGATTTACTAATCCTAAGGCGAATACGACACTTAAACTGAATTTACACTCATGGACAAAACTTAAGGAAGTGGAAAGTCTGAAATCGACGTCGCTATAGTGTCGTAGAATGATCATTATCTTTATAATAAAGAAGAAAGAGAGGTGTACAGTCTTTGATATCGCCGGTCGTCTATTTTTTTTTTTTTGAGAAGACAGCGGCAATTTTGTTCACACTTGGATATCTCGTATATCTTCAATAAAGGTCACTGTAATATCTTTCAGAGTTATTGTCTCAATCCCGATATACATGCTAAAAGGTACAACTTCCTTAAGTTTTGTCCATGATTGTATTGTCTGAATCCCGATATACATGTTAAAAGGTACAACTTCCTTAAGTTTTGTCCATGAGTGTATTGTCTGAATCCCGATATACATGCTAAAAGGTACAACTTCTTTAAGTTTTGTCCTTGTGTGTATTGTCTGAATCCCGATATACATGCTAAAAGGTACAACTTCTTTAAGTTCTGTAAAGACCACATCCTAATAATAAGGTACAATTTGGATTATAGATTATAAACACAAGGTAATAAGACCAAATAAATAAATAGTGTGTGACGTTTCGGTAACAGCGTTGTTACCATCTTCAGACAAATTTGATTCAGTACTTTTGTCTAAAGATGGTAACAATGCTATTAACGAAACGTCACATACTATTTATTTATTTGGATTTGGTCTTATTACCTTGTGTTTCTCCAAGAATATCTTATATCTTCTTGGAACAAAAAGTTAAAGGGGTATTGATTCTATGGAAAGTTCTGAAATGTGTTACGAAGAGAAAACTCTGTATCTACACTTGTATACAGACCGGGGTGTTGCAGGAGAGACCCTTCTCAAGTACATGGACCAATCAATAAATCCCTGCGAAGATTTCTATGAATTTTCCTGTGGAAATTTCGCCAATAATATTCCTGATCTTTCATATATCTATACCACACCGAATGAAATACTTAAAGAAAAAATCAGGAAAAATATTGAAAGTAAGTGTGTGTTTATGTATTTGTGCATGAGTGTGTGAATTCCCAGTAAATTTGCATACTCAGGAGATACCTTTTTTCTTAATTTATCTATCTGTTCCCAGTATACAATTTCACTTTTGTACATTTTTTTTTCATATTGTAAATAATTAGATAATAAAAAAAGACATATATTGGATTTAATAAAAGATTTATTTTGCCAATATTTCGGCTGGTTGAACGCCAACCTTTATCGAGGCATTACATTTTTGTATAAACAAACTCAGCGCCGCATAGAAAAAAAGAAGTAGGCACAATGAATTAAATATGGATTGCTCTATTTTTCAAAACGATTGTAAATAATGTAATGATAATATAAAAAATTGTAACTATTTTAAACGCGCATGATTCTTTAAAAAAAAATAATCTACAACCCCCTTACTGTAATAATAAATTAATGTCTGTCTCATCAGTGGGGAACCCTCCAAGCGGTTTCGCCAGTTTAATCTAACATATCATATTACAATAAGGGCAGAATAAAATTGCAAAATTTTTAAAAAAGAACGCGTCTAAAATAGTTCCAAATTCTGATAACAGATGGCAGGGTAATACATCACTGTTTCATAAGAGTAAGATATGAGAATACGAAACTAATATAGACGTGTATGATTCTTTTGAAAATTAAACAATTTCTACTGTCCTTACTGCAATGGAAAAATTAATGGGAGGGCCTGGCTCATCAGTTGTGAACCCTCCCAGCAGTATGGTAGATTGAACAGGCAAAACCGCTGGGAGGGTTCACCACTAATGAGCCAGGCCCTTCCATTAATTTTTACATTACAGTAAGGACAGTAGAAATTGTTTAATTTTCAAAAGAATCATACGCGTCTATAATAGTTTCGTATTTTCATAACAGATGGCGCGCTAATGTTTCAATACAGTAAGATATGTTGTGTTGTGACAGATGTCTTGGAGAGTAATAAAACGTGGTCTCAAAGTAAAGCTGTACGTCAAATGAAGACTTTTTACCGCTCCTGTATGGATGAATGTAAGTATGACAAGTACAGTAGTTAGAATATACATGTATCTACATTTTCTTTTGTTGCTTATCCCTAGTACACGTGGTACAAGCCATGATAATCATGGTGGATAGAAGTAGGCGACTACTTTTACTGTAAGCGCACCACATGTCTATATATATGAAAAGCAGTTCGACTTTGCACTTACAAATGTTCCATCGCCCCCGTTTGGTTACTTGCACTCGCTGGTTGGGTTGGACTCTTTCAAGAAATGGGGGCAATTGGAGCATTTTTTTAAATGTGTCTACATGATAGTAACATATGTGTGACAATTGACAATAAAAATAATTTATTGACATCTAGGTAACAGAATAAAGAGATTTTACAATTAGGGTTAAAAATAAAGATAAATATTTACACACCAGACAGAGCCTTCTCCGAAGGAATGTCTGGATCCTATCAGGAGCTTAAAGCCGCCTTGAGTTTAGACAGGCCCTTGTCAAATGACGGAGTTCTTGTCACCAACATGTTTGATGACAATGTTGAGGAATTTGGAGAGAATAATCTTGTTTTCAGACAATTCGCTCGAGGAGATAATTCCTATAACCACGGTATAGAACCTATATTAAAATTTTACGCAAATAAATTTACTGGTAATGCGTTTCTTTTAAATATCATCAAATATTATCTCTACAGACCTTACTGCAATTATATGAGTTATTGAATGAGAAAGCTTTGCTCATCAGTAGTGAACCCTCTCAGCGGTTTCGCCAAATTATTAAAACTGTAGAGATAATATTTAATGATATTTAAAAGAAACACATTGCCAGTAAATTTATTTGTGTAAAATTTTAACGATAGATGGCAATTAAAATTTATAAATAGAACATATGTGTAATTACTGTGAGTGAGAATACAGAACATGTTTGCGGAAGAACATTGCTCGATGCAAATTTTATATGTAATTCTACTGTCCTAAAACCTTATGTCCATAGTTTACTTAAATACCATTTCTGAGATTCCACCTTTCAGTGTAGCATATATAAGCAGAATGATCCAATAAACCTATCCCCCGATTTACACGGTACTTGTTTTACACGCTTTCGCTTTTACACGGTTTTCCAAATAAGTTTTTGTTTTTGTTTTTATCGCACTATACTAAATGCTACTGTGATTGAACACATGCGCTGTGTACACATCTCACAAGGAATCCCGAGCTTATGTGCTGACTACATATTTTAACCTGTCAATGAATTTTATTTTTATTTCTGTGTACACCTATCCCCCGATTTACACGTTTTTCTCAGGAACGTATCTACCGTGTAAATCGGGGGATAGGTGTACAGTATTAGAGCTCTAAAGAAGCGGTCTGGTAGATTAAAATTGGCGAAATAGCTGGGAGGGTTCACCACTAATAAACCAAGCCCTCACAATATTTTTCGATCGCAGTAAGGACAGTAGAAGTTTGATTTATTTGTGAAAGAAACATTCGCGTCTAAATGTTTTCATTTGTTACATTTATAACCTAGTTATAAGCTGTATCAAGAAATACAACAATGATCCACAATATTCACAAAGTTTTTTTTTTTAAATTATCCCTAGTATACGTGGTACAGGCCATGATAATCATGGTGGGTAGTTAGCGACTGCTTTTACTGTAAGTACATCACATGTCTACATATGTGAAAAGCAGTTCGACTTTGCACTTATATTCACAAAGTTTAGACATATATCAAATCACAAATATATATAAACGCAAAGTTTTCAATATTTTTCTACCGTACAAGCTTTCGAAGGTATTCCCTTTATCAACAACAACAAACAACAACAAAAAGCCTTTATTCAGGGTCACTGACCCTATACAGGATTCACCAGAGGTATGCATAAGAACAAAGCAGTGAGACAAAGGAAATAGCGATATATACAGAAGAAAAGGAAAAAAAAAAAAACAAGAAAGAGAAAGAGGGAAGCAAGAAAAACAACACAAAAAGAGTAGCAGTAAGAAAGTGAGGAGTGAGTGTCACTTGGCCTTCTTCTGAGATATGGACTTGTGGAAACCATAAAACGCCGTAGCAGTATACTTATTCTGGGTCATATTGTCAATTATTGATGGAAGTGAAGCACAGAGTTGCCCTATTCCCTTTATCAAACAACGTTATAAAAAGGCATAATCATATTAGATATTATATGTTAGTTTTTGATAATCTATATATATATATATGAAAAAACAACAGAAAAAAATTAAAGTGGGTCAGGGGTTGGTATTAAAAATAAAGAAGGCATTTCCTGACCACGAGCACATGTGCTTTTTAGATGGCAGAGCGCCATCTAGAGGAGCAAAAATAAACTAAACGTTTATTTAACTTGCTCCGTGATATTTGGCCAACCCAATTTCTTGACAAATCAAGAAAAGCCATCCACGAACGCGTTTCGCGCTATTGGCGCTCGTCAACGTGGAGTAGGCTGTAACCACTGCGGCCAAAATTTGGTCAAGAAATTGGGTTGGCCAAATATCACGGAGCAAGTTAAATAAACGTTTAGTTTATTTTTGCTCCACTAGATGGCGCTCTGCCATCTAAAAAGCACATGTGCTCGTGGTCAGGAAATTCCTTCTTTATTTTTAATATATATATATGTTATATATATTATAAATAAAAAAAGGCATATCCTGACCAGAAGCACATGTGCTTTTCAGAAGGCAGAGCGCCATCTGGTGGAACAGAAATCAACTAAACATTGATTTAGCCTGTTCCCTGATATTTGGCCAACCCAATTTTTTCCATCTCCCTCTCTCGTTTCAATTATATATATATATATATATATATATATATATATATATATAGTAGATTTGGACTAGTTACATTAATCCAGAATGGGTATATGGCCAATTCTGGAATGAATAAGAATCAACGAATAGTTGATATTTATTCCGATAGATGGCGTAAGCCATCAGCAACTTTAAAGTTTTACGATCACCTGGTTCAAAATCACATTAATAGGTACCGCTCAGCAAGAGCAACCTAGTTCATGATAATTGAAACTGTGGTGTGTCGATTTACTGGTCCAGCGATGGCTCAGAAAGTCTCTCAAAGTTAGTGTTTATTGGAGTTTCTTGTTGGCTACATTTATATGGGAAGACAAAGAGCACAGCAGCCCAGAATGCACGTCTGGTCCTCTCTCCGGATTCCTCCGCTGTGGTTGGTGATTTATGGCGGCCGCCTGTTTATTTATCTAGGCGGCGGCGTCGGCGGGGTGCTGCATCCCTGGTCCCCACAGTACTCCCCCTCCAGTGGCGTAGTCACGATTTGTGCACAAAGTGGTTATGTACAATATATATACATCATATAGGCAAGAAAATAAAATAAGGAGAAATATAGTCTATTGCTCCTTAAATCTCACGGGTTTCTTGATTATTCTCCCCGATCTTGTCCTAGGCAGGTCTGGTGCTGATCCTGTTCCTTGGAATTCTGTGTACTTCTCCACATCTGGTGGGTCAGGATTCTGTTGGCACGATGTAGAAGGCAGTGCTCCCGACACGATGGGTCTTGCTGCAGTAGGATGTTCTGCAGTTATATTGTCCGAATCTGCCAGCAAATAAGCAGGTCGCAATCGGTCAATCGATGTGGTAACGTTTTTTCCTTTCACTTTGAGTGTGAAATACTTGTCTGTTCTTTCAAGGACTGGGAAGGGTCCCTCATATGGTGGTTCCAGAGGTTTCTTCACTCGATCTGTCCTGATAAATACATGTGAACATGTTTTCAGATCTTTATGAACAAATACTTTAGTCTTCGAATGATGTTTTTCATTTAAGGGTTTGAGCAATTCCATTTGCTTTTGAAGCTGTTGAACAAATTCTTCAGCATGCAGGTGATGTTTAGAATCATCAAAGAATTCGCCAGGCAGTCTGATGGTTTTGCCATATACCATCTGAGACAAAGAATGGTTGTTATCTTTGTTGATAGCAGCACGCAAGCCTAGGAGAACTGTTGGCAGCGTTTCTGTCCACTTAATATTATTGTGGGCACGAATGGCAGTTTTGATGGTTCTATGAAGCCTTTCAATCTTCCCGTTACACTGAGGGTGGTACGCCGTGGAATGACGAAGTTTGATACCACACAGCGTTGTTAAATCTTTGAAAAGTTGAGAAGTAAACTGCTTTCCTCGGTCTGATATCACTGTATGCGGTGCTCCAAATCTAACAATCCAGTTTTCGTAGAATGCTCTCGCTACCGTTTCAGACTTCATATCTGGTAGCGGAACAACTTCCATCCAGCTGGTGTACCTGTCGATGCAGGTCAGACAGTAGATGTTACCATTCGATGGAGGTAAAGCACCAATTAGATCTATGTGGACAACACTAAATCTTTCATCCACTTCTTGATATTTGCCTATTTCTGATTTTGTGTGTATCGACACCTTGCACTTTTGGCAGTTGACACAAGCTTGAGCCCATTTCCTAATGTCTTTATTCATATTGGGCCATATAAATCTTGACGTTAATTGTTTAGTAGTGGCTTTGATGCCTGGGTGTGAGAGTTCGTGGAAGTTCCTAAAAACCATCATTCGGAATTTAATTGGAATGAATGGTCTAATATTATTAGTAGACACGTCACACCATAACAAATTGCCTGATTGTAGTGGGCATTGCTTAAATTTTAGAGAAGTATTCTTTGAAATCAGGTTTTGTAGTTCTGAATCACCAGTTTGTTCTTTGGCGATCTCTTCGTAGTCGATAGTTGTGATAGCATCAACTCTGGAAAGAGCATCGGCGACTATGTTGTCAGTACCTTTTATGTACTTGATATCAGTAGTGAATTGGGAAATGTATTGTAGATGTCTTAATTGTTTAGGAGAAGCTTTCTCATTTTTTTGTTTGAATGCGTAAATTAAAGGTTTGTGATCAGTTAAAATTGTAAATTCACGTGCCTCAAGCAGGTGCTTGAAGAATTTGATAGACAAATATATTGCGAGAAGCTCTCTATCATATGTACTATAATTGCATTGAGCAGGATTTAATTTTTTAGAGAAAAATGCTATTGGTTTCCAATTATTATTGTCAAGCTGTTGGAGAACTGATCCAACTGCCCGATCTGAAGCATCTGTACAGAGTGAGATAGGCAGTTCAGTATCGGGGTAGGCTAACAGTGCTGTATTAGCTAGGGCTTGTTTGCATTTTTCAAACTGAACTTCAGCTTCTTCAGTCCATTTTATTTCGCTTCTATCCTTTTTCTTGGCTCCCCTCAAGTATTCATGAAGGATTGCCTGAGTCTCTGCGGCATTGTTCAAAAAGGTACGATAAAAGTTTAGCATTCCCAAAAATATGCGTAATTCATGAACTGTTTTTGGTTTCTTATATTCTAGAATAGCTTTAACCTTTGTTGGGAGTGGTTTCACACCGTGAGAGGTAATTAGGCATCCTAGAAAATCAATTTCCTGTACTAGGAATTTAGATTTAGAAAGATTGATTCTCAATCCATAGGAATTTAGTCTGCTGAATAAGGTTTCTAGGTGGCTATAATGCTCTCCCTCTGTTTTAGAGGCTACCAGAATATCATCTAAGTAGACAAATGCAAAGTCCAAGTTTCTTAAGACTTCATGCATGAATCTCTGAAAGGTAGCAGTAGCATTTCTAAGACCGAAACTCATTACATTAAATTCGAATAGCCCAAAAGGAGTAATGATGGCAGTCTTTGGTTTATCCTCTTCAGCAATTGGAATCTGATAGAATGCTTTGCATAGGTCTATTTTTGAGTACACACGAGTACCTTTTAAGATGTGGTGTAAATCGTCCAGTCTAGGGATTGGATAACGATCTGGAAGTGTAACTGCATTGAGTCTTCTATAATCACCACAAGGTCTTAGTGACTCGTCCTTTTTTGAAACTAAATGTAGTGGACTCGCCCAAGGAGAATTTGAGGGTCTAATTATTCCATTATTCAACATATATTGAAATTCTGCCTTAGCAAGAGTTAATCTCTGTGAATCTAGACGACGGGCTTTTGAGTGAATTGGCTGACCTCTTGTAGGAATATAATGCTTAACGCTATGTTTTGCTTCTACAAAATCTGATGGTGGCCTACATAGGTTAGGATATTTGGTTAGGATAGCGCTGACCTTGGATGATGAATTTAGAGTGCTAATATTTCCCATGTCTGAGATTGACTGAATGACGCCTCTTATGGAAAGATTAGTTATTCCATCAATTAGGCGTTTATTTTTTATATCAATAATCAATCCAAAGTTGTTCAAAAAATCGGCTCCTATTATTGCTCTGTTAGTATTGGCGATTACAAAAGGCCATTGGAATTGACGTCGAAGTCCGATATCCAAATTTCTAACCTTTGTTCCATAGGTAACAATTTCTGTACCATTGGCTGCATATAATTTATAATCAGAGCTAGGCATCCTATTTTTATCCTTTGGAGGTATTATAGATATATCAGCGCCACTGTCCACCAAAAAGCGCAATCCCGTGTTTTTGTCCGTCACAAATAATCGGAGATTGCGACAATCCTGAATGCCGGCAGAAGAGCTTGTCGCTACTCTGTCCGCCGGTTGGAGTTTTCCGACTCTTTCCAACTGCACGGAGACCTGCATTTATTTTGCAAGCAATTAGGACCAAATCTAAAATGGTAATAGCAGTATTTCCCCTTTGGATCGAAAGATCTTTGAGAATTACTTCTCGGTCTTGACTGAGTCCTATTTTTGGATCGAGATCTAGATCTATCCAGTCTCAATTCGGACACCTGCCGTTCAAGATCTTCCAATTTGGCGATCAAGCGATCTGTTGATGAAGAAGGCACTTCCGCATTATATATTTCTTTGGAAGAGTTTATTTCATTTATTTTATCGGCCATTATGGCCAATTTGCTAATGTCCTCTTCGCTTACAATAAGTATATTCTTTATGGATGTGGGCAGTTTATCAAGCCATAAAGTTTTTATTAAATTGTCAGAGATATCTGGGGTAGCGAGGGATCTGAGCTTTTGTAGTAACTGGCTCGGCTTCATGTCTCCGAGCTCAATACCTGAAATTAACTTTTTAATTCTCAACCCTTCACTTTCTCTGAACAATTCAAGTAGTCGAGATTTACATTCAGAGTACTTGTTGTCGCTTTTGCTATTAATTATGTCCCAAATGTTTTCTATATATTTAAGTTCTAATTGGGAGATCAAATAATTAAATTTAGTGTCTTCCTGAATAATTCCACCTATTTTGAACTGTGCTTCTACTTGGAAGAACCATATTTCAGGTTTTTCAACCCAGAAAGGCGGTATTTTAACACTAACTTTGCATATTTCTGAGGTATCGCTAGTCTTATTTTCTGTTTCCATTTTACGTAAATTTAAATTCGACACAACAGCTTAGAGATAAAGTTAAAAATTAAAATATTGAGATAAAATAACAAGGAAGATAATATAAAAACTTATCTTAGTCTTGAGATGATATCCCGATATCCTGGATGATGCTTCTTTTCAAGCTCGAATCACTTTTTGCATTTCTTTATCTCTTGAGATCTTCGTATGCTTTTTCTTTTCAATCACGTCCGGCTCACCAATGTGGTGTGTCGATTTACTGGTCCAGCGATGGCTCAGAAAGTCTCTCAAAGTTAGTGTTTATTGGAGTTTCTTGTTGGCTACATTTATATGGGAAGACAAAGAGCACAGCAGCCCAGAATGCACGTCTGGTCCTCTCTCCGGATTCCTCCGCTGTGGTTGGTGATTTATGGCGGCCGCCTGTTTATTTATCTAGGCGGCGGCGTCGGCGGGGTGCTGCATCCCTGGTCCCCACAAAACAATGAATAATATGTGAAAGTTATTCACATATTAAAACAAAATTTTAACGTGGGATTCAATCCCGGTTCATGACTGTCGGGAATTGAGGGTATTACTCACTCGTCCTGTTTTACGATCACGAAATTGAATTTTTTAATTTTCCAGAATATAGTTAGCTGGAAGTTATACTTATAGTTAGTATAAAGAAAATAAAGTCTCCAGGGCTAAGTTTCTTGTTCAAAATTATTTTTATTCTCTAGCTTTCGGACTTGGCAGTCCTTCCACAGGAGTATCACAGCAACAATTCTATGGCCTATATATTACACAATATATATATATACATCTTTTGCATACTTATAAAGTTTTAATAAAGATAATAATAATGGATAGATATTTACATATTAGATTACGTAATAGACTGTTTATATATTTAACTATATTTTACATATTTTAAATCTAAGGCTTAGCGTTTGTTAATATTGTTTCATATATTTCTGATATTTCTATGCACCTATTTATGCTGTTTTGTTATCATAGATTCTATTAAAAGTCTTTGGTATTTACTGTGAATATTGTCGTAATACTTATAGTTGTGCTCTTGTTGAAGAGGATGTTATGTCGAAAGCTAGGGAAATAAAAATAGTAAAATTAACCCTGTATTGCTTGTTGATTTTTATTAAATTAAAGGGAGGTTGGTGGAAGGATGGTCTAAACCGTTGGTTTTAGACTACTACGACCCGGGATCGATTCCCGCATTGGGCACTTTTTTCTGATTTAAAAAAAAATGCTCCAATGGCCCCCAATTCTTGCAAAAGTCCAACCCCACCAGCGAGTTCAAGTAACCAAACGGGGCTCTGGTACATTTGTAAGTGAAAAAGTCGAACTCCTTTACTCATGTTGACATGTGTGATGCACTTACAGTAAAAAGATTGTCGTCAAATACTAACCCCCATGATTATCATGGCCTGTACCACGTGTACAAGGGATAATTAAAGGTTTAGGTATGAATGTGTATTATATTGTAGCGTAGAAATCAAGTCTTAGTATATCTGAAGATGTGAAAATATTTATTGATGACGTCACCGCGACCAGTCGACAATTATTAACAACACTATCTACAGCTATAGAATATCGAACAAGCAAGCTAGGTAACTAAATGATGATTTTATAAATATGTGGGGGTGTTTGCGTGATGTGTTGGTGTGGCTTGTGGCCGCTGATAAAATTAAAATTAATTTATTT
Organism: Cordylochernes scorpioides; assembly: GCA_030710605.1. Taxonomy (NCBI): domain Eukaryota; kingdom Metazoa; phylum Arthropoda; class Arachnida; order Pseudoscorpiones; family Chernetidae; genus Cordylochernes; species Cordylochernes scorpioides. Next base: position 95,122,293 of record CP092865.1, on the reverse strand, counting down.
AAAGCCAGAAATATATAAAGAGAAAAGAAGTAACGGTTGAAGTAACGGCCGTTGGGAGCAAGCCTTGTTGTTTACCGCGCCAGTCGCTAGAAAGTTCCGGATGACGCCCGCGCATGCGTAGTGACGTGTTCTCCCAGCACGTGCTTGCCGAGGTATAATGGGGCCGCCACTCTATTGCCTGTAGTATGTGTATTGAAACTTTGTCCCAGCACGTGCTTGCTGAAGCAAAGTGTGGTCGCCACAAATATATAATATTAAATCTGTTTCAAATATATTTTTGTTGAATAATTAAATAATTAATTATTTCTTCGCCACAATATGTACTAATGTTGCTGTGGTTTCAGTGACACACAAGAATATAACGGAGACCTTGAGGAAGTTGAAAGATGGATTGGCCATGGCGGGATTTGTTGGCTGGCCAGAGAACTTGGCCCATTGGAATGATTCATACTTCCCTTCATTGGAAAACTTGATTACCTTTCACCATACCCACGGACTGACGTCTTTGTTTGTTTATAAAACTAATTATCACAGGGTAAGTTTAACAGTAGCAGGCGTCCTACACTGTCACATCTACTAGAACCTCTTCACATGGACCCCTTGGTCGCTCCTGGAGGTAGATAGTCGCTTAACGGAAGTTATTTCATTCAATTTAAGATAAAATTCCATTTGGTTTTGTTTATAAGTGGTGATGGTGTCTTGTCCATGGAGTAGATCGGTCCGTGCACACTGATCACAATACCGGCCAACTGAAGTGGTGGTGTCTTGTCCATGGAGCATATCGGTCCATGCACCCTGATCACAATACCGGCCAACTGAAGTGGTGGTGGTGTCTTGTCCATGGAGCAGATCAGATCGGTCCGTGTACCCTGATCACAATACCGGCCAACTGAGGTGGTGATGGTGTCTTGTCCATGGAGCAGATCAGATCGGTCCATGCACCCTGATCACAATACCGGCCAACTTAAGTGGTGATGGTGTCTTGTCCATGGAGTAGAGCAGATCGGTGCATGTACCCTGATCACAATACCGGCCAACTAAAGTGGTGGTGGTGTCTTGTCCATGGAGCAGATCGGTCCGTGCACCCTGATCACAATACCGGCCAACTGAGGTGGTGATGGTGTCTTGTCCATGGAGCAGATCGGTCCGTGCACCCTGATCACAATACCGGCAAACTGAGGTGGTGGTGTCTTGTCCATGGAGCAGATCGGTCCGTGTACCCTGATCACAATACCGGCCAACTGAGGTGGTGGTATCTTGTCCATGGAGCAGATCGGTCCGTGCACCCTGATCACAATACCGGCCAACTGAGGTGGTGATGGTGTCTTGTCCATGGAGTAGATCAGATCGGTCCATGTACCCTGATCACAATACCGGCAAACTGAGGTGGTGGTGTCTTGTCCATGGAGCAGATCAGATCGGTCCATGTACCCTGATCACAATACCGGCCAACTGAGGTGGTGATGGTGTCTTGTCCATGGAGCAGATCGGTCCATGCACCCTGATCACAATACCGGCCAACTTAAGTGGTGATGGTGTCTTGTCCATGGAGCAGATCGGTCCATGTACCCTGATCACAATACCGGCCAACTAAAGTGGTGGTGGTGTCTTGTCCATGGAGCAGATCGGTCCGTGCACCCTGATCACAATACCGGCCAACTGAAGTGGTGGTGGTGTCTTGTCCATGGAGTAGATCGGTCCATACACCCTGATCACAATACCGGCCAACTGAAGTGGTGGTGGTGTCTTGTCCATGGAGTAGATCGGTCCGTGCACCCTGATCACAATACCGACCAACTTAGGTGGTGATGGGGTCTTGTCCATGGAGCAGATCGGTCCGTGCACCCTGATCACAATACCGGCCAACTTAGGTGGTGATGGTGTCTTGTACATGAAGCAGATCAGATCGGTCCGTGCACCCTGATCACAATACCGGCCAACTGAGGTGGTCATGGTTTCTTGTCCATGGAGCAGATCAGATCGGTCCATGCACCCTGATCACAATACCGGCCAACTGAAGTGGTGGTGGTGTCTTGTCCATGGAGCAGATCGGTCCGTGCACCCTGATCACAATACCGGCCAACAAAGATGCCTTGTTTTTGTCTATAAGTGTATATTCTAAAACGCAAATCTTAAATACCTCTCATCACAGCCACTTTAAACACTTAAATAATTCAATAACAGCAGAACTATATCTACTCACAGATACTCCTCTGGTAATTAAAAGACTTTTTACGCAATTGAGATTCCTATGGGTGTTCTTTCCAGAAAATCGTTCAAAGCGCTGGAAGACTGATTGGTGTCTTGTCCATGGAGCAGATCGGTCCGTGCACCCTGATCACAATACCGGCCAACTGAGTTGGTCATGGTTTCTTGTCCATGGAGCAGATCAGATCGGTCCATGCACCCTGATCACAATACCGGCCAACTTTTGTTTGGAGAATCAGAGAAAATAACTCTTAGGCGACTCATCCTTGTCTCAATCTGATAGTCAACAAATATATAACTGGATGAATACAATGATGTTTGATCTTTGGTTTATATAAATTCTACAAGGCCGCAGTTCGGAGGAGATTAATAGAATCGCCGCGTGGTTCATTTGGATGAGGAAAGTGAAGAACACGGCTGATTCCACACTTTCAGTGATACGCTAACCTATGTACGGTGTGGCCACGGACCTGGAGGTTGTTGTTGGGTTCTGTGCTGACTGGAGTATATCTCTGCTTCCTTTCTGTGGTGAATCTATATAAGACCTGTGGTCTTAATAAAGCTGTGTGTATACTATTACCATGAGGAAAGTGAAGAACGCGGCTGATTCCACACTCGTCTTTCCAGTGATACGCTAACCTATGTACGGTGTGGCCCCGGACCTGGAGGCTGTTGTTGGGTTCTGTGCTGCCTGCAGTATATCTGTGCTTTCTTCCTGAGGTGAATCTGTATAAGACCGGTAGTCTTAATGAAGCTGTATGTGTATGTATATCATAAAATGTATAAGATTGGGTCAATAAGTAATGCACAATCATCAATAATTGTTTTATTTGACAAACCATAAACTTTGTATATATGAATACCTAACTATTAGCTATATATCATTCAATATATCCCCTCTGTACACATTTGGTCCAGCCTTCTTTCCAACTCACAACTTTAGTAAAATGCTACATCTTGCTTTCTGAACCACCCTCTAACCTCATGGAGTAAAATTTCATCATTTTCAAATGTGCTACCGCGTAGAGAATTCTTTAATTTATCAAACAGGTAGAAGTTGGAAGGAGCCAGGTCAGGACTGTAAGCTGGGTGAGGCATCAAAGTCCACCTATATTTGGAAATTTGAGCCAATGTTTATTGCGCGGTGTGAGGTCTTGCAATGTGCTGATGAAATTTGATTTGACAGTCTTTTAGATCCGGCCTTTTTGTTAAAATGGCTCTATTTAACTTTTCTAATGTTCTACAATATCTTTCCTTGTTCATGGAAGTATTTATTTCAAGCATGCCCATGAATATGAGCCCATCTTGGTCCCAAAAGACCGTGATCATAATTTTGTCTTTCGAAAGAGAAAGCCTTGGTTTTTTCTTGACTGGAGGCATTTTATGGGTCCATTGCATTGATTGACGCTTTAAAGAAGGGTCATAATGATAAACTCAAGTCTCATTACACGTTATGACTCCTTTAAAGGCCTCAGAAGCTGGTCCTGGGTAAGATTCGATGAGATCTAAACAAATTTCTTTCTGTGATTGCATCATTTCTCGTGTTAGAAGCTTTGGCACGCATTTTGAGCACAATTTTCAATAGCCAAGATCTGAAAGTAGTTTAAGAACATTTCCTTTAGAGATTTATAGTTTTTCATCAATTGATATGTCGTTATTGTCCGGTTATTTTTGACAATTTCCTCAACAAGAGCCAAATTTTGGTCTGTTATGACAGCTGAAGGTTTACCTGGCCTCTCTTTGTCATGAAGATCAAAATCACCTTTTGGAAGCACTGAACCAATCTCTGTATAGTGCTTCTATCCAATGTTTCCATATACTGGCTGAAGTTTTGAGTGAATTGTTGTGGCTGGAATGTCAACGGACTAAAAGAGGAACTCGGTCACCGACCGTTGTCGGATTATTGTGTTCACATTAGGCTCCATATCTGAAAAAATACAAAAGATAAATAAATTCTTATTGCAGTGTTTTACCAAAGGCATCTGCCCGGTAAGCGGAACACTGTGGGTTCGATTCCCATCCCTGGACACTTTATTTTTCCGTTTATCATTACTCTTCATAATTTATCCTTTCATACTTCATCCTTAAGGTTAGAAATAATCGTTATTTCTCCTTAAAATAAATTCCGATTTTTCGTTCAAAAGAAACACATGCAGGATAATTTTCAAATGTCGTTTTTACAATCATAAGCCGCATTATATTGTATTATAAATTACTTCATATATTTTGCTAGATGTGATTATACATTATTTATTGATCCAAACTTGTATATTGTTGCACCAGGTTGCGGCTTGGCAGACTCTTCAACCTTGATTCTCTCCTGTGCTGGGTTTTGTATCTTACCAGAGCGTGTTTCAACCATCCTACAAATTTATATAAGGGAATAATGAGATAACTTTAAGTAGCCTCCAGAATTATTTATTTATTTCTCACATCAAAGAGAGCAGTGAAGTCACACAGTGTACCTAAATACAAATGATGATTCTATAATACATATATTCTGTTTATAATACATATATTCCTTCACTTCCATCAATAATTGACAATATGACCCAGAATAAGTATGTTGCTACGGCGTTTTATGGTTTCCACAAGTCCATATCTCAGAAGAAGGCCAAGTGACACTCACTCCTCACTTTCTTACTGCTACTCTTTTTGTGTTGTTTTTCTTGCTTCCCTCTTTCTCTCTCTTGTTTTTTTTTTCTTTTTCTTCTGTCTATATCGTTATTTCCTTTGTCTCACTGCTTTGTTCTTATGCATACCTCTGGTGAATCCTGTATAGGGTCAGTAACCCTAAATAAAGGCTTTTTGTTGTATAATACAAATATTCTTTTTAATAAAATAAGTAAATATCTATATTAATAAAATGGAAATTTCATAAGTGTTGTTCGCTAAAAACTTTCGTTACAATGCATCAATTTCAACCAAATTTTCAACATTTATGTAAAACGAGATGGAGCAGGTTTTGCTTAACATCAAAATATTTTTCCTAACATTAACATGCGTAACTTCGGTGTTATCGATTAAATACAAAAAAAATCAACAGAGTTAATTTTATTTATATATAAATACAAAAAAAAAATAAATTCAACAGAGTTAATTTTTTTACATACTAGCTAATAATCTCAATCTAAAAAAATATTCAAAACAAGCAATTTTAAGATAACACCATATGTAAAACAGTCGGCCAAGAAAACAACAACGATATTACATCTTTCTCACATATTCACACACAATCTTGATTAATAATTAAAACTAATCTTTAACATTGTTTATTATACTTCATAATATATAATATTCGTTAGGCAAACTTTCACTCGGATAAAACCCGGGCGAAGCCGGGTACACATCCGCTAGTAAAATATAAATTTGAATTTAAAATATATATAAAAAATAATATTACAAATTAAAATAAAATAGGTTCATTAGCCATGATCCAAACCTTGTATATGTAAACATGTTGGTTGTTTAAACCTCCAGTAGATACAAAGATATTTGGTGTAGATCTCATCAAGGCGTTTCGAGAGACGCCCAGGTTCAAACTACAAACCATTAATGGAGCTTATCTTTAAAGAACTGGGAGTACCTGAGAGGAAACAGGTAATCAAGGAAATCCTGGAAACGGAGACCTACTTATACTTGGTGAGTTGAATTCTTTTTTCTTATTATTTTTTTTACTTTGAATACACCAATCCCCCGATTTACAAGGTAGATACGTTCCTGAGAAAAACGTGTAAATCGGGGGATAGGTGTACACAGAAATAAAAATAAATGCATTGACAGGTTAAAATATGTAGTCAGCACATAAGCTCGGGATTCCTCGTGAGATGTGTACACAGCGCATGTGTTCAATCACAGTAGCATTTAGTATAGTGCGATAAAAACAAAAAAATATATATATTATTTGGAAAACCGTGTAAAAGCGAAAGCGTGTAAAACAAGTACCGTGTAAATCGGGGGATACGTGTATTAATAAAAATTTTGCCGGGAGGGAAATTGATAAAAAACAATGATCCCAATTAGTAAATTAAATTTAATGGCCATCTATCGTTAAAATTTTACACATATAAATTTACTGGCAATGCGCTTCTTTTAAATATCATCAAATATTATCTCTACAGACCTTACCTTACAATACCTTGAAATTATATGTATGTACCTCTACAGACCTATAAGCTTATGTCCATAGATTCACTAAACACCCCTAAGCTGCCTTCCATAGAAAATACAGAGTAGAAATTTTGCACAGTCAATAGACTGGGCGAGGGATGATATAGGCTAAAGCCCTTGCATCCCCAAAAATACAGGGTATATTCCAAACCAATCCAATACAAGTGGATGAAAGGGTAACATGCTCGATTCCCGACAGTCATGAACCGGGATTGAATCCCGCGTTAAAATTTGTTTAATATGTGAATAACCTTCACATATTATTCACTGTTTCAATTATCATGAACTAGGTTGCTCTTGCTGAGCGGTACCTATTAATGTGATTTGAACCATCCAATACAATAATAGAGTGGTCTAGAGATTAATTTGGCGAAACCGCTGAAAGGGTTCACTACTGATGAACCAAGCCCTCTCATTCAATAACTAATATCATTGCAGTAAGGTCTGTAGAGATAATATTTGATGATATTTAAAAGAAGCGCATTGCCAGTAAATTTATTTGTGTAAAATGATCCCAATCTCGGTTAAAATAGACGTTAAAACTAGGTGCCATTTATTGACCGTATCAGCAAACTAGCGGACACTCATGGACAAAAACTATGGAAATGGGAAGTCTTTGATGTTGTCGGTCGTCAATTTTTTTTAGAGGAGACATCGTGTGTCTTCAATAAAGGTCACTCTGTAATATAATTCAGAGTTATTGTTTGAATCCCGATATACATGCTAAAAGGTACAGCTTCCTTAAGTTATATCCATGAGTGTATTGTCAGAATCCCGATATACAGGCTAAAAGGTACAACTTCCTTAAGTTTTGTCCATGAGTGTATTGTCTGAATCCCGATATACATGCTAAAAGGTACAACTTCCTTAAGTTTTGTCCATGAGTGTATTGTCTGAAACATTTACAGTAAAAGCAATCACTAACTACCCACCATGTTCATCATTGCCTGTACCATGTGAATACATGTGGTATACTTGTTGTAAAAGCGGTCGCTAATTACCCATCCTGATTATCATGGCCTGTACTATGTGTATACATGTGACGCACTTACAGTAAAAGTAATCACTAACTACCCACCATGATTATCATGACCTGTACCACGTGTACTAGGGATATGTACTATATGAGATTATTTTTAAAACAAATTTGCATAACCAGAGAAATTGTCTGGCTGTCCAGAGTACTATGAAATATGGAGGCCCTATCACTTACTTCACAATCTCCGAATTGGACAATATGTATCCTATGGTAAGTCTTGTTTTTTAAAAATCTCTCATTGCTTTCATGTCTGTTTGTCGTTTTTTCTGTCTCTCCACAAATATTGCTTTCATTTTTTTTATATACGTATATATAAAGAGTCAAGGGTCGCCTCTCCCGTTAAAATAGACGCCTAAAACCAGACGCCATCTATTGACCGTCGCCGCAACTAGCGTCCTCGGGTCGGTGACAAAGCCACAACACAAGCCTTGACAAACTGAAAAGCGTCCACCTAGAGACCATGGTTTCGGGCTAATGGCCCTCGTCAGTCTAGGGCGGACTTTATTCAATGAGATCCACACGGGATCTAATGGAATCTTGACAATCTGCCAAAGAGGTGTTTTGCTTGCAAAGTGGCTGGGCCATATCTATGGCTAAAATATAGATGGAAATTTGCCGGGAGGAAATTGATCTAAAGAGACAAGGGTCGCCTCTCCCGTCAAAATAGACGCCTAAAACCAGATGAATCAATAGATGGTGTCTGGTATTTGACGTCTATTTTGACGGGAGAGGCGACCCTTGTTTCTTTAGATCAATTTCCTCCCGGCAAAATTTCCATCTATACGTATATATACCATTATTTAATCTAAAAACTCAAATATTTCTATATTTAAAAAATATATTATTATATTTTTATTCATAGAAAAAGGAGAGGGTCATGTAGAGGATTAAAAATAAAATTGTATTTTAATTTTCACTTTTCATTTTAAAAAACTTTTATAGTTTTTTTATTGATTCACCCTTGCATATATATATATATACTAGCGGATGTGTACCCGGCTTCGCCCGGGTTTTATCCGAGTGAAAGTTTGCCTAACGAATATTATATATTATGAAGTATAATAAACAATGTTAAAGATTAGTTTTAATTATTAATCAAGATTGTGTGTGAATATGTGAGCAAGATGTAATATCGTTGTTGTTTTCTTGGCCGACTGTTTTACATATGGTGTTATCTTAAAATTGCTTGTTTTGAATATTTTTTTAGATTGAGTTGAATGAATTGCTGAATTTTTTTTTTGTATTTACAGTAATCCCTCGTTAAGACGAACCCAACGGGAGAACGAAATACCCTTTTCGTCTTAAAAGAATATATACCGAATTCGTATAAACCGAATTCGTATTAAACGAATTGAATTCGTGGTATCCGGGGGTTGTACTTATGTACTACTGATGAGTAAGAAAACTACATTTCTGAGGAATAACGAATAAATTTATTTGAAAACAATATTAATGAAAATATTTTATAATTTTAAGGAACAACAATTATGTATATGTATGTACATAAAGTATTTTATTTTAAAAGACAATATGGATAATATAATCACAATGTAAGGCAATAACATGAGAATATAAGTTTATTTTAAAACACAAATAAAAAATAACAACAAAAGAAACAACTTACATAATATACTTGGTACATACAATGTTTATGTGTATGCAGCATATGCATAGAGTATCCTACATCTGGGTTTTCTCTGCAGGCTTCAGAAAGTCTGTTATAGTTTTTTGGTGGTATTTGATTGGGCACTGTTTCAGACACTCCCTTCTTATTTTATCCAGGTCATCTTCAAAATGAACATCAATATCCGCAGAGGTTTTGGACAGCTTCTGGAGGATTTCGAGGGCCGCGATTACTTCCCCTCTAGTAGGCATCATTATCTCTTCTTTCACCTCATCGTCTTCTGTTTCTTCTTCTTCTTTCTTCTTTTCTTCTAATTCGGGTGAACCGCAAATTTCCAACCCTTCATCCAGGGCAACATACTCCAGGAAAGTCAAAGTCTCAGCTGGGTTTGTAGCTGAAAGGAGTTTGGTCCATTCTTCAGGCTCATCAAGCATTGTTTCTGGAAGTGAAAACGAATCAGCTGTTTTTTCCACACCCAATGAGACACTTATTTCTTTAGCCTTTTCTTTGACAAGTGCGCCGGATACAGGAATATTATTTTGTCTACTTTTTTTAAATTATTCTAAAAGCTCATCTTCCACGTCTTGATGGGATGCTTTCCGAAGTCGTTTTGAAGAGCTCGAAGACCCTGAGGCAACAGCCGCATCTATTTTTTCTTTGTTTTTTAGAATGGTTGATAATGTGGATTTCACAATTTGAAAATTTTCGGCAATTTGCGACTTAGATAACACTCCACGTGCAACTTCGTCCAAAATTTTCCTTTTTAAGGCAAGATCAATGGCGCTTTTTTTTCGCGGTTTAGATGACTTGTTTATGTAGGTTTTTTATGGAAGCTCAAACAATTCACACTTCGATTATTTCGAATTTAATAATTTTTATTTCAAGCGCATTATTTTATAATACAATCAATTAGTCGGTTATAAAAAAGATATAACAAATAGAAATAAGTCCTTTTTCTTATGAGAGCTCGATTTACACAGATTATTATTCACAGAATATATTTCTATTATTTATATTATATTTAATATTTTTAAATATATGTTTTGTATAAAAATAAGAATAATATAATATTCTGTGAAATTCCGTGAAAGCGTGCGCTCCTTGGCTGCTGGCTGGCAGGGCTCACCATGGCCCCTACATTTATCAGTCGAGAAAAACAGCAATACTGGCACAATAGAGTCGAAATTTTCCACTGATTGAGTACATGGAACGACCCCAAGGGGATGGTTTCATAGAAAATGAGTCATCATAACAAACAAAGGACGAATGTTTACACAAAAGACAAAGAGAGCCAATACTTGAATCAACGGCGTTTTTGTTGTTTTAATAGTTTATTGTTTTACTTATAACTCGCCTTTAAAAACATATTAGAATTCGTTTTAACCGATTGATTAGTTCTGCTGGGGGCTAAATTTAATTCGTATTTCGTCATAACCGAATATTTCGTCTTAACCGGCAAAATCTCTTTGGAAAGCATTGAAATTTAACGGGGGAAAAGAAACGGTTCGCGCAAACCGAGAGTTCGTATAATCCGAGTTCGTGATAACGAGGGATTTCTGTATATATATGTAATATGATGCAATTGTTATTACACTATAATATTTGATGTATTACACTGTTGTAGAATCCTGTCGACTCTGTGTAATATGATGCAATTGTTATTACACTATAATATTTGATGTATTACACTGTTGTAGAATCCTGTCGACTTAACCGTTCTGTGGCAATATCGTTGTGGGGTTTCTTGTTGTTGGATGCGAATGGTGAGATTTGGTTGAAGCGCAGTCGTTGAGTGGTAAGTGAAGCACACAGTTAGGAATAATCAGGACACATGATGAGGTTTGAAAATAAAAGGCAACTGGATTGGAGGGAAGAAAGCTTGAGAAGAGCTGAGCGATTTGACTTATTAATTAGTTGATCACATGGCGATGATGGGATTTAGATGAAATGAGCGGAGAGAGAGAGATCTCTAGAGTAGATGTTACCTTGTTGGAAGCGAAGGAGCAACTGACTATTCTTGTTTTTCGATTTAACACCAAGACTCAGTTTCTCTCTGATTGGTCGAGAGATGTCACATGATCTTTTCCTATTGGTTGACCTACTTAAGATGCTGTCTTCTGATTGGCCCGCGGCTCTCCTTGATGAAAGATATGGCCTGCCTGATAGGAAGTGTCGAGTGCCATTTCCACTTTATTTACTTCCGCGTTATCAAAATACGTCCTGCTTTGTCAGGAAGTATTGTGTGCATCTTGACGAATATAACTTCTGCGGTCACTAGATACGTCCTGTTTTTCCAGGAAGTGTTGGTTTAAACTTAGCTCGCAGGGACCCGGGGTCAGAAGGTTAACTGCGACGTTATTAATAAATATGTTCTCCTCTAGATTTACTTCCTATGTCTTTTGTTACTTTCTTTCCTCCAGTTACCTTATTCTTTTATTAAATCTTTGAAAATCATACATGGTACATACATAGTGGGTCGGGGTTGCATTTAATTATATACAAATTATGACAGATGCGCCCCCTACATGTGAAGAATTCAAGAAGGGGTTAGCCTGAGAGAATTCTGTAAAGTGAAAAATAATTTTGTGGGAAAATTAGTTGTGGGTATTGAGTCTATATACAAGCATTGGTGGCGATATAATAAGTAAAATAGAATGGTGTTGATGATATAGGTTGAGTATAATTAATAGAAATCAAAAATTTTTTAATTGTAAGAAATCAATGAATGTTATGGTACATAGTGGGCAAAAAAAAAAGGAAAATGCGCCTAAACGAATTCTACTCGAGTTAAGAAATGAATTCGAGGGAGTTCTATTAAGGCTTTTGAAATCAAAATAAAATAATATAAAATAGTTGAATGAAATCAAAATTGAATGTGTTTGGTTGAAAAAGAAAAATTGTTTTGTTGCATGGTAATAAGGGAAAATGCCTAGTTACTTTTTTGCTCGAATTTCGGAAAGGAATTCGAGGGAATTTCATAAGGTCTTTTGAAATCAAAATAAAATAAAATAAAAGGTTTTTGAGCGAAATCAAAGTTGAGTGCTTGGTTGAATGGTGAGAAAAAAAAAAAGGAAAAATGCCTAACCATTATTCTAGCTCGAGATAGGGAATGGAAACCGAGGGAATTTTATTAGGGCTTGTGAGAAATCAAAATAAAAATAAAAATAAAATTTCATAAGGTATTTTGAAATCAAATAAAAATAAAAGTGGTTGAGCGAAATCAAAGTTGAGTGTTTGGAAAAAAAGAAAAATGAAAAATAAAAAGGTTTCAACAACAAAGGGTGATTTAATGTTTTTAGTTTAATCGAAAACCAATGAGTTTTCGTTGATAATTGAGTTGTGGCAGTTTAAGCTAAGTGGTAAATAGAATGATAATTGATAAATAAAAATGATAATATAAACTAATTGGAAAAAAAAATGATAATTAATGATTAAAAGAGGTAATAAGTTGAATAAATTGATAAATTGATTAAATATTTAAATTTTAATTGAGAGAAAATAATGAAAATGATTGATATGAAAAATAAGGTGTATTGGTTGGAACCCTTTGGTATCTACATGCCCTGATCTACATGTATTGGTTGCTCCATTTTGCCCTATAAATGTTTTACTTGCTCAATTATGCCCTATAAATTTTTGTCTCATCTGTAGCGACACTTAGGTGAAAAACGTGATTCTAGCCCTCAAGTGCGTTTATGCTGTGTGTACAGGAGACATGGAAATCTATATAACCTTTATGTGTAATTTTTTGTCTTTGTGTGTGTGTTGTGAAAAAATGTTAGAAGTCTGTTGTGTAAGAAATGTGTGAGCTAGTTCTATGTGTTGTCTCGTGGATGTGGAATTGGGTGGTAAAAATCGATATGTAGACTCGAACTGGAATCAAAAATCGGTGGCATAGCGAGGTTTCCAGTTGACCTCAATAGGGGACCTTCTCATTGTAATTAGAGATACGGAAGTGGTGTGTGTCGGGCAAAAGAGGGGGAATGAAATTGGAGATCGGACGAGGCGCTCCGCTTTGTTTACAGAGGCCGAATTTATCGCTGCGGACAACACTTCCTGTCGTGGTGTCTCAAAATTCTCATTTCCTGCCGTCTATTTATTTTTGGTGCGGCTCAGATCTTGTTTTTGGAGCGTGATTTCTCCGACACTGGTTGGTCATCTTTCAGTTACTGCTATCTTTTCGGAGTTTATTTAGATTTTCTGCGAAGATGGTTCCTAAAATTATGAGAAGCTTTATAAATGTTTGTCCACAATGAAGAACTGCTTGTCCAAAATTAAAAACTGCCTGTCCAAAATTAAAAACTGCCTCTTGTAGTTTGAAAATTTTCTGAGCGGGCATGGTATAGATAAGCAAGTAATTGATGACTAAAATTGGGATACAGTTGTATGGCAGAAGTAACAAACAAAGGATAAGAATCAGATGAAATATAGGATATTGCCCCATGTTCTCCCGTATTTTTGTAAATGGGAATTTTGAAATATTTGCTTGATCCTTATTAATTGTAGAATTTAAATGATTGGTAGGTTCGCAGTTCTCCTGTCTGATATCTTTAGGGAGTGGTGTGATATGATTGAACTGGTTGTCAGGTTTACAGTTCTCCTGTTTGATAGTCAATGGTTTTATTAGAGATATGTCGGCGGTAATTGGTTTAGGTTGAGATGTGTGATCGTTTCTCTGACGTGGATGTGGTAATTTTGGCATTGTTTGTGTGGTGTGTACGCTGTGCTTTATGTACGAATCTTGTTTTGCTTTGGTGCCTGTGTCGGTATTTTTACGTGAAGGTTGGTTGTATTCATCGATTCTTCTAGCGAATCGGCAGGTGGGACAGGTTTTTACCTGTTTTGCGATGTCTTGTGTCATGTTCTGCCAATAATATTGTGATGAGATGAGTCTCGTCATCTTGGAGATGTTTGGGTGGTGGTGTTGTGTGTGTACGGACTTAAGAAGTCTGGTTGTAAGTGAACTTGGGACTATAGTTTTCAGTACTCCTTTTCGGGAGACGGTGCGCAGTTTATTGTGATCTATAGTCACGCGAGATTTTCTCGGTGGAGAAGACTGTTGGCTCTGTATGAGTGGCGCATCTAGAAAGCCACAAAATGGGATACGAGTTCCAACGCCCGTTTCATATTGTTGTACTCCATTTATGCTACGGACCTCATATTCGTATCTTGACAATCTTAACCTCCATCGAAACAATCTGCCTGACGGAGCTTTGATCTCTTTCAACCACTGCAATGCGGGATGGTCAGAAAATATTGTAAACTTTCTGCCCATTAGACAGGTGCGGAAATTATCCACACTTTCCACAATGGCTAGGCATTGTAGTTCCAAGTCTGAATAATTTCGCTCGTGACTACGCAGAGATCGGCTGAAATGTTGAACGGTGTATGTCTTCCCATCAGGGTAGACTTGTTTAAGAACGCCTGTAATGCTGAATGTTGAGGTGTTACAGTACACCTGGCATGGCAGACCTTCCTGGTAAAGGTGTAATGTGGGATGTGTGGTAAGGTTTTCTTTCAGGTTAGTGAACGCTTTCTGGCATTCGTCACTCCAGACCCACACGACATCCTTTTTTAGAAGGTTGACAAGTGGCGTCCGCAAGCGGGCGTGGTCTGGAATGAATTCTTTATAGGTGTTCACAGCTTTTAGGAAAGATCGCAATGCTTTTCGATTGTGTGGTTGTTTGGTGGCGTGAATTTTTTCTATGTTTTGTGTAGACGGGATGATTGTATTATCCTTAACGGTTGTGCATGCGCTTGTTTGTCGTTGTTGTTGTCTTTTGGCGTGCGTGTTGCGTTTGTTGTGCGGGTTGTGTGTGTTTGTCGCGTGGTGACGTATGGGTGCGTGTATGTTGTGAGGTACATTTGCGTAATTATGGTGTGGCGAAGTGTGGTCATGTGTGGATTTTGTGTGGTAAGTGGGTGAGCTGTGTCGGTGTACGGACACTTTTTTGGGCATTATTGGAATTGTAGGTTGAAGTCGTGGTGACTTTATGTGTTGTGGGCATAAAGTATTGGCAATTGGGTTGAGTGACAAGTTGCGTGGTGTGAGATTAGAATGGTGGCATGTAAATATTTGGGGTTCGGGCAATGAATGCAGGCAAGGGTTTCCATGTGTGAAAGCTTTGGGTGCTGTGCGAGTCCTTTGGGACAGGTTTCGGCTTAGCCCGTGCTTGCATTCATTTGACACATGTTTAAAGTGGTAGATAGTATTAGACAATGGGACGCCAAGTTGGAAAATAGTGCCGCGATTATAATTTAGTTTTAATTTATACTGATAAAGGGTTTTTAAGGTAAGAACTCCAAATGGCAAGGATGCATTTACCACGTGGAAGTTCTCTCTACGGGTTATTTGGCCTATTGTCAGAGGGAAAGTTAAATGTCCTATTATTTTCGTAAAACTATTTAGGGTGGATAGATCAAGGGAAGGTTTTTTAATACTTAAGTTGGGAAGTTGTGCTTTTAATCTATTGTATAAATGATACGGCAATATGTTCGAACCTGCGTCTGGTTCAATGAGAAAGGTACATGGTAGGTCCTGGGTCAGATACAAGTCCAAAGTCAATTTGATGGTGTCATTGGGTGGATTGCCTACCTTAATCTCGAAAGGGCTCCACTGTGGCGTCTTCGGCTTGGGATGGCTGGCTTGGAATGTCTGTTGGACCGGATCGGGACCGCTTGCACTGTCCGCGCGATTGAAAGGGAAATCTAGTCATTTGTACTGCTTCCATTCGAGTGGACCGCGTTGTCGGTACACTGGGCCCGTGTCGCGTGGCTTGCTTCCGGGTGCACGGGTACGGCATGGCGGGTGGCGACTCCTCGGTGGGCGTCAGGTTGTTCGGACACGTACCGGCGGTGCGGGCGTCGGTTGCCCCGTGGGTGGCGCTCCGGAAGACCGTTTCCAGTTGCGTGGATCTTGCCCCTTGTAGCGCGGCGGTCAGTTCTAAAATTACCGTCGCCAGGGTATGTCTTGTCGCTTCGTTCGTTGTCAGTTTCTTTCCGTTCGTTGCCAGTTTCTTCTCTCTTGGTTTGTCATTGCCTTTTGTTTTGCTGGCGCCTGGGTTAATTTCCATAATCTTTATCCTGTTTAAGCTCCATAATCTTTATCCTGTCGACTCTGTGTAATATGATGCAATTGTTATTACACTATAATATTTGATGTATTACACTGTTGTAGAATCCTGTCGACTCTGTGTAATATGATGCAATTGTTATTACACTATAATATTTGATGTATTACACTGTTGTAGAATCCTGTCGACTTAACCGTTCTGTGGCAATATCGTTGTGGGGTTTCTTGTTGTTGGATGCGAATGGTGAGATTTGGTTGAAGCGCAGTCGTTGAGTGGTAAGTGAAGCACACAGTTAGGAATAATCAGGACACATGATGAGGTTTGAAAATAAAAGGCAACTGGATTGGAGGGAAGAAAGCTTGAGAAGAGCTGAGCGATTTGACTTATTAATTAGTTGATCACATGGCGATGATTGGATTTAGATGAAATGAGCGGAGAGAGAGAGATCTCTAGAGTAGATGTTACCTTGTTGGAAGCGAAGGAGCAACTGACTATTCTTGTTTTTCGATTTAACACCAAGACTCAGTTTCTCTCTGATTGGTCGAGAGATGTCACATGATCTTTTCCTATTGGTTGACCTACTTAAGGTGCTGTCTTCTGATTGGCCCGCGGCTCTCCTTGATGAAAGATATGGCCTGCCTGATAGGAAGTGTCGAGTGCCATTTCCACTTTATTTACTTCCGCGTTATCAAAATACGTCCTGCTTTGTCAGGAAGTATTGTGTGCATCTTGACGAATATAACTTCTGCGGTCACTAGATACGTCCTGTTTTTCCAGGAAGTGTTGGTTTAAACTTAGCTCGCAGGGACCCGGGGTCAGAAGGTTAACTGCGACGTTATTAATAAATATGTTCTCCTCTAGATTTACTTCCTATGTCTTTTGTTACTTTCTTTCCTCCAGTTACCTTATTCTTTTATTAAATCTTTGAAAATCATACATGGTACATACATAGTGGGTCGGGGTTGCATTTAATTATATACAAATTATGACATATACATAAAATTAACTCTGTTGATTTTTTTTGTATTTAATCGATAACAGCGAAGTTACGCATGTTAATGTTGGGAAATATATTTTGATGTTAAGCAAAACCTGCTCCATCTCGTTTTACATAAATGTTGAAAATTTGGTCGAAATTGATGCATTGTAACGAAAGTTTTTAGTGAACAACACTTATGAAATTTGCATTTTATTAATATAGATACAAGTGTAGATGGAAAATTTGCTGGGAGGAAATTGATCCATAGAAGCATAGGGCGCCTTTCCCGTCAAAATAAACGTCAAAAGGTGGACGTTTCTCAGTTTGCCAAAGCTGGTGTTGTGACTTTGTCACCAACCCGAGGCCGCTAGTTGCGGCGATGGTCAATAGATGGCGTCAGGTTTTGACGTTTATTTTGACGGGAGAGGCGCCCTATGCTTCTATATACAAGTGTGTGTGTGTGTGTGTGAAAAAACAATATCAATATTGTTTTTCATATGAAAAGCGTATTTACACAAACTTGGCCTTAAATACTCCATTTATTGATTTCCCAGGAAACCTCTGGGACCAAATTTTGGTCGTAGAGGTACAGTCTACACTACGCTGACGAGGGCCAACAGCCCGAAACACGTTCGTGGTTGACTTTTCTTGATTTATCAAGAAATTGGGTTGGCCAAATATCAGGGAACAAGTTAAATAAACGTTTAGTTTATTTTTGCTCCACTAGATGGCGCTCTGCTATCTAGAAAAGCTCATGTGAGCCTGGTCAGGATATGCTTCTTTTTGTTTTTAATATATATATGTAATAAGTGATTCTGTCGACTACTGAAATAATGTTGAAGTCCTGGTAGCTCTTGTTGTACTGTGTTGACCGAGAGGAACAGTCAGGATGTAGAGTTTTCCAGTACCTCTCTGCACCTTGGAAGACCTTTAAAAGTTCTCACAAAATACAGGCAGTCGTGGTCGAGGCAGAGTGGAAAGCTGGGGATATCCACACAAAAAACGAAGACACAGTTGCACTAAGAAAGTTCCGTTAACAGATAAAAGCTGAGCTAGAAGCGCAAGATGGAGATAGACGAGTTCTTCTTAACTACATGTTGGATGAGATCAACATAACATACGACCGACGCGGCTTGCACTAAGGGTGAACTAAACTAAACTGAACTGAACTGAACTGTCAAGTCACTGTAAGGTGATGTATTTATAGGTTAAAGACGGGGCGACCTTATGTGACAGGGGCGTTTCTGAGAAAAGGGGGGCCTTGGCATGTCCAGGTGTGAGAGGGGTCTCTGCATTCCACCACATGTGAGAGTGTGGGTGGCCTTGTTTGTGGGAATTGTAAATCGACCTGATTTATGACTTCCATCTTTAGACTTTGTTGTTTTGGCAATACTATGCTCGATCTCTGCTTTAGCTCAACTCTTAAATCTATTACAGATTTTATTTATTTATCCACTTTGTACAAATTACATTACATATGGCGATGCAATGACACAGATTAATCATGCGCATAAATATTTATAGATGTGTTTCTATATACAACATGACAATCTTATTATAAGTTATATACACAGTATGGGGTTGTTGGTTTAAATTACCATATATATATATTAATAAAAGGGCATCTCCTTATCGTGCAACTGAAAGTTGCTGATGGCTTGCACCATCTATCGGAATAAATATTAACTATTCTCGTTGATTTTTATTCCGATAGATGGCGCAAGCCATCAGCAACTTTCAGTTGCACGATAAGGAGATGCCTTTTTCTTAATTTATGCACCTTATCCCAGTACAATATTACATTTGTACTATTTTTTCATATATATATATCTCTATATATATAAAAATGAATGTTTGTATGTTTGTTTGTCTGTCTGTTTGTATGTCCGGTATACAAATTCGCAGTAGTTCCCTAATTCAAACCAAAATTTCCATACATAGGTAAAAAAATACGGGGAAGACGATAGGCTATTTTAAAAAATATATAAATCAATTATTAAAACTATATATTTTTAGTCAGAAAATGATGATGACGATATTGTTGTATCATGTTTGATTATCAGATACAAAATTATATCGGGAAAAATTCCAAAAAGCAGAGACCACGGGTGAAACCAGTTCATTATTTTGTAGGCAGGAACAAAATTCTGAAAAACATTCATTCGAGCAGAAAACAAAAGCCAGATTATCTTTCTATAAAAATATCGCTTCTCAGACACAAAGTTTGGAGCGGGACGTTTCACAAGAGTGACATCCACGGCGCCAATTTATAATTGTAACGAATAGTATTTGAATAAAAACATTTAATCGGGTAAAACCCGGGCTTTGCCCGGGTCATTCGGCTATATTATATAAAAAGAAAGAGATTTTCTGCTGTATTTTTGATCATCTTGAGGATTATGCTATGGAGTTGTTTGCTGTTTCTTTTTAGTACTAAATGGTATTGGCGATGCAGTCGTGGCAATAATAATAATAGTTTCGATCAGAGATTGCTTTAATTGAACTAAAGGAATATATAAAAAAAACATAATTTGGTAAAAGTACTGCCTGGCTTAAGGCGTAAGAATCAAAAAATGAAAAACTTATTTACATAATGTACAAAAGGTTTGAGCCGGCCATCGGGAAGAGAAAATATCTTTGTTTACGGGGCTGCTAACCAAAATAAATGATTTTTGAGCACCAATGGCCGCGTAAAGCGGAATATATAGAACCACTATGACCAGGCTGGAGAGGCTAGGGACAGGATCACCGTCAGGGAAGAGACAGGTTAGGCCGGATTGGGTCCGCGGAGGTCAGGAGGCAGGAAGGGAGGACTAGAACTTTGCAGCTCTAGCTCTGGCAGTTGGGCAAGACATTGATCTTGCCTCGTGGTCGGTAGAGAGACCCTTGGCTGAGCAGTTGGCGCACTTGGCCGTGCGCGGGTTGGCAAGAGTTGGACTGCTTCGGCCTTGGTGGTCACCAGAAGCGCAGAAAGGCCATCGGGAAATAACAACAATGAGTTTTATAGGTGAAGCACATGACCTCTGGCGGTCGATTTAACAGAGTATTTGAATCTATGAAATATAGTTTTAAATAAAATTATATTTTAATATAACATATATATAAAGAGAGAGAAGTCTGAAATTTGATACACTTGCTCAAACCCGATTACAATGCAATTTGACAAAATTTCATACTTCTGGACGAGCGGAGTGCTCAGCAATGGACAAATTTTAATTTTAATGTTCAATATCAAATATTTAGGACAAAGTAATAAAGCCTCCGAGGCTGCGTTTCTTTTTTAAAACGTTTAATAATGCTCAAGCTTTCGGGTATGGTGGCCCTTCTACAGGAGCAACGCAAATGGTAGTGAATCGTCAGCAGCTGTTATATATTTACCTAATATGTTTACATAATTACAATTTTTTTATAAGAGAACTATTAATTTCTTGATATATGCTAAATATTGAAATATTATTAATGTTTATCCAGAATACTCGTATTTACATTTTTCTAAACTTAAAGGTAAAAACTATTATATAATAATTTAACATATGAGATTTGGATTAGCTATGGGAAAGTGTTACGAAATATGAGCTATTGCATTAAATATGGGGAAGCGTACATTTTTTAATTGCTATTTATGAGTTCTGTATATGATTCTGGAATTTCAATGTGCCTATTGATGCTTGCGTGTTTTAATGATAAGAAAGCTTCTAAATACAGTCTTTTCTGTTTGTTGTTTATGTTGGTGTAGAAAGTTTTTGGGTTATTTAGGTTGAAGGTGTGACCTGTATTTTGTGTGTGTTGGTATAAAAGGGATTTTTATCTTTTTTATTCATATATAAAATATATATATATAATATGTATATGTTAAATTATTATATAATAGTTTTTACCTTTAAGTTTAGAAAAATGTAAATATTCTGGATAAACATTAATAATATTTCAATATTTAGCATATATCAAGAAATTAATAGTTCTCTTATAAAAAATTTTGTAATTATGTAAACATATTAGGTAAATATATAACAGCTGCTGACGATTCACTACCATTTGTGTTGCTCCTGTAGAAGGGCCACCATACCCGAAAGCTAGAGCATTATTAAACGTTTTAAAAAAGAAACGCAGCCTCGGAGGCTTTATTACTTTGTCCTAAATATTTCACAGAGGTTATAATATCGGAATATCAAATATTATGATCAATTTTATTATATTTATAGAGAACTTAGAAATCTGAAATTTGGTAAAATTGCTCACACCCGATGGCAATGCAAGTTTACAAAATATCAGACTACTAGGTTATCGACAATAACCTATATTGTCTATATTTACTTTCAAATGTTGTGATCAATTCTAATATAACTCTAGATCACACAGAAGTATGAAAAATTGTAGCCTCTTCCTTAATACAGGTAACAATGCAGGTTAAAGTTTCAGACTTTTGTATGGCCAATAATGGGCTATTTTTCTATATTTTGTTTTAAATATAATGATCAATTTGTTTATATACTTCCTAACCATATTTGAACCTCCATGAGAGAGAGGAAAAAATACTCCAATGGCCCTCGATTCTTGCAAAAGTCCAACCCCACCAGCGAGTGCAAGTAACCAAAAAGTGCTCTGGTACATATGTAAGTGCAAAAGTCGAACTGCTTTTCACATGTGTAGACATGTGATGTACTTACAGTAAAAGTAGTCGCTAACTACCCACCATGATTATCATGGCCTGTACCATGTATACTAGGATTAATAAAAAAATGAGAAAGGACACCTCTCTACACAAAGGACAGTTTTCTTCGCCAATAATTCTATTTTTACTCTTTAACAACTCTCCAGTATGAGGACACCTTTCTCTCTAAAAGACAATTTTAATAGGTAACTAGGTGTTATTTTTTATATAGGTTCTACTGTATGTATGAAAAAGTGAAAATTGTATAAGCTTATGATTTTGCTTTGTTTTAAAAATGAATCGATGTTGGTTCCATATGTTTGAATTGAATATTACACCTGAGTTATATATATTTTATTGCTTAAAAAAGGAACAAAAACAAAAAAGAAACTACAATTACAAAATGATTTGATAACTAACAAAGGAAAAAAACCAACAATAAATAATGATGATAATAAAAATTGAATATGTCTGCCAGAAAAATGCTTCTATGAATTAAAAAATAATAATAATTACAAACTTAACATATAAATTTGAAACACTGTAGTTAATATGCAAATTAAATTCTACTAACATATTGCAGGTGTAAAATATCTCTGACTTCTAGTTGGCGTGATGATCGGGAATCCATTTGAATAGAGAATTTTCTTTCAAACGAATGGAAATTCTGAGAATTTTGTTGATGTCTGCTGGGAAGGATGAGTAGAGCTCATCAATAGTTCATTGTTTTACACCTGTAAAGGAGGTAATGGCCGAAAGTTTGAGATGGTAATAAAAATGAAATCATCTTCAGAAAGCTGTCGCCTTATTTAACATGATGTATGTCGCAGATCAACTGGGATAAGCTGTCAAACCAATTGGCGGATGAATTGAAAATAGTACGATCTACTGAAAAAAACATCACATTGTGGGATCCTGTCCACCTGAACCTAACGCTTAACTACATGGCGGAAATACCTAGGAAGTAAGTTTTCCCTATTTACATATATACATTATGTAAATAAAGCGATCCATATTTACATTAGACTATTATGTAAATAAAGCGATCCATATTTACATTAGACTATTATGTAAATAAAGCTATCCATATTTACATTAGACTATTATGCAAATAGAGCGATCCATATTTACATATATATACTACATTAGACTATTATGTAAATAGAGTGATCCATATTTACATATATATATATATATATATTAGACTATTATGTAAATAAAGCTATCCATATTTACATATATACATTAGACTATTATGTAAATAGAGTGATCCATATTTACATATATATATATGAGACTATTATGTAAATAGAGCGATCCATATCCACATATATATACATTAGACTGTTATGCAAATAGAGCGATCCATATATATATATATATATACATTAGACTGTTATGCAAATAGAGCGATCCATATTTACATATATATACATTAGACTGTTATGCAAATAGAGCGATCCATATTTACATATATATACATTAGACTATTATGCAAATAGAGCGATCCATATTTACATCTACTTATATATTTGCCTTATTCTGTCTGTTTGTCTGAAGCTCACGGATAGAATGCGCGCTCATTGGCTGCAAGGGAACACGTGTCCTCTCTGCCCCCCTCTAGACAATTCTGTTATTCAAAAACCATACATCCAATCGCCATGAAATTCTGGGATATTATTAGGTATATCCCCGGAAAGGTTTTCGAAAAATAATTTCTTGAATATCTTGAATATCCTTAGAGTTATTTGCAGAATTGTAGATATAACTCGCAAGCAGCGCCGCCAGACGGTGATAGACTTAAGCTTGCTGCTCCACCCCTGTTGACCTTGGGTCGTCGTGTGAGTCACAGCATGATGCAACAAAAAACACTCTCTCTGGGGATTGCGGCGTCAACAACCTGTAAGTTTGTGCCTCTCTCATAAACCTGTCTATACAGACCACCCTGTCTATAGCGACCACTCTAGACAACCCTGTTATCAGCTGTGTGATACATCCACCTGTCTATACAGACCACCCTGTTAATAGCGACCACCCAAGTCAACGTTTTTAGAATATATTCGCACTCGGGTAAACCCCGGGCGTTGCCCGGGCCATTCGTCTAGTATATATATATATTAGACTATTATGCAAATAGAGCGATCCATATTTACATATATATATTAGACTATTATGCAAATAGAGCGATCCATATTTACATATATATACATTAGACTATTATGTAAATAGAGCGATCCATATTTACATATATATACATTAGACTATTATGTAAATAGAGCGATCCATATATACATATATTTACATTAGACTATTATGTAAATAGAGTTATCCATATTTACATATATACATTAGACTATCATGTAAATAGAGCGATCCATATTTACATATATATACATTAGACTATTATGTAAATAGAGCGATCCATATTTGCATATATATACATTAGACTATTATGCAAATAGAGCGATCCGTATTTACATATATATACATTAGACTGTTATGTAAATAGAGCGTTCCATATTTATATATATCCATTAGACTATTATGTAAATAGAGCAATCCCTATTTACATATATATACATTAGACTATTATGCAAATAGAGCGATCCATATTTACATATATACATTAGACTGTTATGTAAATAGAGCGATCCATATTTACATATATATACATTAGACTATTATGTAAATAGAGCGATCCATATTTACATATATACATTAGACTATTATGTAAATAGAGCGATCCATATTTACATATATATATATATGTAATAATAAGTTGAAGTTCTGGTTGACTCTTGTAGTACCTTGTCGACTCTCTGTAATAAGGTGATGCAACCGAGGGTCAAACCTGTAGTAACCGCGAGGGACAGTCAGGGCGTGGAGAGTTTTCCAGTACCTCTCTGCACCTTGTAGGATCTTTAACAGTTCTCACAGGGTACAGGCAGTCGTGGTCGAGGCAGAGTGGAAAACTGGGGAATGTCCACACACAAAAAACGAAGCGACACAGTTGTAGAAGGAAAGTTCCATGAATAGATAAAAAGTCGAGCCAAGAGCAAGATGGAGATAGAGTAGAGTTCTTACTGACTACATGGTGAAATGAGGTGGAACGTGGAGACAAAAGGCGACGCGCTGAAGGTGACGACTAACTCCTGTTGCTAAGCCGGGCCTTATTTATACTACGCCTCCGACAAAGAGAATTGGGTCATGCACGTGCCGCACGAGTCGCTGGACACCGGACACTGGCGCCTACCTGTCGGCTTCTACTTTATTTTTAGAAGTTACTTTGTGATTTACTTCTCAAATCTTGCTCTTAACTCAGCTTTTAATCTATTATATAGTTTTATTTATTCATCTTCAGTACATTACATATGGTGATGCAAGGACACATGTCAATTATGCGTATAATTATTTATAGATTTGTTTCTATATACAACATCTTGTTATAAGTATTATAATATAGGGTTGTTGGTTTAAATTATCATATATACATTAGACTATTATGTAAATAAAGCGATCCATATTTACATATTTATACATTAGATTATTATGTAAATAGAGCGATCCATATTTACATATATATACATTAGACTATTATGTAATTAAAGCGATCCATATTTTTAAATCTTTAGATAGTAAAAGGCATATATTCAATTAAATAAAATATTTATATATGCCAATATTTCGGTTGGCTGAAAGCTAAACTTTGCCAAGGTATTACATTTTGGATTAAACTTTACACAAAATTTATACAACTTTATACGTTTTATACCATGGTTTCGGAATATGGCCCTCATCAGTACAGGGGCGGCTTCGATTTCATAACATCCTAATAGAGTATTTTTGAAATCGGTCGTAGTTACCAAACAGATGTTAAAGCTGGTAAAGAGGTAAGGCCTATTTCAAAGCCAGCATATTTCTATATACAGTTACGAGCGTCATTCTTCATCTCCTAATAATCAGTTTTCATCTCTGTCACCGTTTGCTTTTTTTCTGGAATGGCGCCCTCCTATTGGTTGGCTACGGTCACGCCACCTTTGCCCCCCCCCCCCCCCCCCCATCATCCCCCCCCCCCACTCGCTATTTCGTCTTTGTAACTATTGTGTTGGAGCGGGTCGCTCCCTAAATAAATGCATATATTAGATAATAACTAAATGGAATCCTCTTTTTCTTTTTCCCAGTAAGAGACGCCTACGGAAGCCAACAGTACATAGACAGATAAAGCACATAGGCTATAGTTATTAACTAACATATTGTTACGCGTGATCCTTCCCGATCTCTTGGTACGATTCGCTCCCTCGGTCGCGGAGTAGCTCCTCCCTGCAGGCACCCTGACGACGTCCCGAGTTCCACCGCTCAAGTGGACACTCCCTTCCTCTGGCAGTATCTCTCGGCCTTACCACTGGTGGGGGGACACGAGAGACTTACCAGAAGAGTTGTAGCAGCAGCAGCCCGACAAAGATGGCAATGGCTAGAGGAATGACAGGAGGCGGCACGGAGAACCAGAAGCACTTCTTTATTGTCATATATTACTAAACATTAAATATAACTTGAATAATAAACAACGGGTATTTACATTACGCCACCCCCTGGGGCCAATAACAAAAGGTATTTACAGCCAGGAGAGGTGGCCTCCGCAGGAAACGGGATCACAGCAGTCGGCGACTTCCGCATCAGTTGCGGATGCAAAACAGGCGAACGCGCCATCTACTGGCGGAGGTTACAAGTGCTCTTCTCGTAACACTACCTCCCCCTTAAACCAGATCGTCTCGATCAGGTCCAATTAGTCCTATCTCCCTGGTAACAAGCCAGTCTTCCCAAATGCACCACCTTGGCTTTTGATCTAGAACTCCGCTGGATACGGTAGACCAAATCATTGATCCTTTTGATGATCTTGTAGGGCCCTTTCCAAACTGCCATTAACTCCGGTGAAAGTCCCTTTTTTCTTTTTGGATGAAACAGCCATACTAAATCATTTTGTCCAAATCCATCGTGGTTCGCCCTTTGGTAATAGCGAGTCCTCATCCGGTGGCCTGCCATGCGAATCTTGGTCCTGGTTTTTGGTTCTTTGCTTTCGGCACACCTGTCGCATTCCTTGCACCACCTTTCCACATCCTCGTGATAGTAGACCCAATAGAATCTCTCCCTAACTTTCTTTAGCATTTTATTAATGCCAAAATGAGCCCCCGAGACTCCACCGTGTATTTCTCGTAGGACACTGGGAACCTGGACCTTAGGGACTACTAGCTGCATGGTTTTACTCTTTCCATCGGCACTTTCCCAAATTCTTTTCAGCAGTCCGTTTTCTATACTGAGGGAGTCCCACTGGGACCACAAGGTCTTCAATTCGGGGCTCTTGTCGGATATCATTTCCCAGCTTGGTCTTTCATTCCCCCTTTCTTTCCATTCCAAGATTGGGCCGACGTTGGGATCCCGTTGCTGGATAGTCCTACAACTTTCAGAGGTCCAATCGTCACTCGGCACCATAGTTGTCCTCCTCGAGGTTACTTCATGTTCATCAATTTTCTCACAATGCTTGGAGTCGCCACAAGATCCTCTGGAGAGAGCATCTGCATTGCTATGTTTTCTTCCAGGCCGGTCCATAACGTTGGCAGAATTTAGTTTCCCTGGCTGTCTCCGGTCGGGCAGCCTGACGGTGCACTGCCTCCTCAGATGACCATGTCGTCCACAGCGGAAACAGGGCCCAGCCGATCGTCTGCCAGGCCTGCCGGTCTCTTCTAGCCGTTCTAGTCTCTTCAGTATCTCCTTAATGGCGTTCGATTTCCCACCGCCTCCAGTGGTGCTTTGTTCCACAACTAATTCTGCACCAGGGACCCGTGGATGCCCCGATTCCCTTTTTATTTCACGGATAGACACAATATTGTGGGGCGGGTTCACCACAGCCAACGGTTGCCCCATAACGTTGGCAGAATTTAGTTTTCCGGCTGTCTCTGGTCGGGCAGTCTGACGGTGCACTGCCTCTTTAGATGACCCTATCGTCCACAGCGGAAACAGGGCCCAGCCGATCGTCTGCCAGGCCTGCCAGCCTCTACTAGCCATTCTAGTTTCTTCAGTATCTCCTTAATGGCGTCCGATTCCCCACCGCCTCCAGTGGTGCTTTGCTCCGCAATTAACTCTGCACCACGGACCCGTGGGTGCCCCGATTCGCTCACTCGGTAGGCCGCCTCCACCTCCAGGGCGCGAACCAGCGCCTCTCTTGATTTATCGAAAGAAGCAAGTCGTAGCACTCTCTGGACTTCTACGTCTCGAATACCATCGATAAACGTCTGGGCGGCCAATTGGTCAAGGAAATCAATGGGAGCGCCAGGGTAGGCCAGATGACAGAGCCTCTTGACATCAGCTTCAAACCCCTGCAAACTTTCCCCGACTTTTTGTCTCCTTAGCTTAAGTTGAGCCTGGTATACCTGCCTTAGATGTTGTTCTCCATATCTCAACTCAAGTTCTCCCATCAACATCGCATAACTCTGTTGATCTGCACGCGGAACCGCCTGAAGCAGATCTAAGGCCGGTCCCCGAAGAGCCACAATCAAATTTGTCACTTTTTCGGTCTCTCCCCAGCCATTGTTGCGAGTCACTGCTTCGAATTGTCGCCTAAAACCCTCGAGTGAAGTTTGTCCGTCAAAGGTAGGCGGAGGTATATTGCGGCCTGTAGGGGAGATCACAGCACCCTCTAGACTCTTTATGCGCGCCAGCTCGATCTCCAGTCTCTTGCACTCTGTCCGGACTTCGCCAATATTATTCTCTAAGGCTGCCTGGACCCCCCCGATCTCGCTTTGGAACCTAATCTCCATATTTGTAACTTTTTGGTGGAATTCCTCCCTCTCCTGCTGTCGAAGAAGTCTTTCTTCCTCTTTCTCTTTTTCTTTAAGAACTCTTCTTTTTTCTTTAAGAAGCCTTTCTTTCTCTTTCTCTTCTTCTCTAAGAAGCTTTTCTTTCTCTTTCTCTTCTTCTTTAAAAAGCTTTTCTTTCTCTTTCTCTTCTTCTTTAAGAACTCTTCTTTCTTCTTTAAGAAGCTTTTCTTTCTCTTTCTCTTCTCGAAGCCCTTGAATCATCTAGGTGATTGTGACCAGCACGTTCTGCTCCGAGGCCATTTTTTGACCTCTAGTCTCGATGGGCATTCGTCAGCAACCGAAGAAATCTCACAGGGAGCCTCCTGGTGACCTCCACGAGGAAGAAGCCCACCTCTGACACCAGTGTTACGCGTGATCCTTCCCGATCTCTTGGTACGATTCGCTCCCTCGGTCGCGGAGTAGCTCCTCCCTGCAGGCACCCTGACGACGTCCCGAGTTCCACCGCTCAAGTGAACACTCCCTTCCTCTGGCAGTATCTCTCGGCCTTACCACTGGTGGGGGGACACGAGAGACTTACCAGAAGAGTTGTAGCAGCAGCAGCAGCGGCCCGACGAAGATGGCAATGGCTAGAGGAATGACAGGAGGCGGCACGGAGAACCAGAAGCACTTCTTTATTGTCATATATTTCTAAACATTACATATAACTTGAATAATAAACAACGGGTATTTACATTACGCCACCCCCTGGGGCCAATAACAAAAGGTATTTACAGCCAGGAGAGGTGGCCTCCGCAGGAAACGGGATCACAGCAGTCGGCAACTTCCGCATCAGTTGCGGATGCAAAACAGGCGAACGCGCCATCTACTGGCGGAGATTACAAGTGCTCTTCTCGTAACAATATGCATTTATTTAAGGCGACAAATTATAATTGTAACAAATAGTATTTGAATAAAAACATTCAATCGGGTAAAACACGGGCGTTGCCCGGGTCATTCGGCTAGTATAACATAAAGTTGAGGGAGGATTGTATTCAGGTACAAAGGTTGGCGTTCAGCCAACCGAAATATATATATATATATGTTGTAATATATTCCAATATATTCTTATGTCTCCATCTGTTGTATAGGTATAGTGTATTTGCCAAGGTGACAGAAATAAAATTTCGAGTAAGTGACATTCGGCGCCAGTAGAGGAAAAGGTCCGAAAAACAAGTCGGGTTCCCAGGTGTGCCCCCTTCTTACTCACACAGATTAGTCCGCTTTGAGACACCAGAATTGACAGACCCCTCTAAACAGATCTCCTCTGACCGGTGTCGGCTTCACTTACTCTCTCGCCATCTTTATGGTGCCATCCAACATGTCTCGTCCTTTTGTGTAATCCCAATCACGCCTGAACCCACTCTAAACATTGTGGCCACCACGACTGCAACCAACATGCCACACTGCATTCATCCTAAGGATAACAACAATCCACATTACTACATATTATGTTATAAAAACAAATAAATATGATTATCTGCTTGAATTTTGATTGCTTTGAGGATTATGCTATGGTGATTGCAATCGTGGTTAAATTCTTGATAGAATAATAATAAAAATGGTTTTAATCAGTAATTGCTTTAATTGAGCTGAAGGAATATATAAAAACATAATTTGATAAAAGTACTGCCTGGCTTAAGGCGTAAGAATTAAAAAAATGAATAACTTATTTACATAATGTATAAAAGGTTTGAGCCGGCCATCGGGAAACAACAACAATGAGTTTTATAGGGGAAGAGTGACCTCTGGCGGTCTAATTTAACAGAGTATTTGAATCTATGAAATTATAATTCTCTCAAAATAAAATAAGATTTTTATAATATATATATATATATATATTGACAAATCTTTTATTCAATCCAATATATGACTTTTAGTTATCTAAACATTAGATTATATCTATTAAATATGGTAACAGGGGTTTATAGAGATGTGCTTCTTTTATTTGTATCACAATCTCAAGTTTCCAGGTATTACCTCCTTTCTACTGGAGTACAACAATTCTATATACAGTTACGAGCGTCATTCCTCGTCTCCTAATCAATTTTGAATGGCGCCCTCCTATTGGTTGGCTACGGTCACGCCATCTTTGCCCCCCCCACTCGCCTTTTTGTTTATGTAATTATTGTGTTGGAGCGGGTCGCTCCTTAAATAAATGCATATATTCGTTAATAACTAAATGGAATCCTCTCTTTCTTTTTCCCTGTAAGAGACGCCTACGGAAGCCAACAGTACATAGACAGATAAAGCACATAGGCTATAGTTATTAACTAAAATATGCATTTATTTAAGGCGCCAATTTATAATTGTAACAAATAGTATTTGAATCAAAACATTCAATCGGGGGTAAAACACGGGCGTTGCCCGGGTCATTCGGCTAGTGAACTATAATGAAAAACATTGTTGGATACTGTTTCTAACGGTGTTTTATTATTGTACAAATGCAAGATGGGGTAAACAAGAGTCAATAGTCTGATAAAGTAAAAATTGAAACTATTTTAGACGCTTAAGATTCCTTTTGAAATTAAAACAATTTCTACTGCCCTTACTGCAATGGAAAAATTAATGGGAGGGCCTGGCTCATCAGTGGTGAACCCTCCCAGTGGTTTCGCCAGTTTAATCTACCATACCTCTGTTATATTGCATTTTTGAAACTTCCTTTTATAGTGATACTGTTGTTACACTCTTGGAATGGGTATTTTAGAAGAACTATGGACATATTAATATGTTATAATACCTTGTTAAAGGTTGGCGTTCAGCCAACTGAAATATTGATAAAATAAATGATATTTTGATCCAATATATGTCTTTTTGATTAAAGATTTATTTATGGATTGCTCTATTTTCAAAAATATATAAACATTTTAAAAAGAATATTTTTTCCCTGGAGGCTTAATGTTCATATTTTAATTTTGATTCAAAGGATTATTTTTATCGAATTATGGATTTATTGTATTAATGAAAGGTTTTTGTTGATGATGATGTTTCAGGAGGCTGTATAACTTCCTGGTATGGGACCTCATTATCCAGTATGCGGAGTTCCTCGGACAGCCGTTCAAGGTAGAAAGAGACATTTACTTAGAGCGCAAATACATGAACAGGAAGGAAGCCCTGGAAATGGATCCTGTATGGCAAACGTGCTATTCACACACCAAACAAGACTTCCAACAACCATTGATTCTTGAGTATGCTGCGGCCATGTTTACTGACGAAGTCTTCGAAGAGGTAAGTTATGCAAATCATCCCGCGTGAATTTCTCTTTTTTATTTTATTTATTTCAACACACAAAACGCGATATCCCGGCTAGGAATAATTGCGTCGATTTACATTTTTTTAAAACAGAAACAGTTATAAACATATTATACAAGAAAAAGTAATCAAAATAAAAAAGAGAAACAATAATATATATTAGGAACCTGAACCTTTCAGGTTTGAAAGATAATCATAAATATATTTACAAAGTTAGTTAAACCTATGATAATTCTCTCTGCTATTTACAAATTGATATAGATCTACAAAATTGTCTGTTGTCTAGCGGTGAAGAAGAGTGGACATCCCAGCAGTAGGTGTCTCGAGTCCTGGAATTCGTTTCCACAATGACAGCTAGGGTCTTCAACCGCCCCAATTTTTGATAAAAATCCCTTAAAATTCCCATGGTTCGTTATAAACTGGGTATTATAAAAATTGGAGCGGAAATATGTTGGAATTCCAAACGGGAAAAAGTAAATTCCTCTTGTTGTCTGTGTCAAATACCGCATGAAACATTTTATGATCGAATAAGATATGTAGTTATATTTTGAAAGGATTTAAAAGCACGAATGTTTCTTTTATACATAATACAAACTTCTACTGTCCTTACTGCGATGAAAAAATATATTGGGAGGGCTTGGCTCATCAGTGGTGAACCCTCCCAGCGGTTTCGTCAATTTAATCCACCAGACCACTTCTCAGAGCTACAATACTGCATTGGACGATTCTGCTTATGTACGCAACACTGAAGGGTGGAATCTTAGAAATGGTATTTAAGTAAACTATGGACATAAGCTTATAGGATAGTAGAATTACATATAAATATTTGCATCGAGCAATGCTCTCTTCCGCAAACAATTTATTCATGATCGAATGTTGTGGCCCACTGTATGTATTACATCCCAAACACGACACCAGCCATCTCTGTCTTGAGCTCGATGTACCATCTTGGTGACCGTTAAGCCAGTGAGTTCCTTTAATTGGTCCACGTGTCGGTGGACATCCAGGTATACATCACCCAGACATCTTTCCAGTCATTATGGTGTACTCCATTCCCCTGTTTCGCGCGATGTGACCGAAAAATCTCAAACAATTTTAAAATTTATATAAATTATTTATATAAAGAAATATTGTTTTGTAAATAGAGAGCAATCCACAAATAAATATTTAAACAAAAAGGCATATATTGGATCAAAATATCATTTATTTTACCAATATTTCAGTTGGCTAAACGCCAACCTTTATCAAGGTATTAAAACATATTTAATGTGTGTCAACAACAAACTCAGCGCCATATTTGTTATTGACACACATTAATATTAAGAAAAAAAGGCATTTCCTAATTGTGCAACTGAAAGTTGCTGATGGCTTGCACCATCTATCGGAATAAATATCAACTAATCGTTGATATCTAATTATTCCAGAATTGGCCAAATACCCATTCTTGATTAATCAAGAAAAGCTAACCACGGACGCGTTTCGGGCTGTTGGCCCTCATCAGCGTGGTGCAAGCTGTACCTCAACGACCAAAAAAGCTGGTCTTTGGGGCATCCTGAAAAACCATGAAACAGGTATTTAGACCGGACACATTAGAATTTTATAATACCTTGATAAAGGTTGGCGTTTATCCAACTGAAATATTGATAAAATAAATGATATTTTGATCAAATATATGCCTTTTTATTTAGATATATAAATAAAATTAATTACACTCATGGAGAAACCTTAATAAAGTTGGATCTTTTAGAATGTATATGCAATTGTATATGTGTGAATGCAGATTTCGGGTTACATGGACTCAATCAAAGCCGCGTTTGTCAAGAGGCTGCCACTGCAGACATGGTTGGATGAAGACCTTAGAAAGCAGGCGAAAAAAAAGGTACGGTACCTACCTAACATACAATACCAGAATCCTCCATAGAAATTGTTGGATCGGTGGTTCAATCAGATGCAGAATAGATTGAATTATATAAGTTTTAATATATCACGACATAGCAAGCTGCCAGAACAAAGGAAGACATAAAACAGGAAGGGTGCAGCGCCTCTAGTGGTGGTGGTTGGAAGCTCCTCAATGCCACGTCGTCCCGTGACGTAGGCGCGCTAGAAGCCACTGCGTATTTGAAGTAAACACACAGTTCAGCAGAAATGTCATAACCAAAACCTAAATACTCATCTTTGAAACAATAGAAACCATCAAAAACCCGAATGTAATAAACACAAGAATACAGCTACCATTACAATACCTTCTTCTTCAATATAAATATTCATATTGTAACAAAGTATATATTAAAATTCGAAATTATTTTAAACGCGTAAGATTATTTTTGAAACAATTTCTACTGCCCTTACTGCAATGGAAAAATTAATGTATATCGGGATTCAGAGAATATACTCATGGACAAAACTTAAGGAAGTTGCACCTTTTAGCATGTATATCGGGATTCAGACAATATACTCATGGACAAAACTTAAGGAAGTTGCACCTTTTAGCATGTATATCGGGATTCAGACAATATACTCATGGACAAAACTTAAAGGAAGTTTTACCTTTTAACATGTATATCGGGATTCAGACAATATACTCATGGACAAAACTTAAGGAAGTTGCACCTTTTAGCATGTATATCGGGATTCAGACAATACACTCATGGACAAAACTTAAAGGAAGTTTTACCTTTTAACATGTATATCGGGATTCAGACAATAACTCTGAAAGATATTACAGTGCTTTTTATTGAAGACACACGAGATAACCAAGTATGAACAAAATTGCCTGTCTTCTTAAAAAAAAAAAAAAAATAGACGACCGATGAAATCAAAAACTTTTTACTTTCTTAAGTTTTATCTATGAGTGTATATATTCTTAGAGTAATCTTTTTCTCGATTTTCTTAGTCTGTAAATTTTACTGGTGTAGGAATAATTCGGATTATTTACAATACATTTTAAATAAAAAGGCATCTCCTTATCGTGCAACTGAAAGTTGCTGATGACTTGCGCCATCTATCGGAATAAATATCAACTATTCTCGTCGATTTTTAATTATTAGAGAATTGGCCAAATACCCATTCTTGATTAATCAAGAAAAGCTAACCACGGACCTTGATTAATCAAGAATGGGTATTTGGCCAATTCTGGAATAATCAAAAATCAACGAGAATAGTGGATATGTATTCCGATAGATGGCGCAAGCCATCAGCAACTTTTAGTTACACGATAAGGAGATGCCTTTTTCTTAATTTATGAACCTTATCCCAGTACAATATCATATTTGTACTATTTTTTCAAATTTATATTTTATTGAATTTTTTTTTAATGTTGCTGTTAGTTAAGTGTCTGATAGAATGTGATAAGTAATGTGTGACAGGTTGTGAACAATACTGAAGTTATCATTGGATATCCACGACAAGTTTTTACTGCAAGTTATATTGACAGGAAATACCAAGTGGTGAGTACACTTCTTACTACTATGAAAATTCGAAACTATTATAGACGTGTATGATTCTTTTAAAAATTAAACAATTTCTACTGTCCTTACTGCAAAAATTCCAAACTATTATAGACACGTATGATTCTTTTAAAAATTATAAGATTTCAAATAATTGCACAATCCGCACTAATTAAGAGAAATTAACAATAAATGATGATAAAAACGAAAAATAGATATAAAAATATGCTATGTACAATGATATTGTACATGTTGCCTCAGCTACCAATGCAGAACTTGAGAGTAAGATTAGGAAACCATACCAGCGAGGCAATGGCTGGAACAACCACTTATAGATACAGAGTTCTCAAGGCGCGTTAACCAAAGTTAAGATTAGCGGCTGTGGTTAAACAGGGGGGAGAGAGAGATAGAGATTGAAACTACTTTATTTCAAAGTCCATATAAGATAAGGTTAAATACAGAATAAATATAAAACTACTTATATAATTGCCTTATTCTGTCTGTGTGAAGTTCACAGATAGTTTTTGGTCAGAATGGATAAAATAAAAAAAGTTTCAAGGGATCGAACCCACGACCTTCCGCTTACCGGGCAGATGCCATGACCACTAGGCCACATGACCACAATTTATAATTGTAACAAATAGTATTTGAATCAAAACATTCAATCGGGTAAAACACGGGCGTTGCCCGGGTCATTCGGCTAGTAAATAAATATATGAATAAATAGATATCTATATATATAAAAATGAATGTTTGTATGTTTGTTTGTATGTCCGGTATACAAATTCGCAGTAGTTCACTAATTCAAACCAAAATTTCCATACATAGGTAAAAAAAATACGGGGAAGACGATAGGCTATTTTAAAAAATATATAAATCAATTATTAAAACTATATATTTTTAGTCGGAAAATAATGATGACGATATTGCTGTATCATGTTTGATTATCAGATACAAAATTATATCGGGAAAAATTCCTAAAAGCAGAGACCACGGGTGAAACCAGTTCATTATTTTGTACGCAGGAACAAAATTCTAACAGAAAAACATTCATTCGAGCAGAAAACAAAAGACAGATCATCTTTCTATAAAAATATCGCTTCTCAGACACAAAGTTTGGAGCGGGACGTTTCACAAGAGTGACATCCACGGCGCCAATTTATAATTGTAACGAATAGTATTTGAAAATCAAAATAATATAATTTTCAAATATCGTTGTGAAAATTTACATATTTATTTTTATATTTTAAAAACACAAAGTTTGGAGCGGGACGTTTCACAAAAGTGACATCCACGGTGCCAATTTATAATTGTAACGAATAGTATTTGAACTACCTACCATTATACCATAGTTATTATAAGTCGCGCTTCATTGCTCGCCTGTTGAAGGGTTTTTACCCGAAAGCTTGCACCTATGCATCAATAAAAGAAACTCGTCTTCCTTCACCATGTTTTTATCGTCTAATCTCAATTCAGGAAGAATTCTTTATCTATCTTTTAATTTATTTTGTGTGTTTTCAGGAAAATATAAAAGAAAATGAATATCTAAAAAACATGCTTACTTTAAAACGTAAAGCAGTGATCGCGGGTCAAACCTACACGCCAACGTAAGTAGCCATCTTTGTTTATCTCATATATAATTCCTGATTTACATATTGTCACTGTCCACCCATACCTCGCTTTACGTCGGGGTTACGTTCCAAAAAAAAACGACGCAAATTGAAACGACGCAAAGTAAAAATAAAATTTTGATGGCATGGCGCAATCAAAAACAAAGGTGTTGCCATATTTGAGGAAAAAAATTCAAAAAAAAAAAATTAAAGACTCGAATTCAAAACAACGCAACTTCGAAAATCTAACGAAGCACAGTTGAAAATCAGTAAAAATTAAGCAGCGTCGCAACTTAGAAAAAAACGCAAAGCGAGGTATTGGTGTATAAAATTTGCACAGTTTTTAAATTTATAAATTCTACTTTCCAATTTGTTATGTAAATTTCTTTCAACAATTTTGCATGTATTGACAAGATATAAATAACATTATGTTAATTGTCAAATTGTCAATTAAATAAAAATAGTTGTAGCGTCTTATGCCTTATATATAATTTGTCGAAATCCACTATAACCTGTAACAATGAATATCGTGGATAGTTTGTAGGCTCTGATGATTTAAAATTGAGGTATACTTGAGGGATGTCTATTTTTATTAAATAAGTTAAAACAAAGCATCTAGAGGGCTGCGTATCTTTTATTTCATAATTATAACACAAATAACACACATTTCAAAATAATATGACATAAAACGAAAATTACATGCAACGTAATATTCATAAAAAATAATTCATATAACCACATATTAATTAGAATTAATATTTCCCAAATTATGCAACCTATATGTAAATTTAAATATGTTAATTATTCAATCAGGCCAATATGCAAAATAATAGCTACATATATAAAATGTAATCTCAGATTAGATGGTTAGTCGTTTATTAACTCCTGTAGGAGGGCGTAAGAGCCCGAAAGCTTGTGTTATAATTATGAAATAAAAGATACGTAGCCCTAGATGCTTTGTTGTAACTTATTTAGAGAATATAACAGGTTTTTTTTTTTCTATAAGAAATAAGTATATGAATATTATTGAAAAAACAAGAAATGTAAGCTGGAGGGTATTCCTGGAGGAAGTTGAAAAAAAACCCTTGAAAAAGAATTAAATAAACTATATCTGGATCTAAAATTTAAGTTTTACCTTTCTCAATCTAATGAACTGTTCAAGAAATTCTTTTCAATTGCTGTCCCAAATTTCATCTCTTCTGATAAATTCACTACTTTATTCTTAACAGGCAAAGGACCCTTCTTAAGTTTCCTATTCAAACTGAATGTTATCAATGATCCAACACGTGAATGCCGCTTAGATGTTGAATCACCAGAGCATTTTCTTTTAACTTGCCCTCTGACTAATCAAATTGTATGTAGATACTTTGAAACATCACCAAATTCTCTTTGTGTATATACTCTATCTTATGAGAACTTTGTTAAGTTTAGAACTATTTGTACAATAATTTACAAAACACTACTAATCCATCGTGTAAATAATTAATCATATATATGTAAATAATACTAGCACAGCACAATAGTCCTTTGGACTTCGTGCTTTTGTAACAATAAATAAAAATAAATTGGTCTATTTTTCTATTTCTGCTACTATCTTCTATTGAGATCCAGCTTTCTACAAAACGTGTATGGAGTGCTTGTTTTTAATACTATGCTAAATTATTTCGGTATAGTTGAAGTTGGGTAGGTAATCCTGTTTTTTAGTGTGTGGTCTAACTAAAAGACAAAAAGCTTTCACTTTTTTTACAATGTTTTTTTCTCATAATGTTGTAGAGTTGGACCATATGTAACTGACATGTATGAACAGAGTGGAAGACTTCAGCCCTGATATAGTCAACGCCTTCAATCACTATTTCTTCAACAGAATAGGTAAGTATGAAATATATATATATATATATTCTTATTAGGTTGTCCCAAAAGTTTGTGTTTTTTCTTATTACGGCGAATACATCTTCTTTCTTATCTCCACAGTGGGTGAAGTAGAATGCGTCTACCTTTGTCATCAAGACTGGGAGCACTACTCAGTGGTAGGCCATTGACTTAGCTCCAAAAGAAATGGCCGCCTCTGACATGAGGAACAGACGCCATGTGCAGCCGCTCCTAACATGGAGTACAAACGCTGCTCATCCTATGGGTACTATCAGCCGGGCCAGCTGAACCCAGGTTTTTTAGTGAGCTTGTTACTGCTCCCCTTCCTCCTTTTTCATCCGGGCTGGGGACCGGCAAAGTCGGAGTTGCGAATCCATAATACAGTAAAACTACCTCCCTGTAAAGGACAACACCTAATTGCAGAGCCAAAGTGTCCTTTAGAGATAGATGTCTTCTTACTGGAGAGTTACTAAATAGTAAAAATGGTAATTTTGCACATTAAAACTGTCCTTTGTAGAGAGGTATCCTCTAGCGAGGTGTCTACTAAAGGGAGGTTCGACTGTAATACATAATGCAATTACTTTATACATAATTCATTAAAGATATCAAACGTAACAGCGAATAATACACCTATCCCCCGATTTACACGGTAGATACGTTCCTGATAAAAACGTGTAAATCGGGGGATAGGTGTACACAGAAATAAAAATAAAATGCATTGACAGGTTAAAATATGTAGTCAGCACATAAGCTCGGGATTTCTCGTGAGATGTGTACACAGCGCAAGTGTTCAATCACAGTAGCATTTAGTATAGTGCGATAAAAAAAAACTTATTTGGAAAACCGTATAAAAGCGAAAACGTGTAAAACAAGTACCGTGTAAATCGGGGGATAGGTGTATTATGGTAAATAACAATAAAAATATGGTCTATTACCACTAAATTAATGGCATTCAAATATAGATTATTTGAATGTAATTTTACTGTCCTATAAGCTTTTGTTCATAGTTTTCTTGAAAACCATTTCTGAGATTCCATCTTTCAGTGCTGCGTATATAAGCAAAATCGTCCAATACAGTATTAGAGCTCTGAGAAGCGGTCTGGTGGATTAAATTGGCCAAACCGCTGGGAGAGTTCACCACTGATGAGCCAAACCCTCCCAATATATTTTTTTCATCGCAGTAAGGGCAGTAGAAGTTTGTATTATGTATAAAAGAAACATTCGT
This sequence comes from Cordylochernes scorpioides, assembly GCA_030710605.1. Classification (NCBI taxonomy): domain Eukaryota; kingdom Metazoa; phylum Arthropoda; class Arachnida; order Pseudoscorpiones; family Chernetidae; genus Cordylochernes; species Cordylochernes scorpioides. Next base: position 95,082,299 of record CP092865.1, on the reverse strand, counting down.
GCTTTTAATTCCTTTCATTTTATATGTATAATATTATATGTATAGATAGTGCGTTATTGCTTTGTGTTAATGCTCCTCGAGCTGTTTTATGATGAGCAGCGGACTCTCCCAAAGGTCCTGTTTAGTACATCTAATACAAGCCGTGTTCTGGAGCTGCAGGTACCAAACTACATTTTGGGCAAGTGGGATACAAATGGGATGGCATACAAATATAGATTATTTCAAAGTAAAAAAATAAGAACGAAAAATAGGATCCTCTGAAATGAAAATAATAATAATGAAAACATAGAGAGATAACCTCCGAGTATCTATATATGTTGGGAATAGAATGTTAATTTTCTTATAGATTTATATTTTTCTAAATATATGTAAATTTAATCCATTATAAGAAACATATTTGTCATATGTAAATATTTATATGTATATATATTCGTGACAAAAAATAAACTATTATGTTGACTGGTTAGAGTCGTGTGGTTTCTCGGCCCGCTCTCGAGAGGTCTACGCCTTGGTTGATACCTGCCTTAGACACTTCCGCCGATTTGACTTCTTGGGAATCGCTCTTCTCTACCTTTGAGATTCCACGGTTTTTTTTCCTCCCCGGGACCAGAATAAGAGACTTCGGGCGTCTGGGCAAAATAGAGCCTGGGCGCTACGCCGCTGAACGCGACATTTGGCATCCCAGCCGGGACGCGAGGAGAAAGCCGTGCCTATATTTGGAACCATTTTTGGATCAGAAGATGGAAAGAGAAGAAGCGCTAGAGAGACTCAAGAAGAAGAGAACCATACTCCGCACGTCTTTATCCAAGTACGGGAAAAGAATAGAGGAATATGACGTGCACAAGGAGTGTGACCACGAGGAACTGCTGGGGCAGCTTTCGGATGTCTACGAAGAACTGAGGCGGGTAGACGAAGAAATCGGTAAGCTGATTGACATCAAAGATCTAGAGAAAGATCTAAAGATGGTAGAGGAATACCGGGAAAAGGCCGTGGCGTGGAAATATTTGTTAAAGAAAAGAAGTCTGGTGGTAGCGGAAGGAATGCAGAGGGAAACTGCAACTGCCACGAAGAAGGAATATCCAGGAGAAATCGGTCGACCGACTCTAACTGGGATGGTTAAGTTACCCAAATTGACAATGGATATGAGGATCTGCGATGGGAGCAGTTTGGAAATCGGGATGAGTGAGAAGCCAAGTGTTGTCGGAGTTACCCTGATGAAAGGAGTTGATCCAGCTTCTATTAAGGAAGATGCTGAGATGGTGGTATCATCCGAGCAAATGGTAAAGGAACCATCCAAGCAGATTGCTGTTGATGAAAGTAATAGGGCTGAAGTTGAGAAAGAATCCGTTGAAGCAGATAAAGAGAAAGTGCTGGATGTGGAACAAGGAATGGATTCAAAGAACACCGAAGAAGTGAAGCTGCTCTATGTAAAACAAGGTACCGATTTAAGGATGGCAGAAAGGCCATATGCAGAACAAGGTAATGAGCCTAAGGAAGACGGAGTACAAGACTCTGAAAATGAGCTTAAGGGCGATGGAGTACAAGACTCTGAAGATGAGCCTAAGGGCGACGGAGTAAAGGATTCTGAAGCTGAAACCAAGGATAATGAAGTGGAGGATTCTGGAACTGCAATTGAGGCTTGTGAATCGGTGAGCAACTCTAAAGCGGTAGCTGAAGGCGCGGATCAAGTGGAGATTGCAGATGGTGAGGCTGAGTCCATTGATGATATTGAGGAAAGAGTTGTCAGAATTCCAGCATCGAGTAAATTGATGGAAGCAGGACAGATAGGAGATGCGGAATTTAAAGTAAAGGGATACTATTTGCCTGATCGCCCTGTATGTGGGTGTGACTCCAGGGCTGCGCCTGTACGGCCAGCGAAAGACGGCGCTTCCTATCGAGGACGAAACGGATTCTCGTTGAAGCGATATATGAAGAGGATACACAGTCTGCTGAGAAGAATCCCTGAGATAAGGATAAAGCTTCGGAGGAATAAGTTCGGAGTTGTGGCCGACCTGAAAAGATATTTCCAGATGATCGCCATCAGAGATAATGATTGGGACTACCTCAAATTTCTTTGGAAAAAAAAAAAGATGGACAACTGATGGTTTTGAGCGGGAAATCGTTGTAGACGATTTTGGTTGAGTGCCCGTGCCTCTAAATCCGGAAGAAAAGTAAATGGTTGAATGATGATGCAGGGTTGGAGAAGGTGAAACGCTTTCTAAGCAGGGTTGCACTGTCCAGATCACCTATGTGAGGAGAGAGCCAATAGGAAAAGGTTCAATTGGCAAATATCTTCCAAGCAATGGAATGTAACTTGTATCAAAGGAAACTGTTTCTGGAGCTGCAGTAACTCCAATGTTATATACTCCGGCCAGTTCTCCAAAGGGGCAAGTGCCTACTCCAGCGAAAAGGTCTTAATTTGGGAGACAAGTCTCCAGAAAGTCTGGTGAAAGTGCTAGACCGGAAAGGATTGCGAATCCTGTAGATCATAGGACTATTATATTGAGTGGTTTGAGATCTCTAAGGAAGAGTTCAGAGTCCTATGGCTGCTGTGGGCCTTCAGACGATACCTCTAAGCCTAAAGACGATGCCTCGGCATAAGATCCTGATTCTTCAGGATGTAAAGCTCAATGTTCTCAAGAGGTTCCAGAAATTGCAATGGAAGATAACTGGGCGACTTTTGTAATGAATCGAGTTATGGAGATCCGATCTCTCAGTGAGACAGAGGATTGGTATCGTGTACCAGGATGTTTGAATCCAGCGGATTTACCATCACGGGGGTGCTTAGCCGATTCTCTGGAGAGATCGAAGTGGTGGGAGGGCCCGAGTTGGTTGAGAAGACCAAGAAGAGATTGGCCCCATAGGGAAATATACCCTGACCCAGATATTGTGAACTCGGAAAAGAGAAAGATTGTTTTAACATCAACATGTATTGAAAGGGAAAAAGATCAGTACTACTATCGCTTTTCAAACTACTACAAGATATTGAGAGTAACTGCCTGGATGAACCGGTTTTTAACAAATGCGAGAGGAACAATAGGTCAGCGAGTGAAAGGTGATCTTACTGTGAATGAAATTAAAAGGGCGGAACTGATGCTGGTGAGAGTTATCCAACGGGAATCCTTCACTGGACCAGAGGACAAGAGGTTGAAGGATTTCAAGTTATGCTGCGATTCTTTGGGATTGTTGAGGGTCAAAACTAAAATAAGTAGGAGACAAGATCTGGAAAGATTGATTGGTTTGCTGAAACAACTCCTTAGGAAGATTCTTGGTCAAGCTCGTTTGGAATTTGAGGAACTTTACACCATTATCTGTGACACAGAGTCTTTGATGAACTCACGTCCATTAACCCCTGCCTTGTTCTTGCACGACCTCAAAGAAATAGGAGTTCCAGATTTGGACTCTATTGAAAGGGCTAGTCTTCAGAAGAGATACCGATTTAGACAAAGGTTAAGAGAAGATCTGCGGAAGAGATTCCGGACGGAGTATTTTGGATTCTTAAGACAAGAGACTAGAAGACGCTCGAAGACAAGACCTATCAAGGTGGGAGATCTGGTGTTGATTGGACAAGATAATGCTAAGCGAGTCAATTGGCCTTTGGCGAGAGTTGTGGAGGTCTACCCTGGCCGAGATGGACCTGTGAGGGTCGCCAAGTTGAGAACCAGCAAGGGCGTCCAGATTAGGCCGGTTCAACGGCTCTACAATTCAGAGATACCCGCCGATCTGGGGAGTACCTTGAGGAGTATACAGTCGGAACCACGCCGGGGAGGCTCCCGAGGAGAAGCCAGTAAAGACCCTACGAAGATAGTCCAATCCTAAAGAACTGGAATGAAAACGGTCGTTTCCCAACTATTGGTTGAGTTTCTGTAGAAAAAACTCAAGGTGGGAGTATGTTGGGAATAGAATGTTAATTTTCTTATAGATTTATATTTTTCTAAATATATGTAAATTTAATCCATTATAAGAAACATATTTGTCATATGTAAATATTTATATGTATATATATTCGTGACAAAAAATAAACTATTATGTTGACTGGTTAGAGTCGTGTGGTTTCTCGGCCCGCTCTCGAGAGGTCTACGCCTTGGTTGATACCTGCCTTAGACACTTCCGCCGATTTGACTTCTTGGGAATCGCTCTTCTCTACCTTTGAGATTCCACGGTTTTTTTCCTCCCCGGGACCAGAATAAGAGACTTCGGGCGTCTGGGCAAAATAGAGCCTGGGCGCTACGCCGCTGAACGCGACAATATATATTTTAAAATGAATGTATGTGTGTCTGTCTGTCCTTTATGCCCGACCAAACCACTCATTGGAACGCCATGAAACTTTGGGAAGTTATTTAGTATAGTACTGGGAAGGTTTCTAGAAAATAAAATTTTTGAAATAATTTTCGCCTAAAAATAATCAAGATAAATATTCTAATTTATCTGTTATAATTCAACAATCTGCTCTAAATATTATCATGATTACGATGATTTTGTAATGTAGAAAATTAGGAAAGACAAAATTCAGGATGACGCGGCAATATATTTGAGACAAGAATGATGATACAATTCCAAGGCAAGATACTATTCCTTTAACTTCCAATTACCGAGGGAACCAATTAATATTGATTTTATTCAACTTATCGAGTATTTTTCAAGGGACCGGGGAAAAATGTTCACTTTATCGAGAGATTCAAATTTACGAGTTTCAAATTATCAAAATATATCTATTTTTTTTATAAGTTTATAGATAATTGTTTTAACAAATGTTCGTTAGACAAACCTTTACTCGGGTAAAACCCGGGCGAAGCCGGGTACATCCGCTAGTAAGTGATAAATGAATCTTTCATTTTGTCATATACTAATGTAGAAGGGTTTGTAATACCTGAAAGCTTGAGACAATATGTAAATAAACCAAGAAACATATCCTTTAAGGTTGTTTATTATTAATAAGAAGGAACATCCAACAAGATTTTTCGCTGCTGGTGTGTTATGCAAATCAAAACACGATAAAATGACTGAACATTACGTTTAGTGATTATTGTTGACTCTGAAGAATTCAATATATAACCAAAATAAGTATTTTTATTTATTTCTTTATGTTGAATCCGTCTCTCTCTCTCTCTCTCAACCAAAGTTTTGGATATTTACAAATCGAGTTTTACCTAAAAATACACTGATGGACAAAACTTAAGGAAATAGAAAGTTTTTTTATGTCGTCTATTTTTTTTTTTTTTTGCCCCCGAAGGCTGTTCACACTTGATTATCTCGTGTGTCCTCAATAAAGGTCACTGTAATATCTTTCAGAGTTATTGTCTCAATCCCGATATACATGCTAAAAGATACAACTTCCTTAAGTTTTGTCCATGAGTGTATTGTCTGAATCCCGATATAAATGCTAAAAGGTACAACTTTCTTAAGTTTTGTCCATGAGTGTATTGTCTGAATCCCGATATAAATGCTAAAAGGTACAACTTTCTTAAGTTTTGTCCATGAGTGTATTGTCTGAATCCCGATATACATGCTAAAAGGTACAACTTCCTTAAGATTTGTCCATGAGTGTATTGTCTGAATCCCGATATACATGCTAAAAGGTACAACTTCCTTAAGATTTGTCCATGAGTGTATTGTCTGAATCCCAATATAGATGCTAAAAGGTACAACTTTCTTAAGTTTTGTCCATGAGTGTATTGTCTCAATCCCGATATACATGCTAAAAGGTACAACTTCCTTAAGTTTTGTCCATGAATGTATTGTCTGAATCCCGATATACATGCTAAAAGGTACAACTTCCTTAAGTTTTGTCCATGAGTGTATTGTCTGAATCCCGATATACATGCTAAAAGGTACAATTTCCTTAAGTTTTGTCCATGAGTGTATTTTCTGAATCCCGATATACATGCTAAAAAGTACAACTTCCTTAAGTTTTGTCCATGATTGTATTGTCTGAATCTCGATATACATGCTAAAAGGTACAACTTCCTTAAGTTTTGTCTATGAGTGTATTGTCTGAATCCCGATATACATGCTAAAAGGTACAACTTCCTTAAGTTTTGTCCATGAGTGTATTGTCTGAATCCCGATATACATGCTAAAAGGTATAACTTCCTTAATTTTCCATGAGTGTATTGTCTGTATCCCGATATACATGCTAAAAGGTACAACTTCCTTAAGTTTTGTCTATGAGTGTATTGTCTGAATCCCGATATACATGCTAAAAGGTACAACTTCCTTAATTTTCCATGAGTGTATTGTCTGTATCCTGATATACATGCTAAAAGGTACAACTTCCTTAAGTGTTGTCCATGAACTGATAGTTGTTGTGTGTCCAGTTATCCAGTTCGGAATTCTTCACTTGCCATACTACAATCACAAACTTCCCAAGTACGTTCACATCTATAAAATCAGTGTCCACACAATCTACCTAACCTTGATGACACTACATCTACCAAACTGTCTTGTGATGTAGGTACCTCAACTATGGAGCCTTAGGCAGGACCATGGGGCATGAGTTGGGACATGGCTTCGACACAACAGGTATGTCCATTTACAGTGTCGCAGTATCTGAAAGATTTGGTATTGAGAATGCATGAGTGTGATCGCAGTCAAACAATACATAGGGGGTAGTTCAAACGGAATGTGTTCACAATAAATTAACAAATCCCTATTTAATATCGTCCTTTTTAAAATCATTATCACTAGTACACGTGGTACAGGCCATGATAATCATGGTGGGTAGAAGTAGGCGACTGATTCTACTGTAAGTGCACCACATGTCTACACATGTATTATCCCTAGTACACGTGGTACAGGCCATGATAATCATGGTGGGTAGAAGTAGGCGACTGATTCTACTGTAAGTGCACCACATGTCTACACATGTATTATCCCTAGTACACGTGGTACAGGCCATGATAATCATGGTGGGTAGAAGTAGGCGACTGATTCTACTGTAAGTGCACCACATGTCTACACATGTATTATCCCTAGTACACGTGGTACAGGCCATGATAATCATGGTGGATAGAAGTTGGCGACTGATTCTACTGTAAGTGCACCACATGTCTACACATGTATTATCCCTAGTACACGTGGTACAGGCCAAGATAATCATTTTTGCACTTACAATTGTACCAGAGCCCCATTTGGTTATTTGCACTCGCTGGTGTGGTTGAACTTTGACAAGAATCGAGAGCCATTAGAGTATTTTTTATCAGAAAAAAAGTGCCCAATGCAGGATTCGAAACTGTGTCGTAGCGGATGAAAACCAACGGTTTAGACCACTACTTCATCGACCCTCCTATTTTATCCTATGGAAGTGCATGATAACACTAGAATTATATAAATAAAATACACGTGAAAAAATAGTACAAATGTGATATTGTACTGGGATAATGTGCATAAATTATGTAAAAAGGCATCTCCTTATCTTACAACTTAAAATTGCTGATGGCTTGCGCCATCTATCGGAATAAATATCAACTATTCTCGTTGATTTTTAATTATTAAAGAATTGAAATAATTAAAAATACCCAGGATACCTGAATGACCTGTTTTTTTTTTTTTTTTTGGTCGTTGAGGTACAGCTTGCACCACGCTGATGAGGGCCAACAGCCCGAAACGCGTCCATGGTTAGCTTTTCTTGATTTAATCAAGAATGGGTATTTGGCCAATTCTGGAATAATTAAAAATCAACGAGAATAGTTGATATTTATTCCGATAGATGGCGCAAGCCATCATCAACTTTCAGTTGCACGATAAGGAGATGCCTTTTTTCATAAAATACACGTATTTACATATTTTGACACAATAAATAAGGAATAAAGGATTTGATTAATTTTCCCATTTCTTTTATTTCTCGGTCTTTCGGGCTAACATGCCCGAAGTTTCCAGAAGTATTACTTCAGGTCTCTGTGTTGAAAGACATGTTAGCCTGAAAAACTCGAGAAATAGAAGAGAATTGTAAACAGAAACCAAACCCTTGATTCCTTCTTGATCATGTAAAAATATGTAAAATCAGGGAAGAATCTTTATTTACATATATCAGGATTTTTTTTGGGGGGGTCGGTGGAAGGCTGGTTAAACCGTTTGGTTTTCGACCACTAGGACCCGGGTTCGATTCCCACATTGGACACTTTTTTCTGTTTAAAGAAAAAAAAATGCTCCAATGGCCCCCGATTCTTGCAAAAGTCCAACCCCACCAGCGAGTGCAAGTAACCAAACGGGGCTCTGGCATTTGTAAGTGCAAAGTCGAACTGCTTTTCACATGTGTAGACATGTGGTGCGCTTACAGTAAAAGCAGTCGCTAACTACCCACCATGATTATCATGGCCTGTACCACGTGTATTATGGATAAGCAAAATAAAGGATTTTTTAAAAATAAAAAGACATATATTGGATCAAAATATCATTTATTTTACCAATATTTCAGCTGGCTGAACGCCAACCTTTATCAAGCTATTATAACATATTAATATGTGTCAACAACAAACTCAGCGCCACATCTTGTTTGTTGTTGACACACTTTAAAATGTTATAACACCTTGATAAAGGTTGGCGTTCAGCCAACTGAAATATTGGCAGAATAAATGATATTTTGATCCAATATATGCATTTTTAATTAAATATTTATTTATGGATTGCTCTATTTTCAAAATATATCAGGATGCTACACTCGTTGTTAACATGATGTACAAGGTATGATAATAAAATTCGGGGAATTGGATCATAAAAGATTTATTAGATGAATATATACAAAAAAATGGTTAATATTCCTCAAAATACTGTCCAAGGGAATCTATACAGCGTTTCATTCTTTTTTCCCAGATCCAAAAGCACCCAGAAAATTTGTCAGAAGTAATACCTCTCAAAACGCTCAGCGATTTTTCCTTTATGGCATTAACGTTATCAAATCTATGTTCTTTTAGAACTGACTTCATTCTAGGAAAGATAAAGAAGTTATTTGGTGCTAAATCAGGCGAATACGGGCGATGAGGCATTATCAACATGTTATTTTTAATCATAAAATTACAGATGGAAAGAGATCTTGTATGTTTTCAGGAATTAATCATGTCTTCAGCCCACCTTGGGGAGTAAAGGTGATCAAGAAATTTAAGGAACGAGCAGGATGCATCCGGGATTTCCACTCCCAGTATATCTTCACAGAAGTCAAACCACACTACAAGGTAAAAACATTGAAATAATTCCTTTTTATAATATTCCAAATACACAAATTTATTTGAAAGATAGTACAAAAGTGAATTTGTACTTGGATCTAATATAGATAAATTAAGAAAAATGGCATTTCCTGATTGTGATCGATCAAACTTCTTGATTAATCAAGAAACGGTATTTGGCCCCAATTCTGGAATAATTAAAAATCAACTATTAGTTGATATTTATTCCGATAGATGGCGCAAGCCATCAGCAACTTTCAGTTGAACGATCAGAAAATGCCTTTTTTCTTAACACATTTATTTATAAAATAGAACCTCTCTTTAGTGGATACCCCACTAACAGACACCTCTCCACAAAGGACAGTTATCATTTGCAAAATTAACAATTTTACTATTTATCAACTCTCCTGTAAGAGGACACCTCTCCTTAAAGGAAAATTAAAATTTGACTCCGTAATTAGGTGTTGTCCTTTACAGGAAGGTTTTACTGTATTTATTTATAATATTAAACACACGCTATATATTATGTTGATATTTGCGTGTAAAGGTTTAGATTTATTTTATTTATATACTCAAAAATTTAAGGAAGTGGAAAGTCTTTGATGTTTTCGGTCGTCTATTTTTTTAAGGAGCTAGGGGCAACTTTGTTCACACTTTTTATCTCGTGTGTCTTCAATAAGGTCACTGTAATATCTTTCAGAGTTATTGTCTTAATCCCGATATATATGGTAAAAGGTACAACTTCCTTAAGTTTTGTACATGAGTGTATTGTCTGAATCCCGATATACATTCTAAAAGGTACAACTTCCTTAAGTTTTGTCCATGAGTGTATTGTCTGAATCCCGATATACATGCTAAAAGGTACAACTTCCTTAAATTTTGTTCATGAGTGTATTGTCTGAATCTCGATATACATGCTAAAAGGTACAACTTCCTTAAATTTTGTTCATGAGTGTATTGTCTAAATCCCGATATACATGCGGAAAGGTACAACTTCCTTAAGTTTTGTCCATGAGTGTATTGTCTGAATCCTGATATACATGCTAAAAGGTACAACTTCCTTAAGTTTTGTCCATGAGTGTATTGTCTGAATCCCGATATACATGCGGAAAGGTACAACTTCCTTAAGTTTTGTCCATGAGTGTATTGTCTGAATCCTGATATACATGCTAAAATGTAAAACAACTTCCTTAAGTTTTGTCCATGAGTGTATTGTCTGAATCCCGATATACATGCTAAAAGGTACAACTTCCTTAAGTTTTGTCCATGAGTGTATTGTCTCAATCCCGATATACATGCTAAAAGGTACAACTTCCTTAAGTTTTGTCCATGAGTATATTGTCTGAATCCTGATATACATGCTAAAAGGTACAACTTCCTTAAGTTTTGTCCATGAGTGTATTGCGGGATGTTTAGATCAAGGGTGAATTGACTTGGGATGAAGACATCGCCGACAAAATCGGTCTCAACTTGGCCTATGAGGTAAGTGATATTTAATTACCTTCTGGGAATTGGTTGAATGGTTTTGGAACATTTTCTAAATATATTTATCTTTTATAAATAGAAAGGGTACCTCTCCTTTCAAAATAAACTCAAAACTATGTAACATTTAGTAGTTTTTGAGTTTGTTTTGACGTGAGAGGTAACCTTACTCTCTTTATATATATCATTATATTCCTGGCAAAAGTTTCCACCTATCCTTATATACATATTGTAAACAAAAACCCCTATCCTGATCGCTCATCTGACCATTTTATATGACAGAGCGCCATCTAGTAGAACAAAAATCAACTAAACGTTGATTTTTGTTTGTTCCATAATTCCATAAATATGAAACTAGACCTATTACATATAAAACTATACTTTTACCAATGAAACTAGACTTATATGAAATTAGACCTGTATCATATAAAACTAGACCTGTGCCGTATGAAACTAGGCTTATAACATATGAAACCAGACCTGTTTCATATAAAACTAGACTTTTACTAATGAAACTAGACTTATAACATATGAAATTAGATCTATCTCTATATATATATAAGTCAATTTCTGTCTGTCTGTTTCGCTATAAACTCAAAAACTACTGAACCAATTGGTACCAAATTTTGCATGTCGCTTTTTATAAACCTGAGGAAAATTTTCGGCTGCATTTTGATTAGTATTTTTGGCTATTTATTTTTTTCATTTGAAGAACTTTTTTTACGCGGACTAATCCGGAATGGAATGAATACCTATATATGGTCATTTTTTTAAAGCATTTTTTAAAAATCAAATACCTAAACACTAATATAATACAATTTTTGCCATCACACACACTTTTTCCTGTAGTTTATGTGTTACTTCTGTATTGCTATTCTATGGCACTTCTAATATTTATTATTGATATACTTTTAGTATGAAGGAAATTGCACCCAAGGGATTTCTCGGGCGAAGCCGGGTATTCGCCTAGTTACATATAAAACTAGACTTAAAACATATGAAATTAGACCTGTATCATATGAAACTAGACCTATTACATATAAAACTATACGTTTACCAATGAAACTAGATTTATATGAAACTAGACCTATTACATATAAAACTATACGTTTACCAATGAAACTAGACTTATATGAAACTAGACCTATTACATATAAAACTATACGTTTACCAATGAAACTAGACTTATATGAAACTAGACCTATTACATATAAAACTATACGTTTACCAATGAAACTTGACTTATATGAAACTAGACCTATTACATATAAAACTATACGTTTACCAATGAAACTAGACCTATTACATATAAAACTATACGTTTACCAATGAAACTAGATTTATATGAAACTAGACCTATTACATATAAAACTATACGTTTACCAATGAAACTAGATTTATATGAAACTAGACCTATTACATATAAAACTATACGTTTACCAATGAAACTAGATTTATATGAAATTATACCTGTTTCATATGAAACTAGACTTTTACCAATGAAACTAGACTTATAACATATGAAACTAGACCTATTACATATGAAACTAGACCTATTATATATGAAACTAGACCTATTACATATAAAACTAGACTTTTACCATATCAAATTGCCATTTACTATGACTTCACATCTCGCGGTACAAAGGCATCAATACCAAAATCAACCCTAACCACATAGCCTAATCTATTATCTATACTTGTTACCCTTTCTCTGTAGATAACTGCTATGTTTACTTTGTATTTGGGAGAATCCTGTATGGGGCGTGTGTCACTAATACAGACTTTATACTTGTCGACCCTGAAAGAACCAACACCAATGTATGTCTGTACACAGGCTTATGTGGATTACGAGGCAAACCACAAGAAAGAACCAGGACTTCTGGGACTGAACTACACAAACCACCAGCTGCTGTTCATACAGTTTGCTCAGGTAGACTGGACTCCTTGTGTCGGACTGCATCACATTGCTAGTGCAATCTAGCGGACTATATTTCAACTAAACTTTGGTTTTTATATTATATATTCTGGCGAAGAAATAATTCATATTTTATATTTTAATTATTCAATGAAAATATTCAAAAGATTATATAAATATACACCTATCCCCCGATTTACACGGTAGATACGTTCCTGAGAAAAACGTGTAAATCGGGGGATAGGTGTACACAGAAATAAAAATAAAATGCATTGACAGGTTAAAATATGTAGTCAGCACATAAGCTCGGGATTCCTCGTAAGATGTGTACACAGCGCATGTATTCAATCACATTAGCATTTAGTATAGTGCGATAAAAACAAAAAAAAAACTTATTTGGAAAACCGTGTAAAAGCGAAAACGTGTAAAAAAAGTACCGTGTAAATCGGGGGATAGGTGTATATATTTATATATATATATATGTTTACTGGCAATGCGTTTCTTTTTTTAAATCTCTACAGACCTTACTGCAATGATATGATTTAATGAATGAGAGGGCTTGGCTCATCAGTAGTGAACCCTCTCAGCGGTTTCGCCAAATTAATCTCTAGACCGCTCTACTATTGTATTGGACTGGTTTTGTTATATACCCTGCATTTTCTATGGAAGGCAGCTAAATGGTGTTTAGTGAACTATGGACATAAGCTTATAGGTCTGTAGAGGTACATACATATAAATTTCAAGGTATTGCATCGAGCAAAGCTCTTCCGCGCAAAACATGTTTTCATAACCATTATATATTAGTGAATTAAATTTTATTGCCCTCTATCGTTAAAATTTTACACAAATAAATTTACTGGCAATGCGTTTCTTTTTTTAAATCTCTACAGACCTTACTGCAATGATATGATTTAATGAATGAGAGGGCTTGGCTCATCAGTAGTGAACCCTCTCAGCGGTTTCGCCAAATTAATCTCTAGACCGCTCTACTATTGTATTGGACTGGTTTTGTTATATACCCTGCATTTTCTATGGAAGGCAGCTAAATGGTGTTTAGTGAACTATGGACATAAGCTTATAGGTCTGTAGAGGTACATACATATATAAGCCCTCTCATTCATTAAATCATATCATTGCAGTAAGGTCTGTAGAGATTTAAAAAAAGAAACGCATTGCCAGTAAATTTATTTGTGTAAAATTTTAACGATAGAGGGCAATAAAATTTAATATATATATGTATTTCTACTTTCCTCAAATCTTGTTACATAGTTAATCTAAAATACCCTTTCCAAGAGAGTTTAGCATCATTTTCGGTATAAAAGGAAAACAGAAAAATGCAATATAACAGCGGTATTGGTTAATCAAACTGGCAAAACCACTGGGAGTGTTTACCACTGATGAGCCAGGCCCATCCATTATTTTATCATTGCAATAACAACAATAGAAAATTGTTTCATATTTTAAAATAAACAAAATATAGTTTACATTTCTTATAAACAGATGACGCGCTAATGCATAATATAAATCCCACATTATGTAACACAACAAACTGGCGAAGCCACTGGGAGGGTTTACAACTGATGAGCCAGGACCTCTCATTATTTTTTATCATTGTAGTAAAGAAAGTAGATAAATTTGTTTTATATTTTAAAAGAAACATACACGTCAAAAAATGGTTTACATTTTTTATAAACAGATGACGCGCTAATGCATAATATAAATCCCACATTATGTAACACATGTGTGACATTGTTTATCAGTTATGCAAATTGTTTGTTTCCTGACCTACAACGGTATGTGTAGACCAAGTGTACCGTCTACAAAGAAGGAGGAGCCAGTACCTTTGTGGATTCCAACTATAGTCCTAACAACATCAGGTAATTCTAATAAGGCTTATTTACATATCTCTTATCTATATATATATGTCATAATATTACCCTTCCAGGAATAATAAAGTAAATCTACAGTCGACCAGAGAGAGACGTAGAGAGGAGGATGGGGCCCGGTCACTTGAGATATCGGCCACATTCCACTGGGGCCCCGTTTTCTTAGAACCTCAGGACTAATTAACACAGTTGAGCATTGTGTGCGACACGAACGGCGGCCGCCTGGCGGTGCCGGGTCGGTCGCTCTCCCTCTCTCTCTCGGATGGCTTCCAAATTCCTCTACCAATTTGTGGTGTGATTATTTCTCTTTCCCCACATCATTATTATCACTATATTGCCACATTGAAAGTCGACAGGATCTTATCACATATATATATCAATGTTTGTATGTTTGTTTGTTTGTATGTCCGGTATACAAATTCGCAGTAGTTCACTAATTCAAACCAAAATTTCCATAAATAGGTAAAATAATACGAGGAAGACGATAGGCTATTTTAAAAATATATATAAATCAATTATTAAAACTATATATTCAAATTATTCTACTTAGCTCGCGAGCAGCGCCTCTAGCGGTGAAGATAGGAGGTAATATCAGCTGACCTAATGGACATGTAAAGTTTGGAGCGGGACACAAAGGTGACATCCACGGCGCCAATTTATAATTGTAACAAATAGTATTTGAATAAAAACATTCAATCGGGTGAAACACGGGCGTTGCCCGGGTCATTCGGCTAGTTTTCCAAAAATAATGCACCGATGGCCCCCAATTCTTGCAAAAGTCTAAACCCACCAGTGAGTGCAAGTAACCAAACGGGGCAAAAGTTCACGAATTTATTGGGTTTAATTTGAGATCTCGAGATATCATTCGACCAGTACGTATCCTCCACCATGCTTCACGTATATTTACAAAAATTGTTTATAACACACAAAGAATGTAATATATATTTTCTCCCCCTTTCAATAACATTAATAATTAAATATTAAAAAATTAATTTATATATAAAAATAGTATTTATCATCAATTTATTATCGTGATACTCCTGTTGAAGGACTGACAAGTCCGAAAGCTTGAAAATAAACAATTTGAACAAGAAACTTAACCCTGGAAGCTTTATTTATTTTATAACATTTGTAAGTGCAAAGTCGAACTGCTTTTCACATATGTAGACATGTGGTGCACTTACAGTAAAAGCAGTTACCTTCTTCTACCTACCATGATTATCATGGCCTGTACCATGTGTACTAGGGAATAAGCAAAAAAAAAATTTTTTTTTCTGAAAATAAAAAGTCAAAATCGACAATTAGTTGATATTTATTCCGATAGATGGCGTAAGCCATCATTAACTTTTATTTGCATAATCAGGAGATGCTTTTTTCGTAATTTATCCACCTGATCCCAGTATAATTTCACCTTTTTACTATTTTTTCATACAAATCTCTCTCTCTCTCTCAATATGAAAAATGTAATAAAATAATAGAAAAAAAGGTCAGGTGTTGTGATATTAAAAACAAAATTTCATATCCTTGCCTCTTACATGAGCGTATTTTAGATGGAAGAGCGCCATCTAGTGTAACAAAAATAAACTAAACATTGATTTAACTTATGATGCACTAGCGCGCCATCTGTTATCAAAATTCGAAATTATTTTAAAGGCGTAAGATTCTTTTTGAAATTAAACAATTTCTACTGCCCTTACTGTAATGGGAAAATTAAAGGGAGTGCCTCGCTCATCAGTGGTGAACCCTCCCAGGTAGATTAAACTGGCGAAACCGCTGGGAGGGTTCACCACTGATGAGCCAGGCCCTCCCTTTAATTTTTCCATTGCAGTAAGGGCAGTAGAAATTGTTTAATTTCAAAAAGAATCTTACACGCCTTTAAAATAGTTTCGAATCTTGATTTATTTAACTTGTTCAGTGGTATTTGGTCAACCCATTTGTTTGATAAATCGAGAAAAGCCAATCGTGTACGCGTTTCGGGCTGTTGGCTCTCGTCAGCGTGGTGCAGGCTGCACTTTCGACAACCAATATTTGAGGCGTTCTGCCATCTAAAATATTAACGTGTGCAGTCAGGATAAGTCGTTTTTGATTTTAAATACAGTAGAACCTCCTTGAGAGGACACTCGCGCTAGAAGACACCTCTCTACAGTAGAACAAACTCCATGAGAGGACACTCTTACTAGAGGACATCTCTCTACAGTAGAACCTCCTTGAGAGGACACTCACACTAGAGGACACCTCTCTACAGTATAACAAACTCCATGAGAGGACACTCTTACTAGAGGACATCTCTCTACAGTAGAACCTCCTTGAGAGGACACTCACACTAGAGGACACCTCTCTACACAAAGGACAGTTTTTTCATTGTCAAAAATACCATTTAAACCTAATAAGGTTGTCCCAAAATTTCGTGTCTTTCTTAAAACGTTTTTTTTTCTTATTATTTGGTGTAAAATATTATTACGGCGAATACATAATTACCAAATATTTTATTTCCAAAGCACTATATCCTGCAAGGGATACTTGCGCCAAACATGGAGAAAAGTTTATAATAATACATAATACAATTACTTTATACATTATACAAAGATATTATGCATAACGGGGAATAATATTGGTATTTTAATTTTTGCAAGTGTTTACGAACTTTTGGGACAACCTTGTATTTACAAACTCTCCAGTAAGAGGACATCTCTCCCTAAAGGACACTTTGGCTCTGTAATTAGGTGTCCTTCACAGGGAGGTTGTTCTACTGTAGTAACTCTCCAGTAAGAGGACACCTCTCCCTAAAGGACACTTTGGCTCTGTAATTAGGTGTTGTTCTTTATAGGGAGGTAGTTCTACTGTAGCAACTCTCCAGTAAGAGGACATCTCTCCCTAAAGGACACTTTGGCTCTGTAACTAGGTGTTGTCCTTTACAGGGAGGTTGTTCTACTGTAGCAACTCTCCAGTAAGAGGACACCTCTCCCTAAAGGACACTTTGGCTCTGTAACTAGGTGTTGTCCTTTACAGGGAGGTTGTTCTACTGTAGTAACTCTCCAGTAAGAGGACACCTCTCCCTAAAGGACACTTTGGCTCTGTAACTAGGTGTTGTCCTTTACAGGGAGGTTGTTCTACTGTAGTAACTCTCCAGTAAGAGGACACCTCTCCCTAAAGGACACTTTGGCTCTGTAACTAGGTGTTGTCCTTTACAGGGAGGTTGTTCTACTGTAGTAACTCTCCAGTAAGAGGACACCTCTCCCTAAAGGACACTTTGGCTCTGCAACTAGGTGTTGTCCTTTACAGTGAGGTTGTTCTACTGTAGCAACTCTCCAGTAAGAAGACACCTCTCCCTAAAGGACACTTTGGATCTGTAACTAGGTGTTGTCCTTTACAGGGAGGTTGTTCTACTGTAGTAACTCTCCAATAAGAGGACACCTCTCCCTAAAGGACACTTTGGCTCTGTAATTAGATGTTGTCCTTTACAGGGAGGTAGTTCTACTGTAGTAACTTTCTAGTGAGAGGACATCTCTCCCTAAAGGACACTTTGGCTCTGCAACTAGGTGTTGTCCTTTACAGTGAGGTTGTTCTACTGTAGCAACTCTCCAGTAAGAGGATACCTTTCCTTAAAGGACACTTTGGCTCTGCAACTAGGTGTTGTCCTTTACAGTGAGGTTGTTCTACTGTAGCAACTCTCCAGTAAGAGGATACCTTTCCTTAAAGGACACTTTGGCTCTGTAACTAGGTGTTGTCCTTTACAGTGAGGTTGTTCTACTGTAGCAACTCTCCAGTAAGAGGATACCTTTCCTTAAAGGACACTTTGGCTCTGTAATTAGGTGTTGTCCTTTACAGTGAGGTTGTTCTACTGTAGCAACTCTCCAGTAAGAGGATACCTTTCCTTAAAGGACACTTTGGCTCTGTAATTAGGTGTTGTCCTTTACAGGGAGGTAGTTCTACTGTAGCAACTCTCCAGTAAGAGGATACCTTTCCTTAAAGGACACTTTGGCTCTGTAATTAGGTGTTGTCCTTTACAGTGAGGTTGTTCTACTGTAGCAACTCTCCAGTAAGAGGATACCTTTCCTTAAAGGACACTTTGGCTCTGTAATTAGGTGTTGTCCTTTACAGTGAGGTTGTTCTACTGTAGCAACTCTCCAGTAAGAGGATACCTTTCCTTAAAGGACACTTTGGCTCTGTAATTAGGTGTTGTCCTTTACAGGGAGGTTGTTCTACTGTATCAATATAGTGACAAACAATACTTAACTAGATTGTAATGTGTCAAGTCTTCACCCTGGAAATTGTGTCACAGAGTCCTAGCAACGGTCGCAAACTCCCCATATTTCGGCAAGGTCTTCAACTGTCCAATTGGAAGTCCAATGAACCCCAAGAAAAAATGTAAACTCTGGCTTTAATATCCACACCACTTTTTTTTTCCTTAAAAAATAGACATTTCGTACAGTTAAAGTTGTATTTTCTCAACGTTTCAACAAAAATATTTTTTCTATTTTTCAGAAAGAAATATAAATAAAGCATTAACGTTGAGAATATAAAATTTTATCTTGCCGAAGTATCCATTTTTCTATGAACTAGGAATGCCAGCCAAGCAACCTCTTTCTTCAAGTTCCTTATTACTGTGATATCTTATTTGCATATACCTCTATTACATATTGGTAGGCGCTGTGTTATTTATATACAGGGTGATCCAAAAGTCCCGCACAACTTTAAAAATTAATAACTCCGCGAATATTCGCCCTAGAGCAATGCGGTAAACACCATTGTGTTCAGGATGCAATGGGATTTTTTATGGCAAATAATGTAAAATTCGCAATTGATTTTAGTTACAATTTTATTCGCCAGATGGCGCTCTACCAGAATCAGAGATTCAGCGGCCAAATTGTTTGATAAATTGAAAAATATAACTGATCGACACGTATTTTTCCTTTTTGAATACCAGGAAAGAACCCTAATAATATCAAATAACAAATTAATAAAACACCACTTCGCCAAAAGTATGAAGAATTGGTTAACGATTTTCAAATACAATCAGAGATATGTAAAATAGGTAAATGCAAATTAAAACATGTAGCAAAAAGAAAATTGATATTTTAGATACGGTTTGTTTCCGAAGATAATAAATTTCTAATGTTTTTAATTCAACTCTCACTCAGTATCGAGTATATTTATTTTAATTCATTTGAAAAATATGTATCTATCTCTGATAATTTATTTTACTCTGGAATGCCGTTGTTGTTGTCGTGTCCAATAAAGAGCCTCAGATGTACCATGCATCTCCATCACATCAGCAGCAATGTCCACTATCTTGGGTGTGTAAAGCTGCTGCTCTGGGTCCATGTCAAATTTCTGCAAGGCTGCGGCCATTGCTGGCTATGAGAATATGTGGGTAGGTGTAAGTTCCACACCAGGACAATTGTTGCATGCCCTATAGGTTCTTGTGCCATCTGGCTGTATTGTCATTCCTTTATAGTGTTTTGTTCTATGTCTTGTTATAGTTTTTGTCATTTTTCTCTCAGAGTTTATTTCGCATTTTGATCTTTTCTTATTTTTTTGTTTAATTATCTTGTATTCTGACAAAGAATCAGCGTCAAATAATGACATTTGTTCTTTCCTTTGGCTCAACTTTCTGGCTTCCTTTGCCAATTCAAATGCCATTTCATTACCCCCGATCCCAGCACGGGCAGGGATCCAATGTAGAATGCAGTTATTCTCCAATGGTTCCAGTTGGGTGAGTAACGAGTGTATTTTCTGTGTGAATTTAGTATTGCCCTTCTGAATTGCTTCTAGAGCGGATATGGAGTCGCTGTATATTAAAATTCCTTCTGCTTGAAGCAGGGATGGTTGGTTAAGGCATACATCAAGGGCTTTCCAGATAGCTGTCAGTTCACAAGTGAAGTTTGACGAAATCTGTCCTGCTCCTTCTTTGATTTTGATGTTTGTTCCATCTTGCAGTATTATGTTAATTCCGGCCCCTCCATTACTCAGGGTAAGGTCTGAAGATCCATCTGTATATGCTGTTAAAGGGCGTGGCCTAGCATTTTTAATCAATAATTTGTACTATGAGGACATAGCCGTTAATATTCCAAACACATTAGACCTCGAAACCCAAGGTATCAAAGTCTACCTCAATCAAAACAAAGCCATCAACATATACAATATGTATCACCCTCCAAACAATACATTTATTGACGATGGAACAATGGCTCAATTTCTTACAGACAACACTATTATTTTAGGTGACCTTAATGCCAAACATCAACTATGTGATGTTCTACGCCAAACCCAAGAGGCAAAATACTATCAAACATATTTGACGACAATGCCTTCATGTGCTTAAATGATGGGAATCCTACCCATCATTCCTACAGCTATAATACTGCACAAGCCCTTGATATAAGTTTTTACTATCCTGACATTTTCCACAAATGCAAATAGCAAATATTAAAAGGTTTTGAAAGTGATCATTTGCCTAATTTGATAGAAATTAGCACCAAGACCAAAACTAGCTCAATTAAGAAAAATTATGGAACTTCAAAAAGGCTAATATGATATCTTTCGAAAACACCATTATTAAAGCAGCCAAAGTGTCAATACCAAGAGGTTATATTAAGAAATGGATTCCAAATTTTACACACCAGGCAAAAAATATTCAAACACTTATAACTAAAAGAAATGAACTACAAAAAAGTGCACCCAAAACCAAACAAATTGTAGAACTGAACTGAACATTGTGATTACAAAAATAAAAAGATTATACGTAAGTGTGAAAAGGGGAAAATGGAAACAAACTTGTGAAAACCTGAACCCAAGAAACCCAAATACAAAACTTTGGAATTTGGCAAAACAAATTGACAGAGTCCAGCCACAAACTGAAAACACAAATATGATTGAGAATACAGATGGTACACCAGCAACTAATGACAAAATTGCTGCCAATCTTTTAGCTAATTCATATCAAATAAGTAGTAAAATCAAGGTTGAAAAAAGGCCCGAAAGATTATTCATGACTGTAAAAATGTCACCAGCACTCATAATATTTTCCATGAAAAAAATCAATATGACAGAGCTAGATTATGCATTAGAAAACACTGACCTAAACAAGACTCCTGGGCCAGATGGAATCCATGGCCGAATGATATCAAACTTGGGCAAAATTGGCAAAGAAAGACTTCTTAATATTTTCAATATCTACTGGAAAACTGGAAAATTGCCTCAAGACTGTAAAAATGCAACAATAATTCCCATTAAAAAACTTGACAAATCTGCTGATGACCCAAAAAACTACCGACCTATCTCCCTCACAAATATTTGCTGCAAATTAATGGAAAAAATTATATTCAGACGACTCACCTACCACCCCGACACAAGAAATCTCTTACCAGAAGAACAATATGGATTTAGGAAAGGACATGGGACAATAGTCCAACTCTTATTTTTCACACAAAAGGTAAAAGATGCACAAAACAAAAAGCCAACTAACCACACCATAGCTGCTTTTTAGACCTTACACAAGCTTTTGATAAGGGGTATGGAAAAACAAGTTAATTACAAAATTATACAAACATTTCAAAATTGATGGAAAGCTATCACTTGGATAAATGATTCCCTTAAAAATATATACATCAGGGTCAAATATAATGGCACTCTATCTAAAACCTTCAAATTGTACCAAGGATTACCACAAGGATCAGTCCTTAGCCCAACTCTCTTCACCCTATTTATTGCAGGCATAGAAGAAAAAATTTCACATAAAACCAATATTGGACTTTTCGCTGATGACATTATTCTATGGAGCAGCAACACTAACTGGAAAAAAGCTGAAAGAGATTTGAACAAGACTATTCTCCACCTAGAAAAATTTGCTAATAAACATAAATTAGAATTTAACCCCCAAAAATCTGAAACCTGTCTTTTTACTACCGATAAGAAACTATACAAAATAAGACCAAATATTATTCTGAAAGAACAACAATTGCAATATAATAAACATCCTAAATATCTCGGCTACACCCTGGATCCAGAAATTAACTTCAGTAAACATATTGAAGGAGTTGTTAGAAAAGGAAGAGACCGACTAAAAATCTTGAAATATATTTCAGGAAGAGTGGAGAGCTGAAGCAACAACACTAAAATTAACTTACACATCTCTAATGAGACCTATCTTGGAATATGGATATCAAATCTATGGTACAGCATCTGAAACAAATATAAAAACACTGGAAAGGATACAACTAAATGCACCTAGAATTATTACAGGTCTTCGAAATACCTGCCCTAATAATATTGTACTTTGCGAGGCAGACATTATGCCCTTAAAGGATAGAATAAGCTACAATCTGCCAAAATATATAAACAAAATCAAGAGTTATGAAAATAAAAACAGAACATTCAATTACCTACTTATTTGGGAACCCAATATAAGACTCAAAAAAGAAGGTTCTCTCCACCTGGCCAAAAGAAATGGATTTTTAAAATATAAAGTGGAAAAAATATTATTTAGCTGAAAAAATATCTACATGCGAACCACTAACAAAATGTTATTTTTAATGCCACTTTAAACGAACCCACCAACAAACAATACCAAAATACAGAATACTTAAAACAATTATCATTTGAAATAATTAATAAAATTCCTAAAAATGCAATAACTATCTATACCGATGGTAGCAGAGACGAGTTGGGACACACTGGCAGTGGCTCTCTCATTAAAACCACAAATGGCAATGAGAAAATGAACAGAAGAAACCCAGATTTTTGCTCAATCTTCAGATCAGAACTTATAGCCATCTATGAAGTCTTAAAATCCATCAGAAATACTAAACATCACGATATATAGATTCTTACTCATAGTAGAAGTGCCATACAACACTTGAGTCACACAGGGGTACTTAGAGACAAAGTAAGCAGGAACATAATATGGTTATCTCCAAAAACTCTCAATATCTCAAAAATTCACCTTCAATGGATACCCTTACATGTTAGCATTGAAGGCAATGAAGCTGCTGATGCGCTAGCGAAAAAAAGGCACAAAAGAACCCTTGTTACAGAAAAATAAACTTACTTTTAAAGAAATAGAAACAGTAGCCAAAATAAACAAGAACTGGAGGATCCCACCTAAGCACAGTTGGTACACCCTAGAAGCAGGTTGCCACCCAGACCTTTCAGTCCACAAGCCGGCATGCGAAGCATGCCCTTCGCTGCTATTCTGTTCAACTCATAAGCCAAGTAACGGTATCCAAGCTAGTGCTTGGACATTGTACCTGGAAACACCACCTCCCAGACAACGTGTCTGGAAGGATTTCTATACTGGTGGCCTTTAATTACAGCAAAATAGGAAACTATCTACTGTGTCCAGCAGGGACCGCGGGGAGGCAGCCCCCGGTCGACTCTGTTCACTCACAGCTGAGGAAAAGCTCAGCTGCCACGTCGTGGGCTTTCTCAAGAAGCTTGCTGTGATTTCTCAGCAGCTTACTCTCAATCGCGCCCCTCGCCCTCCTTCTCTCTTCCTGCACACCCACTACCCTTGGACAATCCAAGACGTAGTGGCGTGCATTCACATCCCTTTCTCCATAGACGCAATCAGGGTTTCTATTAATTTTAAATCTGTGGAGACTTGGGGAAGAGCCCATGTCCCGAACTACCCTAATGAGTTTGTGGGACATTACCTTACAGAGGTACTTGGGTGTTGTTACCCCATTGAATACCTCTCTCCCCTTCACACTGTTCCTCCATCTGTCCAACCATAAGTCCTGGACGTGACCCCTGATCCTCCTATAAACTTCTTTCTTGGTCACTGGGGTCCTCAGTGATCAACCTCTAAAGCATCCTGCCTTAGCGATCCTGTCTGCGAACTCATTACCTTCGTTGAGGCTGTGTCTCCTAAACCAAGGGAGCTCCGGAGCCCGCGTCATCATCTCCAGCTCCTGGATTATTTGATGCGCGAGTTGCCCTTTCTCCAGATTGATAACGACGAGGGCCGACATACAATCTGAATAGAGGCGGTCCGGGCTGAAGTTCTTCTCGGCACACACTCTGAGGGCTACCCTGATCGCAACCAGCTCGGCTGAAAAGACCAATTCGTCCACTCTGAGTGTTAAACCTTCTTGGAAGATCAGCTCTCCATTAGTGTATATCACTACCCCAGCTCCAGTATTGGTTCCAGACTTACTACCATCAGTGAAAACCTCCGTGCCAATCCCCGTCGGCCCTCTAGGACTCCAATTCCACTTTGGCAACCACTGCGGAGGCTTCCTTGTGTCCCTCTTCGATCCCAGGGCCCCCGCTTAAAGTCCCAGGGCATATTCCCTTTTCTCCCAGATCTTCTGTCTGATGGTCTCCTCCTCTAGTTTCAATCCCAGGGGAATAAACCCAGCGAGGACCAAAAAGGCCTCACTGCTGGTAGTGCGATATCCCCCTGTGATTCTGAGTGCCGCTGTCCTCTGCACTCTCTCTAGAGTTGTTGCCACCTTCTGATCCCTGTTTCGGCGCCACCAAGCCCTGGAAGCATATAGCAGAATTGGCTCGACACAGGAGAGGCAGAGGTTCCTGAAAATAGTACCCTCCTTCTCTCCCCCCCCCCCCCCCTGTTGAGGGCCAACCAGGACAGGCCTGCACAACGCCTCCCTGCCTCTCGCCACCATCTCCTCCGCCTGGTATTGCCAACCCATCTTGTCATCAATGACCACCCCCAGGATGGTCATCCTATTGACCAACGCTACCCTCCGTCCTTCCATCCGGATAGCCGGCTTGTGTTCCCATTTGATCCCTTTCCTTTTAGTTCTTATGTCCCTAGGCTTAAAGCTGAGGGCTTTAGTTTTGGAGACATTGAACTTAAGGCCAGAGTCATGGGCCCAGTTCGAGAAAATTTGGAGAGAAGTTTCAACACACTTCTCAGCCTTCGCTCTCGAAGCAGCCTCAATGATGAGGAACTGGTCGTCAGCATAGAGAACCAGCCTGTCTCCCTCATGGAGCTCCTCCTGGAAAACGGTGTTTACCAGGATATTCCACAGAATAGGTCCGCAGCAAGAGCCCTGGGGGCAACCCCTAGTACAGTTTCTTTCCAACTTCCGCCCACCAAAACTGAGCCTAATCCGTCTATCCCTCAGGAAGTCACGAATCAAGCTGCACAAATTATCAGGACAACCCATGTCCATCAAATTTCTCATCAGCTTGTTCCAGCTCATGGAGTTGAACGCGCCATCAATGTCCAGGGCCACGAAAAGAACCCAAGCACCCTTATTTAAGCCCATCTCAACCCCCTCTAACACCTCGTTCAGAGCTGTGGTTGTGGACTTCCCTTCCCTAAAACCATGTTGGAAAGAGGAAAGGAGCTCATTACTCTCTAGCCAGTGCTTCAGTCGCTGAGCTAGTAGGCTATCCAGGACCTTACCTAGACACACTAGTAAAGAAAGCGGACGATAATCATTAGGAGAATTACCCTTTCTACCAGACCTTTCGAGAAGCACTACGCGGGCAACCTTCCATGCCTCAGGAAATGTACCAGTTTCCAGGCACTTATTGAATAACCTGGAAAGAAGCGATGGGTGCATCCTTACCAGGGCTTTCACGACCGTGTTATCGATCCCTTCGGGACCAGGAGATTTCCTTTTCCCGAACTTGAAAGCCGTCAGTTTCACCTCATTCTCAGAAAAGGGCGGATCCACCAAACCACAAGTGGTCAGAGAGATCTCGTCCTCTGGTTCCTCGTTTCCGAAGTGCCGATTCAAGTTGTTTTTATTTTGTCTTCTGCTTTCGAGCGAGTAGGTCTAGAACACATTCTCTCTGAATTTTCTCATTGTTGGTGGATGAAACAGCACCAGTGATTATTTTGGCCGCTTTTGCTTGAACACTGTCTAGTCTTACTTTTAGTGATGAGCTTGAGGGAGCCCAGACCGGTGTTGCATATTCCATTATCGGTCTTATTAAGGTGGTATATGTTGTTCTGAGAATTCTGGGTTTTGCTCCCCAATTTGTTCCACATAGCCTTCTCAGAATGTTTAGTTTTCTGATAGCTCTATTTGAGGTGCTAATTATGTGCTCTGAAAATTAAAATTCCTCATAAATAATAATTAAAATAATTTTGTTGACATCTTGTCAATACATACACAGTCTGCACTATTAAAAAAAGATAATATGCATTATATACACTATGTACAATGAATATGGCGCCTCTGCCAGCGCTGCAGAGTTTGGTGGAGAATCGCCAGTGGGTCTCCAGCGACACCACGCATTTTGCGATCTACGATGAATACGTAGATCGCGTACTTCGCCGCTTAGGAGATGGTGATGGCGTGGTCCTCGAGACCAACTGGAAAGATCCAGGACTGCAGTATCACACCTAGGTATTATGGATTTCTAATTTTATCAATTATTTGTTTGTTTATGCTTATTTTGTGGTTATATTTATGCCTTTTTCCCTGGGAGTGGAGAAGACGCATAGGTTTGGTTTTATTGGGTTTATGGTCATTTGGAGTCCCATTGCCCACTTCTCCAGTCCTCTCATTGATGTCTTCAGTATCCTTTACGATTTTTCTATGCTGCTACTTGTGTGCCATATGGCAATATCATCTGCATAACAGGCAACCTTTGTGTCTTCAGTGAGGTAAGGATGGATGTCGTTAATATATAGCAGATAGAGTAGAGGACTGAGCACCGATCCCTGAGTTACACCAGCCCATGTTCTTCCTTCCTTGGAAAATTCTCCATTGACCCGAACCTTTAACCTTCTTCCCCTTAAGAAGTCTGCAATCCAGATTAAGGTTTTTCCTCTTACTCCGATGTTGTGCAGCTTTTCACGTAATTTCTCCCTCCACACTCGATCAAAAGCTGAGGTCATATCAAGGAATATAGCCGTGGTCTTCTTTGGCGGTTTTTCCCGGAAAGAATATATTATTGATTGACAGAAGTAGAACAGTTGATCAGTTGTACAGTGCTGATATCTATAGGCCGTTTGGTAGAGGTTTATTTTATTATTTTTTTGTGAGCCAGACTATGAGCCTAGAGTGGATAATTCGTTCTGGTATTTTACAAAGTATGCTGGCGAGAGCAATTGGCCGATAGTTCTTGTATTCCTTGGCAGCTTTGTTTGGCTTCAGTATTGGCACTATAATTGATATCTTCCAATTCTTTGGTAGTTTACCAGTTTGCCATGAAATGTTCAGTATTCGTAGGAGTTGATTATTAGCTTTGACTTCAAAGTTTTTAATCATTTGACCAAAGATTAGATTATCTCTTGGTGACCTCTTGGAATTTTTTTATTGATGAGTTAAGCTCATTCAGTGTGAAGTCTCTCGAGAAAATATCTTGTTGATGGAAGTTTCTTGCTTGTTTAACTAACTGGTTTATATTATTTTTAGAGTCCTGTCTCCATTCGTATAGTTGAGTATGGAAGTGCTTGAAAGATATTCAGCAATTATGTCAGCCATCTGTTTGTTCTCGTTCTCGCTGTTCTATTCATATCGGTTAGAGTATTGGAGGATTGGTGTTGGTTTTGATTGTTCTCTAACACTCTAATTATATTCCAGTGTTGGCTTTCCTTTCTTGGATCCATTTTTTTTCGCAGAATTCTGCCATTTTTCTTGTTTGAATATCCAAATTTCTTGTTATATTTTGTGAATAATTTCAATGAGTTCCTTTCTGTTTTATTTGTTTTAAGAAGTCCATTGATATTGTCTCTCTCTCTAAAATCATTGCCTCGATGTTGTGGTCCTTCCAGTAAGGTATCCACAGGTCTTTACGTCTACCTCTAGTTATCGATGCACTTTTGCAGCTTTTTAAATGTTCGAAGAGAATTTTTCCAAGTTTTTGTCAAGCGTTCTGTAATTCAATTTTTCGTTGCACAGTTCTTCAAGCTTTTGTGTGAATTTTTTTCAAGTCGGCTTTCCTAAAGTTCCATGTTCTTTTATTCTAATGGACATTCTCAATTTTGAAGTTTAGGGTTGTTAAAATTGGTCTGTGGTCACTGATTGCATCTCTCAGGATTTTCCATTGTGTTGTGGGTGCGATGCTGTAATTTATCGCTGTGATGTCTATTGCGGATTCTGTGCCTGTGGACTTAGATAGGTGTTCTCTCCGTTATTTAACGGTGTAAGGTCGAGGTCGGTTAGCATGTCCTCAACCTACTGACTTTTGTTATCCTGGACAGGTGATCCCCGAATTGAACTTTTGGCGTTAAATTCGCCGAAGTATGATTGTGATATCCGAAGACGCTTCACTTAATGTCTCTATTGTGTGTACCCATACAAAATGCAAAGATTTCACGAGCTGAAAGTTGGCGATTTTGAGATGCGCCAAGATTTCGCTGCATGGGTTTTCCGGCAAATTGATATTGATGAAAACTGGCTGTCGAATGTTCTGTGGACAGATGATGCCCACTTTTCTCTAAACGGAGAATTTAACACTCAAAACAGCCGCATTTGGGCAACAGAAAACCCTAGGATTTTTACAGAAATCCCACTTTACCAGCCTAGAGTTACAGTTTTGTGTGGGTTCACTTCTTTTATTATTGGGTCATTTTTCTTTGAAAAATGAATGGAAGAACTTTTAAACCCGTTTTTTGTAACTGGTTAACGTTATGAGAAAAGGGTATTCCCATATTGCAGGGTAAAAGCACTAAGCGAAATAACATTCATGAAAGATGGAGGACCTCCTCATACCTCCCGAGGTGCCAAACAATTGCTGAAGGATACGTTCGGTGAAAATCGTGTGATAGGTCGCCACTTTATATACCAGTGGCCTCCAAGATCAACAGACATGACGCCTTGCGATTTTTGTTTATGGGGATACATTAAATCGTGTGTTTATCGATGCTGGCCTGCCACATTGGCCATGTTGAAGGCTTCTATCAGATGGCACGCTTTATCAATTTAACAGATATGTTATTTAATGCTGTCCATTCTGTCATTTATCGTCTGCAGGCGGTGATTGAGAATGAAGGGTGCCACATTGAGCAAGGATTGTGACCTAATACAAGAGAGAAGGCAGTTACCTCATGTATTGTATAAGCCGCCATGTATTATATTATCTATCAATATTTTGCAGCTCTTTGTGTTGGGATATGGGGTTAATAAATGCTGTCCTCACATCTTGACTCTTTTTTTTTTTTGCGAACAGTAATATTTTGTTTGTCATTTGCTCACATATTATGTCATGCAAACCAGAGTGTTATAACTTCTCGAATAACACTGGTACACACAATTTTACCCCTTATGTTTAGTTTTTCGCTTTTCGCTCATTAGAAGAAATACATAGATAATAGATAACATAGAAATACATACATAAGAAATACATGTAGCATAAGGAATATTTTCTGTACACCAATAACTTTAGAAATATTGTGAAAAAAATAATACAAAATGATTTTACTACCACGTTTTTCAACGCAAAAGGTCGATTTAAAATTTATTTTTATTTGAGGGGACACATTTTAAAAATTGTTTACAGTATAATAAACAATGATAACATTTGACAAGCCCATAGGATATTTGGAATAAAGTACGACAAATATATTTTGTCACTCCCCTCTATATTTCATTTGTTGGATCATGACAAATATCCAGTTAAATAGTCAAGGGTCGCCAATCAGTCAAGAAACTACACATTTCTTATAGCAAGAAATCCTATTAATAGTGCCATCATAATTTTTGGTACTATATTAACATTTCAAAAATTCGTGTATTTATATCAGCAGTGTTTTTCAAACATTCAATCTATTTCACAAAACCTCATATAAAAAATAAATATTTTGCTACATGTTTTAATTTGCATTTACCTATTTTACATATCTCTGATTGTATTTAAAAATCGTTAAACAATTCTTCATACTTTTGGCGAAATGGTGTTTTATTAATTTGTTATTTGATATTATTAGGGTTCTTTCCTGGTATTCAAAAAGGAAAAATACGTGTCGATCAGTTATATTTTTCAATTTATCAAACAATTTGGCCGCTGAATCTCTGATTCTGGTAGAGCGCCATCTGGCGAATAAAATTGTAACTAAAATCAATTTCGAATTTTTCATTATTTGCCATAAAAAATCCCATTGCATCCTGAATACAATGGTGTTTACCGCATTGCTCTAGCGCAAATATTCGCGGAGTTATTAATTTTTAAAATAGTGCGGGACTTTTGGATCACCCTGTACTACTTGATATAATGAAATTGTAGAACGACATTTGAAAATTATCCCGCATGTGTGTTTCTTTTAAACGAAAATTCGAAATTTATTTTTAAGAAGAAATAATGATTATTTCTAACCTTAAGGATGAAGTATGAAAGGATGAATTGTGAAGAGTAATGATAAACGGAAAAATAGATTCCCATCACTGGACACTTTTATTTTTCAGTTTATCATTATCCTTTACAATTTATCCTTTCATACTTCATCCCTAAGGTTAGAAATAATCGTTATTTCTCCTTAAAAATAAATTCCGATTTTTCGTTTAAAAGAAACACATGCGGGATAATTTTCAAATGTTGTTTTACAATCATAAGCCGCATTATATATTGTATTATAAATTATATAATGAAATGTGTTTAAGAGCAAACACGATAAATGCTTTTTATTATTTATTTATTATGAACATTCATCTTCTCTGACTTTTAATTTAATAAAATCAATAAAAAAACATCCAGAGCTATGTTTCTTGTACTATTGCATTTATACATTGAAATACCATAAACATATGAAACAATAAGGACAAATACTATCCCATAGATGTAGGTATGCATACCATATATATGCCATATGTACCACACATATATATATACCACAATAGTTTATGAATTTATTAAATTTTGTTTGCACTCTCATAATGATATATATCTTTCAACCTGCAAATTTCTAATATATATATCAAAGAAACAAACGATTTTCTAAAATAAATACATAAATCTCATTAAAGAAAATTTGCATATATTACATATTGAGTTAGTAATATGTAAACATACACAATGATCATATTCGTACATTGATAAAAGAGACCTATTGAGAAAAAAAATGTTTAGTATATATATATATATATATATATATATATGAAAAAACACATCTCCTTATCGTGCAACTGAAAGTAGCTGATGGCTTGCGCCATCTATCGGAATAAATATCAACTAGTCTCGTTGATTTTTTAATTATTCCAGAATATATATGCCAAATATATGCACGATAAGGAGATGCCTTTTTTCATAATTTATGAACCTTATCCCAGTACAATATCACATTTGTACTATTTCTACATTTGTACTATTTTAAGTTGATAAAGAACAATACATGAAAGCTCCCAAATAAAACAATACTTCGCTATATTATTTACATATTTAAAACATATATTGTCATATTTGTCTTTATTTATGTATTTATTACTATAAACACTTTATTTATTTATTTTACAATAAATTATCTCTTAATGTGTTCCTTTTATCCTTTGTTCCTTTAAAAAAATGTAAATAAAAATGATTTTCTCTACATTTTCTAATGTGTGGATTCTGTTGAACACATACGTCTAGACTATTGTAATAGTATATATGTGATATCTTGAGGGTCTCTCGCTGTGGTATGAAATCCGCGAGGGTATCTCGCTTTAGTGTAGTAACCGAGAGGAACAGTCAGGATGTGGAGAGTTTTCCAGTACCTCTCTGCACCTTGGAAGACCTTTAACAGTTCTCACAGAGTACAGGCAGTCGTGGTCAAGACAGAGTGGAAGACTTGGGAATGTCCAAACAAAAAACGAAGAGACACAGTTGTAGTAGGAAAGTTCCGTGAATAGATAAAAGTCGAGCTAGGAGCGAAAGGAGGAAGATTTGAGAAAAGTTCTTACTGATCTACATGGTCGATGGTGCGGACCTTGGGGACATCTGACGAGGGCTCCCGCTGATGGTGAAGTGACTGTTTATTTCTGGCCCTGTTGGAGGCTTATATATCTTTGCCGAGAGGAGGTATTGGGTTTCAGCGGATGCAACAAGGGCATGGATCGGAAGAGATGTGATTGTACATTGGCAACGCCCTGACATCTTCTAGGCCTCGTTCTCAAATTTGTGGAACTTCTATCTCAATCTCTTGCTTTAGCTCAACTCTTAATCTATTACAAAGTTTTATTTTTTTATCCTCAGTTTGTACAAAGTACATTACATATGATAATATAATTACACATGTCAATCATGCGTATAATTATTTACAAAAGTTATGAAAAAGGCATCTCCTTATCGTGCAACTGAAAGTTGCTGATGGCTTGCGCAATCTATCGGAATAAATATCAACTATTCTCGATATTTATTCACATTATCCAAGTACAATATCACATTTGTACTATCTATATAGATAATACCGTAACAGAGTTTTCCATTGTAAAGTCCTGAGCTATCTCCTCCGAAGATTCTGAACTACACATAACAATCTATATACCAAAATTTTTGTTATTTTTTTCTTCGTATGATAGGCCTGTTTTTATTTTCCTAATGTTAACAGTTATTTTTATTTTTTAATTTAATCTATTTTACAATCGTAGATTTTTTGCATTTATCATCATCAATTCATTTGTTTTGAAATGCGTAAAAATGTGTTTTGAAATAATATATATTTCTGATTCATTTGATTATGTAAGTACTTTGTTATAGTTTTTCATTTAAATATATAAATTTTTCGAATTGTAGATTGAATTATTACTTTTATTCTATAATAATTATCTTTTATAAGTGTTTGTTATAGTTTTTCATTTGAATTTAGCACAATTTTTGTATCTGGTTATCTTTTTTGGCATCTTTTCATCTCTCTTTGGCATCTTTTTTTTTCTCATTAATAAGACCTAATCCAAATAATTTAATAGTGTGTGACGTTTCAGCAACAGCATCAGACAAAAGAATAAATGAACTAAAGAATAAAATCTCATTTTTTCTTTTGTCTGATGATGGTGGCATTTGGATTAGGTCTTATTTTTTTTTATTAATTTGTTATAGTTTTTCATTTGAATTTAGCTCCATTTTTGTGTCTTATTTCTTCTTTATATTAAAACTTAGAATTGAGCTTTGCTTTTTTATATACATGTTTATTACACATTTAGCAATACTTTTTCTTTATATTTGCTCTTATTTACTCATTTTTTTACTCTTTCACAATCAGATTTTGAAAATGGCTAAATGGCTTCACTTCTCCCTATTTGCTTTTGTAGCTTTTCTTATAAAAAAAATATTAGAACTTAGAATTAAGCTTTGCTTTTTTATATACATGTTTGTTACACATTTAGCAATATATATACCAAAATATTTTTTGAATACTTACCTCTTTTAGTGAATTTTTGTCAGGGGGGCTGCAAAAGTGCCGTACTTATGCAGTATTTTGATGCTTTTCCTGTGAAAAGGATAATGAAATTTAAAATTAAGCTTTGCTTTTTTATATACATGTTATTTACACATTTAGCAATATATACACAGAAATATTTTTGGAATATTTAACTTTTTTGGTGAATTTTTGTCAGGGAAGCTATGGACTGCCGTAATCATGCATTATGTTGATGTTCTTCTCATAAAAAAAATATTTGGGTTTGGAATTGGGCTTTGCTTTTTGTATACATGTTTTTTACATATTTAGCAATTTACACACAGAAAAATTTTGGAATATTTAACTTTCTTGGTGAATTTTTGTCAGGGAAGCTATGGACTGCCGTAATCATGCGGCTGCAAAAGTGCCGTACTTATGCAGTATTTTGATGCTTTTCCTGTGAAAAGGATAATGAAATTTAAAATTAAGCTTTGCTTTTTTATATACATGTTATTTACACATTTAGCAATATATACACAGAAATATTTTTGGAATATTCAACTTTTTTGGTGAATTTTTGTCAGGGAAGCTATGGACTGCCGTAATCATGCATTATGTTGATGTTCTTCTCATAAAAAAATATTTGGGTTTGGAATTGGGCTTTGCTTTTTTGTATACATGTTTTTTACATATTTAGCAATTTACACACAGAAAAATTTTGGAATATTTAACTTTCTTGGTGAATTTTTGTCAGGGAAGCTATGGACTGCCGTAATCATGCGGCTGCAAAAGTGCCGTACTTATGCAGTATTTTGATGCTTTTCCTGTGAAAAGGATAATGAAATTTAAAATTAAGCTTTGCTTTTTTATATACATGTTATTTACACATTTAGCAATATATACACAGAAATATTTTTGGAATATTTAACTTTTTTGGTGAATTTTTGTCAGGGAAGCTATGGACTGCCGTAATCATGCATTATGTTGATGTTCTTCTCATAAAAAAAATATTTGGGTTTGGAATTGGGCTTTGCTTTTTTGTATACATGTTTTTTACATATTTAGCAATTTACACACAGAAAAATTTTGGAATATTTTACTTTCTTGGTGAATTTTTGTCAGGGAAGCTATGGACTGCCGTAATCATGCAATATGTTGATGTTCTTCTCATAAAAAAAATATTTGGGTTTAGAATTGGGCTTTGCTTTTTTATATACATACTAGCCGAGTGACCCGGGCAACGCCCCGGGTTTACCCGAAGGACCCGCAGGTGAGAAACTATAGAAGAAAAATTTTAACAAATCAGAAAATGAAATTGCAAACAACAGAACTACACTACTTTAAGGACATGAGAGCACATGCACTGTATCACCATACGTGTACCATTTTCAAAGACCCTGCTTAGGATTAAAACTTCTCAGAAGCATAACAATAGTACCAACCTAGAGGTTAACTGGTGTGGATGCATTCCTCTGGGAGTGAGACTATTGAGAAATTCAGTAGGGAGTTATTTTGCTTCTCCGCATTCTAACACTCCAACTGTTAACACTGTGGAAACACTGACTCATGTTTGGTAAGCAATTTCAGGGAAGAAACTATAGACATTGGATTAAATAAATTATTAATTAAATTGCATTAAATAAAAATTATTAGATTTAAATAAATATTATTAGAGTGAAAAAAAAAGAAAGAAATTAACAAATTAGAAAATAAAATTTCGAAAAATACAACTATATTGCAGATAAGATAAGAGGACCTTATTAAAAAATACATAAACAAACTGTAATTCGACACTCGATAATTCGACACTTTCGATAATTCGACACTTTCGATAATTCGACACTTTCGGTAATTCGACCCTTTTAAAAATCAAATTTACAAGGTTGATTGTTGTTTAAATACAACTTTGCTTTTGCATGCATAAACACAGGCTCTTGTAGCAAGAACCCAAATATTATTTATAGTCATAGCAAAAGCCAACTTTAGTGAAAACTGATGCCTCTTCAGAATGAATGGAAGACTGAAATCTGAAGGAGCAGAAGATATGGGTCATTTATACTTTCACCAATGCCTTTAGGATCTTTGCAATGGAACGCGTATGGTGTTTCAGCGCATGTGCTCTCATGTCCTTGAAGCACATATACTGACAGTGCCCAAAGTTGAACACACTGTATAGTGTCTGAAATATCTTTGGCCCCTTCGGATACCAACCTTCGCTTCATTCTAGAGAGGCGTTAGTTTTCATGTCATATCTGTAATATAGTTTTGTTGTTTGCAATTTTCTTTTCTTTTTTCCTTTCAAATATGTATCCACTCTGAAATATAGTTTGTAAATTTTTATTCCAATTTATTTTCTTATATATATATGTTTTTTTTTTTTTCATTTCCAAAATATTTATTTATACTTTCACCAATGCCTTTAGGATCTTTGCGATGGAACACGTATGGTGTTTCAGCGCATGTGCTCTCATGTCCTTGAAGCACATATGCTGACAGTGCCCAAAGTTGAACACACTGTATAGTGTCTGAAATATCTTTGGCCCCTTCGGATACCAACCTTCGCTTCATTCTAGAGAGGCGTTAGTTTTCACTAAGGTTGGCTTTTGCTATGACTATAAATAAGGCTCAAGGCCAAACCTTGGATACAAGAGCCTGTGTTTACGCACGGACAACTTTTATATGTGGCTTTTTCAAGTGTGCGAACATTGGATAGCATACATGTAAAGATGACCCATATCTTCTGCTCCTTCAGATTTCAGTCTTCCATTCATTCTGAAGAGGCATCAGTTTTCACTAAAGTTGGCTTTTGCTATGACTATAAATAATATTTGGGTTCTTGCTACAAGAGCCTGTGTTTATGCATGCAAAATCAAAGTTGTATTTAAACAACAATCAACCTTGTAAATTTGATTTTTAAAATGGTCGAATTATCGAAAGTGTCGAATTATCGAAAGTGTCGAATTATCGATAGTGTCGAATTACAGTTTGTTTATTTATTTTTTAATAAGGTCCTCTTATCTTATCTGCAATATAGTTGTATTTTTCGAAATTTTATTTTCTAATTTGTTAATTTTTTCTTTTTTTTTCACTCTAATAATATTTATTTAAATCTAATAATTTTTATTTAATGCAATTTAATTAATAATTTATTTAATCCAATGTCTATAGTTTCTTCCCTGAAATTGCTTACCAAACATGAGTCAGTGTTTCCACAGTGTTAACAGTTGGAGTGTTAGAATGCGGAGAAGCAAAATAACTCCCTACTGAATTTCTCAATAGTCTTACTCCCAGAGGAATGCATCCACACCAGTTAACCTCTAGGTTGGTACTATTGTTATGCTTCTGAGAAGTTTTAATCCTAAGCAGGGTCTTTGAAAATGGTACACGTATGGTGATACAGTGCATGTGCTCTCATGTCCTTAAAGAAGTGTAGTTCTGTTGTTTGCAATTTCATTTTCTGATTTGTTAAAATTTTTCTTCTATAGTTTCTCACCTGCGGGTCCTTCGGGTAAACCCGGGGCGTTGCCCGGGTCACTCGGCTAGTTTTTACATATTTACAGAAGTGTTTATTATACAACATGAAAATCTTGTTATATTATATACAATATGGGGTTGTTGGTTTAAATTACCATATATATATACTTGTTATTCAATCAATAAACAATTGATATCTTGAAAGAATTAAATTATAGATAAGACATATACTAACTATATATAAAATAAAAAATTAATGTCTTACAAAGCTTTTAGTGACTATTACATATAGGAACTGGTATAGGGAAGTTTTGGAGTCCTTGGAATATTTACATATACATTCATGGACAGAACTTAAGGAAGTTGTACCTTTTAGCATGTATATCGGGATTCAGACAATACACTCATGGACAAAACTTAAGGAAGTTGTACCTTTTAGCATGTATATCGGGATTCAGACAATACACTCATGGACAAAACTTAAGGACGTTGTACCTTTTAGCATGTATATCGGAATTCAGACAATACACTCATGTACAAAACTTAAGGAAGTTGTACCTTTTAGCATGTATATCGGGAATCAGACAATACACTCATGGACAAAACTTAAGGAAGTTGTACCTTTTAGCATGTATATCGGGAATCAGACAATACACTCATGGACAAAACTTAAGGAAGTTGTACCTTTTAGCATGTATATCGGGATTCAGACACTAACATTGAAAGATATTACAGTGACCTTTATTGAAGACACACGAGATAACCAAGTGAGAACATAATTGTATTTGTTTCTTTAAAAAAAAAAAAACAGACGATCGGCGACATCAAGGATTTTCCCCTTCCTTATGTTTTTTCATAAGTGTATATGCATTTCTAATTTACTCAAAATTTATATTCTTCGTTTAAACTATTTTTGCGAAGCTTTGATCTAGATTACAGGATATAATAGCAAAGTAAACAAATCAATATTAAAGCGACATGGTAGGTTAAACTAGTGAAACCGCTGGAAGGATATAATAGCAAAGTAAACAAATCAATATTAAAGCGACATGGTAGGTTAAACTAGTGAAACCGCTGGAAGGATATAATAGCAAAGTAAACAAATCAATATTAAAGCGACATGGTAGGTTAAACTAGTGAAACCGCTGGAAGGATATAATAGCAAAGTAAACAAATCAATATTAAAGCGACATGGTAGGTTAAACTAGTGAAACCGCTGGAAGGATATAATAGCAAAGTAAACAAATCAATATTAAAGCGACATGGTAGGTTAAACTAGTGAAACCGCTGGAAGGATATAATAGCAAAGTAAACAAATCAATATTAAAGCGACATGGTAGGTTAAACTAGTGAAACCGCTGGAAGGATATAATAGCAAAGTAAACAAATCAATATTAAAGCGACATGGTAGGTTAAACTAGTGAAACCGCTGGAAGGATATAATAGCAAAGTAAACAAATCAATATTAAAGCGACATGGTAGGTTAAACTAGTGAAACCGCTGGAAGGATATAATAGCAAAGTAAACAAATCAATATTAAAGCGACATGGTAGGTTAAACTAGTGAAACCGCTGGAAGGATATAATAGCAAAGTAAACAAATCAATATTAAAGCGACATGGTAGGTTAAACTAGTGAAACCGCTGGAAGGGTTCACCACTGATGAGCCAGGTCCTCATATTATTACTACCATTGCAGTAATGGCAGTAGAAATTTGTTTTATTAAAAAAAAAAAAGAAACCTACGCACTGTAGTTTGCATTTTTATAAAAGATGGCACCTATTGCATCATGTTTTAACTATATATGACGCAACTACTTATTTTATTATTACAATTATCAATTATTTTATTTCCAAAGCGCTATATCCCGCAAGGGATACTTGCGCCAAACAAGGAGAAAAGTTTATTTACATAAGTTATTTACATTATTCAACGCATGAAAACATTAGAGATCCAGATTTTGTAAAAAATTTAGAATGTATTTACAAAATGAATTGAACTTTAGATATGATTTTTTATCGGAAATCAAATCGTTAAGTTCACAAACAACTAGTTCATTCTTCATTCTATAATCTTGAAATGCTGGGCAATCGATCAGTAGAAGTCTTGAGGTTTGTTCCTCAATACCACAAAAGCAACTTGAATCCTCCACTGCCTTTTGAAATTTCCGTAGTTTGTAACAAATTGAGTATTATAAAAATTTAGACGAAAGTACTTATTTTATTATGTAAATAGGTTTTTCAAATAATCAATATGCAAATTTAACCATATATGTTGTGATTTGCGAGGCAGTCGTGGGTTGTGAGGCAAATGATAAGGGCACACATAGAAGACAGGATCCAGGAGCAAACACCAGTAAGGAGTAGGCTCGGAGAAGAAAGAGATGTTCCAAGGACCACCCTGGGAACAAATGGCGTGGAGACCACCTCAGAGTGAATTGTTCCTAGATCATCATTCCCAGGTTCATTTAAGCTCTTCTCAGTAGGATAAATTAGTCCCAGGGGGAAGGGAGATGAGACGGGGAGTTCCTCGAAATGTTTATTTTTAGAAGGCTGGACATATGGTGACCCAGAGTATAGTTCTGACCAGACAAACTTCTCTTCCCTTTCCTCATACTTCCACAAAGGCCATAATTATTTACATATTTTAAAATATTGTAACGTATAAAATTAGGAAAGAAAAACCTCATAATTATATATACGGCAATTTATTGAATGTAAAACCAAATTAAAACTAATAAAATAGTAGAGAGGCAATGAGAAAATTTTACAATGTATATATATCAAAATAAAAATATTGAAATTAAAAATATAATCTATAATAATCTGCTACATGGCTCCTTCCCTATGGGAGCTGTGTCCCACAGCTTTAAAATCTTGTTGCTAGTGACATGGATTTGACGTTTTTCTGTCAAGTATTCCTTCGGAGTCTTGGACGTCTGTCCCTAGTAGATTTGCGTCCTTTTTATTGCGGCGTGAAGAGCGGCTTTGTTGTCGTATCGTCTATAGGGACATCGTCATCTTGGAAGGAATTCTTAGTTTTGACACGGCGGTGGAATCCTGGAGCCAGTCTCTGAAAATGTAGATCACAGAACCCATGGTCTCAAGTTCTTCTCGGTGACCTTCAGTTTGTCTTCCCTAATCTACCTATAGCATTCCACCAAAATTTAACATAGATAATTAGGAAGGTCAAACCTCAGAATTACACGGCAATTTATTTAATGTAAAGCGAAATTAAAACGAATAAACTAGCAAAGAGGTAATGAGAAAATTTTACAGTGTATCTAAATACAAATATCGAAATTTAAAAAATATTTTCATAGTACCAAAAATAATCTGCTAAAATATTAGGACCGACCCGAGGCCGCTAGTTTGCAGCTTGCAATGACAGTCAATTGATGGCGTTTAGTTTGACATCTTTTTTATGTAAAGGGGACCTTTGTCTCAAGTTACTAAACCTACTAAAAGTTAAAATTATTGGAATCACTTAGGACGAAAATTATTAAATCTACTAAAATTATCATTATTGAAATTAATCATATGCAAATTACTAGATCTACTAAGATTTTAAAATAACGGAATTACTGAGAACACCACACAAATCGCTAGAAATATTTAGAACTTAATCTACTGAACAACTGAGGAGGAAAACCTTTGAGGATGAAATCTCTTTTGGAGACAAAAGAACTGGAGAAGTAAAATTCTGAAGATACTTAAGTGAGGGGGTGCAATTTATACGAGGTGTGTTCAAAAGGTATCGCGACTTTTGAATTTTCGCTGGTTACGTATATTCGAATTTCGATCTTTTTGTGGCTTTATGTTGGTACTCATGTCTCTCACTTATGCCGACAAGCTCGGCCATTTTGAATGTTCACTTAATTGTTGACAGCTGCTTTGCTTACAGGTGTTTTGGATCGTCTTCGATTTTTACCTATTAAAAAAAATGGATCAAAGAACCTGTATCAAATTTTGTGTGAAAAACGAAATTAAGTTCGCGGATGCATTCCCGAATGTTGACTGTGGCATACGGAGAATTAACCTTGGACCGAAGCAACGTTTATCGGTGGTACAAAATGTTCTCAGAAGGCCGAGAAGATGTGAACGACGAAGAGCGTGCCGGACGCCCGAGCACTTCAACAACAGACGAAAAAATTAATGAAGTGGAGAAAATGATATTGGCCAATCGTCGAATCACCGTTAGAGAAGTTGCTGAGGACCTAAACATATCGATTGGCTCGTGCCATTCGATTTTTATCAATGATTTGGACATGAGACGGGTCGCCGCGAAATTCGTACCAAAATTGTTCAATTGCGACCAAAAACAGCATCGCATGAACATTGCTAATGAGATGTTGGACTCTGTCCGCGACGACCCAAATTTGCTCCAGAGGGTCATAACTGGTGACGAAGCGTGGGTTTATGGTTATGACGTGGAAACCAAAGCTCAATCATCTCAATGGAAGCTGCCGCACGAACCAAGACCGAAAAAAGCGCGCCAAGTTCGGTCGAATGTGAAAGTTTTGCTCACAGTTTTCTTCGATTGCAGGGGCGTGGTGCATCATGAGTTCTTGCCACAGGGTAGAACGGTCAATAATGAATATTACCTGCAAGTTATGCGCAATTTGCGCGAAGCAATCCGCTAGAAACGCCCGGATTTGTGGAAGAACAAAAATTGGCTTTTGCACCACGATAACGCCCTTGCTCACACATCGTTGCTTGTGCGCGACTTTTTGGCCAAAAACAACACACTAATGATGCCGCAGCCACCGTATTCCCCAGATCTGGCCCCCTGTGACTTTTTCTTGTTCCCTAAACTGAAGAGGCCCATGAAAGGACGACGTTACGCTACGCTTGACGAGATAAAGACGGCATCGAAGGAGGAGCTGAAAAAGATTTTTAAAAATGATTTTTTGAAGTGCTTCGAAGATTGGAAAAACCGTTGGCACAAGTGTATAAAATCTCATGGGGATTACTTTGAAGGGGACAAAATAGGTATTCATGAATAAATAAATAATATTTGAAAAACACAAAAGTCGCAATACTTTTTGAACATACCTCGTATATAACTATTAAATTCAGATTTCTGAATATAATGAGAAAGAAACTATTAAAATTGTTGATGACATAAAGTACTTTGTCTACAAGGTATGCAAACTACTGAGCCTAATGAGGAGATCAACTACCAGGATTACTGAAAATGCAAATTTTTAGGAATAATGAAGAGCCAATCTATTCAGATTCCTGAGGAATTAAATAAGCATTTCTGAGGTGGCCAACTAATGGGACCACTGAGTGAATCGAGCTTTAAGAACTATATATTTCTGCATCATGTTTTATTGGCGTGATACAGGAGTATTTCATCTTACAATTTTTTTTTTCAAATTTCACATGAATAGTCAGTGGATGAGTGGGTAACACTCTCGATTCCCGACAGTCATGAACCGGGATCGAATCCCGCGTTAACATTTTGTTTTAATATGTGAATAACCTTCACATATTATTCATTGTTGTAAATATCATAAACTAGGTTTCTCTTTTTGAGCGATTCCTAATAAACTGATTTTGGAACAAGGAACAAATTGCACATGACTTGGAAGGTTGACGCGCGGAGAATACAACTGTTGCTAGAAGTAAGGAAGCGAAGACCTCTGTACCAGATTGTATTCTTCAAGAAAATTGATAGAATAACTGTTTTGCAAAATAATTGTTTTCATTTTTATCTTATTTTCCTTGTACCTGACAATGGAAATTCACTCTAGAAAGCTAATTAATAAGTGTGAAGACATGAGTGAACCTCCTCCATACCATCAAAGCCAAACACCTGCAAGAATGGAAATCTAATGCTGCACATGACTGGTACAGAGCAAAAGGGACAAGCACAGGTTCTGTCCTCCCAAGAGAACAACAGTCTTTAATTTCCAGATTTAAGTCTGGTCATCTACAGACAATGACTTTCCAGAATGGTTGCAAGGTTTTCCTACTATGTACTAAGTGTAATTCTCAACCTACAACCCCAAAACACATTATTGCTGTATTGACTCATCCATTGATGAGCTCTACTCTTCCCCAGCAGACACCATCAAAATTCTCAAGCTTTACAGACTTGGTACCTTAATATGATTGAGTGGAGATAAGAAAGAATAAGAAGATATGAGTGAGGATCTTATTATGCAGCTACCTAGTGTAACAATATATAATGAGGAGTTAACCTTCTGAAAATATTGATAAAACTACTGGGACTACTAAGAAATCAAACTTCAGGCACTTATTAAGAAGAAACTACATGGAATACAGTGGAGTCCAACAATGAGGCTTCTTTGGAATTACTGGGACTACTGAAAATACAAACTAGTGACTCTTGTGGTGTCAAGCTATTGGAACTAATGAGGAAGCGAAATAATATATTACTACAGAGAAAAAATAACTGGGAACCTGTGGATTTGAACTATTACAGTATATCTACAGTTAACATACACACAGGAACTATTTTGGAAGATATTTTATATTCTGGCATATGCGATTAGGCGAGGATAATATTTTTTTTAAATAACGAGGTGTTCTCTGACAAACTAAATTTCCAAGTGTGTGGAACATTCAACAAACAAAATGTCATCATCTGGGTGTCAGCAAACGCGCATACTGTAAGAGAAGTTGGGCGCGATAGCCCCATAGGATTTTATTATGATTTATGTATTATTGAACCATAA
This sequence comes from Cordylochernes scorpioides, assembly GCA_030710605.1. Lineage (NCBI taxonomy): Eukaryota > Metazoa > Arthropoda > Arachnida > Pseudoscorpiones > Chernetidae > Cordylochernes > Cordylochernes scorpioides. The sequence goes on along the minus strand of CP092865.1, from coordinate 95,038,436 downwards.
TTTTATATTTAAAATAAGAGTGTTAAAATATATATTACCATGGAATTCTGGGTTTGAATCTGATGCCTCAACTAGATGACTGTTAATTCACAGAATTTTTCTAGCAATATGGTGCAGCACCTTATTGGGCTTTAATTTTTAAATGTGTCCTGGATGATACCATTCCTCAAAATTGGATTAAGAGATATGGTGCCCAATTTTACTGGTCTCCTTGACTTTATGTCCTTGGAATTTTTCTTGGGTTAGGTCAAAGTTTTTCGAACCTGTCAGTTATATTATTCACCTGCAGTACACAATCATTGATGCCCTTTTACTATTGATAAATGAGCGTTGATAAAGGAGCGATTTATGATTAGATATTATTGAAAAAGGTGAAATTATATTGAAATTCATTGTATACGCAAAAACTTTTAGATATGGAGCATTATTTTAATTACAATTAATTCATATAAATCATTTATAAGCCTGAGTTATTATACTGTGAAACTATAAAGTGTCTTTTGGGATACCTATTTTTAATTCAGAGATATATATATATATTTATAACCCAGGTTCCTGGAGCGCAGAGCGCCAATTACCTGGAATAGCTAATATCTTACCATTCCCTAAATGTAGATAGAAAAAGTCAGAGCGGCGCTTTTCTCCAGCTTATCCATCACGCCATGAACGCACACATTCACCAATCATGACACTGACGCGCGCGTGTGTATAAAATCATAAAACAATATATAAATAATATTTTTCTTTATCGGTAAAATTATAACAAACAATTATAAAAATTTTCAATAGAACACAAAGAAAATATAGAGATAAAGTGGTAAAATTATAATAGAAAAGTATCCCCCCTATGGTCATCTAATGACCCTAGACATCAGCAACGTTCACTTTCATGATCAGGAAATGCCTTTCCCCTCTTAAAATGTTGTTTAACACTAATATAATTAAAATGGAATAGTAATAATCTCGGCTTCGAAGATACTTCCTAAAAATTGAATGGGCGATAAAAAAAAAAACAACATTCATTATAAATATTTACCATTCACACTTTATTGTTTGAACATTATTGAAAAATGATAAATTAAATCGTTTCTTGGCATTAATCCATATGAAAAATCCCCTAAAAAGCGTGTTTCTTTTAATGAATATTTATATATTTAATTATTTTTCATTGACTTTTGATTGCAATCATCAATTCGGCTACACAGATGCATTCTATGTTTTTAGTTTATGCTTTTTAAGAGAGTTATTATTTATAAATAAATTTAAAATGTTAGCTTCTTCCGGTTTCCTAAAAAATGTTATTTGCCCCTTTTTTAAGAGTGGACTTTGTGAAAGGCCACATTGTCATTTTAAACATTCTAGTGACAATAAAGGTAATTCAATTTCAAAATCATTTTTATTAACTTTCATCTTTGTTTATATTGCATAATCATAATAGTGCTAAATTGAGGCTTATATAAGTAAATAGAAAAATAAAGCCGATAATATAATGATGAGTGAATGTTTGCTTGAAAACAAAGTTAAAATTATCTTCTGATAAATTTTGAACAAACTAATAACGAAGTGTAAATATATCCACATACTTTTATTATTTTATCAATTATAATTTTATAATATTTACAAATGCTTTATAGTTGACTATAAATTATAATCAAACAAATGTGACATTTTTATATAATTCCAAAACAAAAGAATCATCCCCCAAAACAAGTTTATAAATACAGAGTAACATATATTGGCAATACTATATTAAAAATGTTTGGTGTAGCGATAATATATGTATATTCATTACATTAGAATATCTTTCAATATTAAGTCAAAATATGTGTTTTTAAAAAGATACATGTTGAATTATAATTTGGAATTTAAAAGGTATATATATTTTTTGTAATTGAGAAAGAAACTCAAACGCACAGAAGCTTTTAAAATCTATTTATACTATGATTGCAAAATCCACTCTCTCTCTCTCTCTAAGAATGTACACGCTTGTTTGGCGGTACATATACTAAAATTGGAACGATACAGAGAAGATTAGCATGGCCCCTGCGCAAGGATGACACGCAAAATCGTGAAGCGTTCTCTCTCTAAGAATTGATCTACATTAAATTATTTCATTTAAGTTTTCACAAGCTACTTGAAAGAATCTACCAATTAGATTAGCAAACACTACAAACACAAATGAAGAACTAACAATCCCAAGAATGGATATCACAAAATCTCTGACTTCAGAAATCCATAGACATTGTACCCTTGATTATGGGGAATACACTCATTGATGAAACACAAGGTAATAAGACCAAATCTAAATAAATAGTGTGTGATGTTTCGGTAACAGCGTTGTTACCATCTTCAGACAAAAGTACTGAATGGAGGGTAACAACGCTGTTACTGAAACGTCCCACACTATTTATTTATTTGGATGTGGTCTTATTACCTTTGTGTTTATAATCTATAATCCAAATTGTGCCAAATCATATGGATTTGGTCTTATTACCTTGTGTTTGTCATGAAGTCTCCATTGTTTTAACCATGGTTATAACAATGTTAAACATTGATTTGGTCCCAAGCAATATAGTTATAGTGAGACGACTATAATTGTGCCTATTCTCTTCTTTCTTATCTCCATACCGGGTGAAGTAGAATGCCTTTGTCATTAAAACTGGGAGCACTACTCAGTGACAGACCGACTTAGCTCCAAAAAAAAAAAAAGGCCGCCTCTGACATGAGGAACAGATGTCATGTGCAGCCGCTCCTAACATGGAGTACAAACACTGCTCATCCTGTATCCCTGGAGTCCTTACAGGGTACTATCAACCAGGCCAGCTGAGTCCAGGTTTTTTTAGTGAGCTTGTTACTGCTCCCCCTCCTCCTTTTTTATCCGGGCTTGGGACCGGCAAAGGCTGAGGGCCTTGAGGCTGAGCCTGGGTTTAGTACTGTAATGATACTGTTTAAGTGAAGAGGACTTGATTAGACACAATTTGGAATATTATTCTATATACAGTTACGAGCGTCATTCCTCATCTCCTAATCAACAATCAGTCATCAGTTTTCATCTCTGTCACCGTTTGCTTTTTTTTTTTTTTGGAATGGCGCCCTCCTATTGGTTGGCTACGGTCACGCCACCTTTGCCCCCCCCCCCCCCACTCGCCTTTTCGTTTATGTAATTATTGTGTTGGAGCGGGTCGCTCCTTAAATAAATGCATATATTAGTTAATAACCAAATGGAATCCTCTCTTTCTTTTTCCCTGTAAGAGACGCCTACGGAAGCCAACAGTACATAGACAGATAAAGCACATAGGCTATAGTTATTAACTAACATATGCATTTATTTAAGGCGCCAATTTATAATTGTAACAAATAGTATTTGAATCAAAACATTCAATCGGGTAAAACACGGGCGTTGCCTGGGTCATTCGGCTAGTAGATTATAAACACAAGGTAATAAGACACCAAATCCAAATAAATAAATAGTGTGTGACGTCTTGATAACAGCGTTATTACCATTACTGATGATGGTAACAATACTGTTACCGAAATGTCACACACTATTTATTTATTTGGAATTGGTGTCTTTTTACCTTGTGTGTTTAGAAGAGGAATTGTATTTTTATAACTCAGTATATAGACTTGATCAGGTACAATTTGGATTATAGATTATAAACACAAGGTAATAAGACACCAAATCCAAATAAATAAATAGTGTGTGATGTTTCGGTAACAGCATTGTTACCATCTTCAGACAAACAATAACTTATTTAAACCATGCTGTGGTAAAATTTCTCATTCAGTACTTTTGTCTGAAGATGGTAACAACACTGTTACCGAAACATCACACACTATTTATTTATTTGGATTTGGTCTTATTACCTTGTGTTTATAATCTACTAGCCGAATGACCCGGGCAACGCCCGTGTTTTACCCGATTGAATGTTTTGATTCAAATACTATTTGTTACAATTATAATTTGGCGCCTTAAATAAATGCATATGTTAGTTAATAACTATAGCCTATGTGCTTTATCTGTCTATGTACTGTTGGCTTCCATAGGCGTCTTTTGCATGGAAAAAGAGAGGATTCCATTTGGTTATTAACTAATACAGTAAAACCCCGCTAAGACGAACCCTGGATATAACGAACCTTCCCTTATAACGAACCCACGCCGATTCCCAATTCCATTCCATTGAAAATACCATCGTTATAACGAACTTTGCGAATTTTAGAATAACGAACTACCCCTATAACGAACCTATTTTCGGTCCCAAAATAATAAAATCTATTTAAAATACTATGCTTATAACGAACTTAGAATTGTAATTAAAAAAAAATTAAAACAACCAAATTTTTAGCATGTTTCAGCTCGCGGATCGCGATTTCAAAACAATACATTTAGCGGCATTGTTTGTTTTGAATTTTGCACTTTATTTTTGCTGTATGTTGTATAAATTTTAACACATTATACTTTTTATTAAATAGAATATATTTGCATCCATTAAATTTGAAATATAAAAATACAAATGGCTTCCAAAATGAAGAAAACAAAGGCATTTTAAAAACAAAAGCGTTATTTCTTTAAAAAAAAAAGGCCATTTTCAGAACTTTTCAAAGTGAAACAACACAGGCAAAATGTTAAGAACATATTAAAATAAGATAATATAACTTTTCTATTATAAAATATAAAATATAAAGCTATTAAAAATTGTTACAAAGAGAAATCAACCTCAACTTTTGCCCCGATCGCGATCGTACGTTTTAGGGCTAAAAAAAAAAATCCAAATAAATGGTCCCGTGATGAAACAAAAACTATTTTTATGCCATTAACTATGGTGATATTAAAGTCAGCAATGTTTTGCATGACAGGTTAAAAAAAAAATAAAAAATCTAGACCTAGAAGAATATGTGGGAAAATGAAATGGAAGAAAAACACTAACTTTATTTGAAGTAAACAATGTATTATAAAATGTGATAATGATGCTTTAAAATCATTTTATATCTTTGAATATATATTTAATAAAACTTTGCCTAGGATTTGTCTTGATTTTTAAATTAGACATAGAGGTACATGTATGTTAATGATAAGAAGAACCATCATCTAATGATTTCTATTATTATTCAGTATTAATGTAAGGAAATTAGTCAATTAAGGGAATTAAAACAAAGTGACCATTATTAAGAGGAAGCCTCTTCTTGTGTGTATAGCTGTCCTTTAATTATACGGTCTAAAAATTTTGAAAAGTAAAAAAAAATAGCCAAACCGTGGCTATAGTGAACCAAAAGCTCTGTCCCATTGGGGTTCACTATAGAGGGGTTTTACTGTATATGCATTTATTTAAGGAGCGACCCGCTCCAACACAATAGTTACAGAAATGGGGGGGGCAAAGGTGGCGGGTTCGTAGCCGACCAATAGGAGGGCGCCATTCCAGAAAAAAAGCAAACCGTGACAGAGAAGGATGACGGAGGAAAGACGCTCGTAACTGTATATAGAATAATCCAAATTGTGCCTTATCAGGAAGGCGTTATTAAGAAGGGGGCGCTGTAAACAGGTTTAACTGTATTTTACTTTTTTTTTCAAAATTCAGTTGGTTTGCGGATCCAGCGTTATTCCAATATACTACCTGTCATCTCTACCAGGTACTTCCACTTCCTAGGTATCAGAGCCATTAAGTTACATCACCTCTCCTCCTCTCAAATGGAATCAGATTTGTGCAAGAGTTTGGTGGGAAGGTTAATTATGCCATCTCTCTAAATATGAAGTAATCAAATGGGAAGTTTGCAGGGAATATGTACCCTCTTGTGTGAGGATCATCAGTCGATTTGTGACTATACTTGGAGGGATTAATGCATCTTGTACATTGTACAGAACCTCCGTGTAAAGGACAACACCTAATTGCAACTTCCCTCTCCTGTCAACTATTTTTCTGTGACAATATGAATCTTGTTATTTCACTACATCACTTTAATTCAAGTCCACAAGGTAATAAGACCAAATCCAAATAAATAAATAGTGTGTGACGTTTTGGTAACAGAGTTGTTACCATCTTCAGACAAAAGTACTGATGAGTACATTCAGTACTTTTGTCTGAAGATAGTAACAATGCTGTTACCAAAACATCACACACTATTTATTTATTTGGATTTGGTCTTATTACCTTGTGTTTATAATCTATAATCCAAATTGTGCCTTATTACTTTAATTCAAGTCAAATCTCAAAATATATACAGTAGAACAAACTACATGAGCGAACACTCACGCTAGAAGACACCTCTCTACAAAGGACAGTTTTCATTTGTGAAATGACCATTTTTTACTTTTTAGCAACTCTCCAGTAAGAGGACAGCTCTCTCTAAAGGACTTTGGCTCTGTAATTAGGTGTTGTTCTTTATAGGGAGGTAGTTCTACTGTAGCAACTCTCCAGTAAGAGGACATCTCTCCCTAAAGGACACTTTGGCTCTGTAATTAGGTGTTGTTCTTTATAGGGAGGTAGTTCTACTGTAGCAACTCTCCAGTAAGAGGACATCTCTCCCTAAAGGACACTTTGGCTCTGTAATTAGGTGTTGTTCTTTATAGGGAGGTAGTTCTACTGTAGCATCTCTCCAGTAAGAGGACATCTCTCCCTAAAGAACACTTTGGCTCTGTAATTAGGTGTTGTCCTTTATAGGGAGGTAGTTCTACTGTAGCAACTCTCCAGTAAGAGGACATCTCTCCCTAAAGGACACTTTGGCTCTGTAATTAGGTGTTGTTCTTTATAGGGAGGTAGTTCTACTGTAGCAACTCTCCAGTAAGAGGACATCTCTCCCTAAAGAACACTTTGACTCTGTAATTAGGTGTTGTTCTTTATAGGGAGGTAGTTCTACTGTAGCAACTCTCCAGTAAGAGGACATCTCTCCCTAAAGGACACTTTGGCTCTGTAATTAGGTGTTGTTCTTTATAGGGAGGTAGTTCTACTGTAGCAACTCTCCAGTAAGAGGACATCTCTCCCTAAAGAACACTTTGACTCTGTAATTAGGTGTTGTTCTTTATAGGGAGGTAGTTCTACTGTAGCAACTCTCCAGTAAGAGGACATCTCTCCCTAAAGAACACCTTGACTCTGTAATTAGGTGTTGTTCTTTATAGGGAGGTAGTTCTACTGTAGCAACTCTCCAGTAAGAGGACATCTCTCCCTAAAGGACACTTTGGCTCTGTAATTAGGTGTTGTTCTTTATAGGGAGGTAGTTCTACTGTAGCAACTCTCCAGTAAGAGGACATCTCTCCCTAAAGAACACTTTGACTCTGTAATTAGGTGTTGTCCTTTATAGGGAGGTAGTTCTACTGTAGCAACTCTCCAGTAAGAGGACATCTCTCCCTAAAGAACACTTTGACTCTGTAATTAGGTGTTGTCCTTTAAAGGGAGGTTGTTCTACTGTATATAATTATTTATAAATAACTCGTAAATAAAAATGTTAATCAAGAACCTTTTTTTTTGGTTTCAAAAAAAAAAAATATTAATAAAAATCTTTTATAAATCTGTTCATCAAGTCTTAATAAAAAGAAATCGAATATTCAAATCAAAATCAATTCAACGCTGCCAATTGCTACTTTATATTATTTATTTGAACAATCAAGCCACGCCACTCCAATCATAGTGGATTGATTTCCAAACTTAAATCTGGTCAGACAATGACTTTCCAGAATATAGTTGCAAGGTTTTCCCACTATGTACTAAGTGCAATTCTCAGCCTGCAACCCCAAGACATATTATTGACTGTATTGACTCATCCATTGATGAGCTATACTCTTCCCCGGCAGACACCATCAAAAGGCTTTACAAGCTTGATACCTTAATGTGATTGAGTGGAGATAAGAAAGAAGAAGACAATCAAGCCACAACTGGAAGGATCAGTTTGGTAATCTAATAACAGAATGGTGTCTGGAATTGGAAGATAGGAAGAGATGGAATAGGGTGAAATGGTGTTCCACGATGACAAACCTCCGTATCTCCGTATCAGTAACAACATTACACACGAGGATGATTGTAACAATTTATTGATAAGGCACACAATTTGGATTATAGATTATAAACAAAGTTAATAAGACCAAATCCAAATAAATAGTGTGTGACGTTTCGGTAACAGCGTTGTTACCATCTTCAGACAAAAGTACTGAATGAGAAATTTTACCACAGCATGGTTTAAATAGTTACTGTTTGTCTGAAGATGGCAACAACGCTGTTACAGAAACGTCACACATTATTTATTTATTTGGATTTGTTGTCTTATTACCTTGTGTTTATTATCTATAATCCAAATTGTGACTTATTATTGATAACAGTAACTGTGGTAAAATTTCTCATTCAGTACTTTTGTCTGAAGATGGTAACAACGCTGTTACCGAAACATCACACACTATTTATTTATTTGGTCTTATTACCTTGTGAAAAAAGGAAGTATTTTTAGGTTTTTCAGCACACAGAAATACATTCATGCATTGTGCAAGTTAACAACACACCTGTTGGTGACCTTTGATGTAATGAACAGATGCTCCTGGTCTGTGAGAAGCAGATGTAGGAGAGTATTGGCCTGAAAAAGATCTATCTCTGATTTGCTCTTTTTTTTCCCCCTTTAAAAGACAATTTCTAAGAAAAAAGTTACCATTTGGAATATAGTTACAGTTAATTTTATACAGTAGAACTACCTCCCTGTAAAGGACAACACCTAATTGCAGAGCCAAAGTGTCCTTTAGGGAGAGGTGTCCTCTTACTGGAGAGTTGCTACAGTAGAACTACCTCCCTGTAAAGGACAACACCTAATTACAGAGCCAAAGTGTCCTTTAGGGAGAGGTGTCCTCTTACTGGAGAGTTGCTACAGTAGAACTACCTCCCTGTAAAGGACAATACCTAATTGCAGAGCCAAAGTGTCCTTTAGGAAGAGGTGTCCTCTTACTGGAGAGTTACTAATTAGTAAAAATGCTAATTTCTTCTTTCTTATCTCCACTCAATCATATTAGGGTAAAGATTGGGTAAAGTAAAATGCGTCTGTCTTTGTCATTAAGACTGGGAGCACTACTCAGTGGCAGGACAACTTAACTCCAAAAGAAATGGCCGCCTCTGACATGAGGAACAGACGTCATGTGCAGCCGCTCCTAACATGGAGTATAAACGCTGCTCACCCTGTATCACTGGATTAGAAGCCCTTACAGGGTACTATCTGCCGGGCCAGCTGAACCCAGGTTTAGACTAACAAGATTTAGAACAGGCCATCTCAAGTTATTGAAGATAGAAAATAACAACAAAATCTACCCCACTTGCCCAAAATGTAGCTTGGCACCTGCAGCTCCAGAACACATTTTGGCATGTATTAGATGTACTAAACAGGACCTTTGGGAAAGGCCGCTGCTTATTATAAAACAACTCGAGGAGCATGGACTCATGGAATTCGTATAATCCTTACACAAGGGGATAAGAAACAACTAACAATGTGTGCTTAAGGCAAGTTAAAAAACATTCTATCAAAGAGGTAGAGCCATGCCTAGTCCAAGCTAGCAAACTATGACATGTTGTAACAAGTGTTGTTACCGGGGGGTCGGTGGAAGGCTGGTTAAACCGTTTGGTTTTCGACCACTACGACCCGGGTTCGATTCCTGCATTGGACACTTTTTTCTGTTTAAAAAAAAAAAATGCTCCAATGGCCCCCCGATTCTTGCAAAAGTCCAACCCCACCAGCGAGTGCAAGTAACCAAACGGGGCTCTGGCACATTTGTAAGTGCAAAGTCGAACTGCTTTCACATGTGTAGACATGTGGTGCGCTTACAGTAAAAAGCAGTCGCTAACTACCCACCATGATTATCATGGCCTGTACCACGTGTACTAGGGATAAGCAAAAAAAAAAGTGTTGTTACCAAACACATCATTATTATTAACAAAAGGCTCCTAATGTTACTGCTTAAATTGATGATAAAGCACAATTTGGATTATAGATTATAATAAAAAGAAAATAAGACCTAATCCAAATAATTTATTAATGTGTGACGTTTCGGCAACAACATTGTCACCATCATCAGACAAAAGAATTAAAAAAAAAAAAATTTGGCTCAGTGGCTGCACATGGCGTCTGTTCCTCATGTCAGAGGCGGTCATTTCTTTTGGAGCTAAGTCAGTGGCCTGCCACTGAGTAGTGCTCCCAGTCTTAATGACAAAGGCAGACACATTCTACTTCACCCAATCATGATGGTTGTCAAACAGTCACCATCAAGGGTCACAACTTGATACCCTAATATGATTGAGTGGAGATAAGAAAGAAGAAGAAGGAACTCTCCCAGTAAGAGGACACCTTTCCCTAAAGGACATTGTGGCTCTGCAATCAGGTGTTGTCCTTTACAGGAAGATTTCACAGTATCTGTAGTTCCAATTAACCAAAGTTCAGTAAAATTTCTCTCTCTCACTAGAGAATAGAGAGTAACGAACTGCCCATTTTCTTAATTAGAATTGTGAATCTCTCCTCAGATGATTTGAATTTTACTAAATACTCTGGGGAACTTTGGCGAAGTTTGTTAGATAGAAATTAAAGGAGAAAATTAGTTTTCAAATGGCTTAACCCTTATTTACCTAAGTATTTTCTGCAGCTCTCCTCTAACTGGGTGGTTAAAGTAATTCTATTATGAAGAGAAAGAGACAAAATCACAATAAGTCGCTTTAATTATTCTAGCCCTTTTGTACCACCACCCCTTTTTCCTTTAGTTTTCCCCGTTTCCTTTGTTTTTTGTTTGTCACAAAAGCATTTTTTCCATTCTATAGAGAACATTTCTCCTCAATTTTTTTGTTTATATGGTTTTCCTCTCCACCAAAACATTTTAAAGGTAAAATTGATAAGGTAATTTTTTTTGGATTATAGATTTAGAATAAAAGAGGTAACAAGACCAATTTATTGAAATGTTTGTGTGACTTTTACAGTGTTGTTATATCATCATCAGACAAAAAAAGTATTAAAATTGGTATGTGTTGTTGTTGTTGTTGTGTCCAATGAAGAGCCTCGATGTCTCTATACATCTCTATCACAGCAATGTTCACTATCTTGGGTGTGTAAAGCTGCTGTTTTGGGTCAATTTTCTGTTGTTGTTGTGTCCAATGAAGAGCCTCAGATGTCTCCATACATCTCTATCACAGCAATGTTCACTATCTTGGGTGTGTAAAGCTGCTGTTTTGGGTCAATTTTCTGTTGTTGTTGTGTCCAATGAAGAGTCTCAGATGTCTCCGTACATCTCTATCACAGCAAAGTTCTCTATCTTGGGTGTGTAAAGCTGCTGTTCTGGGTCAATTTTCTGTTGTTGTCGTGTCCAATGAAGAGCCTCAGATGTCTCCATACATCTCTATCACAGCAAAGTTCTCTATCTTGGGTGTGTAAAGCTGCTGTTCTGGGTCAATTTTCTGTTGTTGTTGTGTCTAATGAAGAGCCTCAGATGTCTCCATACATCTCTATCACAGCAAAGTTCTCTATCTTGGGTGTGTAAAGCTGCTGTTCTGGGTCAATTTTCTCTTGTTGTCGTGTCCAATGAAGAGCCTCAAATGTCTCCATACATCTCTATCACAGCAATGTTCTCTATCTTGGGTGTGTAAATCTGCTGTTCTGGGTCAATTTTCTCTTGTTGTCGTGTCCAATGAAGAGCCTCAGATGTCTCCATACATCTCTATCACAGTAATGTTCTCTATCTTGGGTGTGTAAATCTGCTGTTCTGGGTCAATTTTCTGTTGTTGTCGTGTCCAATGAAGAACCTCAGATGTCTCCATACATCTCTATCACAGTAATGTTCTCTATCTTGGGTGTGTAAATCTGCTGTTCTGGGTCAATTTTCTGTTGTTGTCGTGTCCAATGAAGAACCTCAGATGTCTCCATACATCTCTATCACAGCAATGTCCTCTATCTTGGGTGTGTAAAGCTACATCTGTATTGTGGGTCAATTTTCTGTTGTTGTTGTGTCCAATGAAGAGTCTCAGTTGTCTCCGTACATCTCTATCACAGCAATGTTCTCTATCTTGGATGTGTAAAGCTGCTGTTCTGGGTCAATTTTCTGTTGTTGTTGTGTCCAATGAAGAGTCTCAGTTGTCTCCGTACATCTCTATCACAGCAATGTTCTCTATCTTGGGTGTGTAAAGCTGCTGTTCTGGTTCAATTTTCTGTTGTTGTTGTGTCCAATGAAGAGCCTCAGATGTCTCCATACATCTCTATCACAGTAATGTCTTCTATCTTGGGTGTGCAAAGCTGCTGTTCTGGGTCAATTTTCTGTTGTTGTCATGTCCAATGAAGAGCCTCAGATGTCCCCATACATCTCTATCACAGCAATGTTCTCTATATTAGGTGTGTAAAGCTGCTGTTCTGGGTTAATATTCTGTTGTTGTGTCCAATGAAGAGCCTCAGATGTCTCCATACATCTCTATCACAGCAATGTTCTCTATCTTGGGTGTGTAAAGCTGCTGTTCTGGGTCAATTTTCTGTTGTTGTTGTGTCCAATGAAGAACCTCAGATGTCTCCATACATCTCTATCACAGCAATGCCCACCATCTCTGGTGTGTAAAGCTGCATCTGTATGTTTGTTGTCTATATATGTTTGTTGATGATGGTGCTGAAATGGCACAAACATTGTAGTAATTTTGGATTTGTTTTGAAGATCATTTGTTTCGGTTGAAAGTTTGATTGTAAAAAATATATATGGCTATATCAACCTATTTCTTTGTATTTAGTACTCGACATTTCAGTCACTTGCTGTTACTCCTCTCATCAGTGGAATGAAGATGTCAGCATTCCTCTTTAATCACCATTTCTCTGAGGAGAATGACAGTCTTTCTTCTTTTTATTTCCACTCAATCATATTAGGGTATCAAGTTGTGACCCTTGATGGTGTCTGTTTGACAACCATTATTTATTTTTTTTTGCTTATCCCTAGTACACATGGTACAGGCCATGATAATCATGGTGGGTAGTTAGCGACTGCTTTTACTGTAAGCGCACCACATGTCTGCACATATGAAAAGAAGTTCGACTTTGCACTTACAAATGTGCCAGAGCCCCGTTTGGTTACTTGCACTCGCTGGTGGGGTTGGACTTTTGCAAGAATCGGGGGCCATTGGAGCATTTTTTTTTTTTTTTTTTCAATCAGAAAAAAGTGTCCAATGCGGGAATCGAACCCGGGTTGTAGTGGTCGAAAATCAAACGGTTTAACCAGCCTTCCACCGACCCCCAAAAATTTAAAAATTGGTTGATGTAGCCATATAAAAACCCCAATGCTCCATTTTTCCAACACCTAGTGTAAAAAAAATATATTTCGTCTTGTTACCTCTTTTAAAAAAGGTAAAATAATTTTTTTCAAAAAAAATGTTCTTTTTAAAAACCCCAAATGCTTCCATCTTTCCAACACCAAGTGTAACAACCTTGTGTCTAATAAAAGCCATATCCTCACCTGTCAAAAAAAAAAACATAATAATAACACACGTGCGCCATCTGTTCTCTCTAGTAGATTGGAATATGTAATGTCTTCCTCAGTTACTATTGGCTGTAATAGAGGTGGATCCTGACTAGTATTCCTTCAAATTGACCCTACAGCCAATCAGCATCCTTGTATAGCTTCATCTCCCATATAGAAGTTCCCCCATCAAGGAATCTCTCTTTTCTTTCTTTCTTCCTCAATGATAAAGCACAATTTGGATTATAGATACGAGAACAATAATGTCACTTGCCTACTAGGATTTGGGTTTGTGACCCTGTGCGAAGTCCAATCTCCAACTTGCACATCATGATAAACATGCCATTTTTACATTTGACCTCGCAATGTTTCCATCTATATTTTGGCCATAGATTTGGCCTAGCCACTTTACCAGTTGTACACCTGATAAGGCACAATTTCTTGTTTAAATTATCTTGTTTAAACACTTGATAACAGTACTATTTAAGAACTTGCTGTGATATTTTTTCTCATTTATTCTTTTGTCTGATGATGATGGTGACAATGCTGTTGCCGAAACGTCACACACTAATAAATTATTTGGATTAGGTCTTATTTTCTTTTACAGCTGTACACCTCTTTGGCAGATTGTGTGTATTCCATGAGATACCTTGTGGATCTCATGGAATAAAGTTTTCCCTACGCTGAGACAAGGGCCATTAGCCTGAAAACATGGTCTTGCATATCATGATAAACATGCTTTTTGACCCAGCTATGTTTCCATGGAAAGGAAGGGCATGTAATATGATGGAAATGGGATTGTCAACCATGGTGGCACGTCCATTTTTTTGGGTCCTATTTACATATCCTGTCTTTGTATTTTACTACGGCAATGTTTTCGACATAGGGGGGGGGGGGGGGAGTAAATGTTGCAATTTTTTATTTAAGGAAAGAAAGAATATTTTCCCAATTTTTATTTATTTCAACCCACAAAACGCGATATCCCGGCTAGGGATAATTACGTCGATTTACATTTTTTAAAACAGAAACAGTTATAAACATATTATACAAGAAAAAGTAATAAAAAAACAATATATTAGGAACCTGAACCTTTCAGGTTAGAAAGATAATCATAAATATATTTACAAAAATAGTTAATAATTCTCTCTGCTATTTACAAATTGATATAGATCTACAACATTGTCTGTTGTCTAGCGGTGAAGAAGAGTGGGCATTCTAGCAGTAGGTGTCTTAAGTCCTGGAATTCGTTGCTACAATGACAGCTAGAGTCTCTATTTTCCCAATGGTGAATCTGCCTGGAGGGTTCACCATTGATGAATAAGTCAGGTCTTTCCGATTTTTAAATTTCTTTTCAACAATTTGTCTTGATTGATTTTTTATTAGTGATTTAAAAAATATAGCAGTAAATTGTCGCGAGGAAAAATAATTAACTAGGCCTTCGAGTTACTTTAAATATATATTTAATGAGTTATATGAGAGATTTTAAATATAAAATAAGAGTTACTATTTACATGAGCCAAATCGACCCAGCTGTTAGAGCAAGAGGGGAGAACTGAGTTTTCCTACCTTCCACGTGACGCCACTGTTTACCCCGACTGGTCGGTCTAGATAAGAGGGAATACCAGGAAACTCTGTCCACCTGACAATATAAATACATGAATGCTCATATTTTTTAATATACAGTAGAACTTCCACAAGCGGGACATATTTGTTAGAAGACACCTCTCTATAAAGGACAGTTTACATTATTAGGATTACCATTTTTACAAATTATCTTCTCTTTGGTAAGAGGATATCTCTCTCTAAGGCACACTTTGAAACTGATAAGGTACAATTTGGATTATCTACTTATATATTTGCCTTATTCTGTCTGTTTGTTTGTCTGTTTGTCTGAAGCTCACGGATAGAATGCGCGCCCATTGGCTGCCAGCAAACACGTGACCTCCCTGCCCACCCCCCTCTAGACAACCCTGTTATCAGCTGTGTGATACATACACCTGTCTATAGCGGCCAATCTAGACAACCCTGTTATCAGCAGTGTGTTACATCCACCTGTCTATACAGACCGCCCTGTCTATAGCGGTCACTTTAGGCAACCCTGTTATCAGCAGTGTGATACATACACCTGTCTATACAGACCACCCTGTCAATAGCGACCACTCTAGACAACCCTGTTATCAGCTGTGTGGTACATCCACCTGTCTATACAGACCACCTGTATATAGCGGCCATTCTAGAAAACCCTGTTATCAGCCGTGTGATACATACACCTGTCTATAGCGGCCACTCTAGACAACCCTGTTATCAGCTGTGTGATACATCCACCTGTCTATACAGACCACCCTGTCTATAGCGGTCACTTTAGGCAACCCTGTTATCAGCAGTGTGATACATACACCTGTCTATACAGACCACCCTGTCTATAGCGACCACTCTAGACAACCCTGTTATCAGCTGTGTGATACATCCACCTGTCTATACAGACCACCTGTATATAGCGGCCATTCTAGAAAACCCTGTTATCAGCTGTGTGATACATACACCTGTCTATAGCGGCCACTCTAGACAACCCTGTTATCAGCTGTGTGATACATCCACCTGTCTATACAGACCACCCTGTCTATAGCGGTCACTTTAGGCAACCCTGTTATCAGCAGTGTGATACATACACCTGTCTATACAGACCACCCTGTCTATAGCGGTCACTTTAGGCAACCCTGTTATCAGCAGTGTGATACATACACCTGTCTATACAGACCACCCTGTCTATAGCGACCACTCTACAGCTGTGTGATACATCCACCTGTCTATACAGACCACCCTGTCTATAGCGGCCACTCTAGGCAACCCTATTATCAGCTGTGTGATACATCCACCTGTCTATACAGACCACCCTGTCTATAGCGGTCACCTTAGGCAACCTTGTTATCAGCTGTGTGATACATACACCTGTCTATACAGACCACCCTGTCAATAGCGACCACCCAAGACAACGTTTTTAAAATATATTCGCACTCGGGTAAAACCGGGCGTTGCCCGGGCTATTCGTCTAGTAGATTATAAACACAAGGTAATAAGACCACATCCTAATGATAAGGTACAATTTGGATTATAGATTACTAGCGAACCCGGCCACGCTTTGCTGTGGCTAAATTGTAATATGTTAAATTAACATTATACTAAACTATTCAGTACAGTAAAGTTAATAGTCACTCATAAAGATAAAAATGTTTTAGCCGATCTAAAGCCCTACGGGATTGAAAATGGAACGTTACGTTAAATTTTGAAAGTGATTTTTATATATATAGATAATATAGCCCTTCATTGTAATCATTAATTATAAGCACTGCATTAATAAATGTCAGTGAACTCGTTTATATGTATTGTTTTTTGTTTTCGAGATATTCTAATAGAACGTTCTCACATTTTCCGTAAAATATTTATATATGCACAAACACAGAATATATTCACTATGTCTTAATTTCGCTACAATTATTGTTATAAATATTATTCTAAAATAATTCGCCAGAAATCGTCCGGGTAGTATACTAAACAACTTCCCAAAGTTTCATGGCAAACATCTAAAATAAAATAATACTTTTAATACTTTGCTACAATATTAAAAAGAGGGGGGCTTAGGTGTTTAAAATGTAGAATGTGCTCTAAATAGTATTACATAGAGCCTTCATAACAAACATATCTAAAATAAACCAATCAAAATATAATAATGCTGTAAAAACAGACCTTGCTACAATAATATAAAAGAAATGAAAATAATAAAAGACACCCACGCTGAGCCTCGAACCTAGGTTTGTTACAAATATTATTAAAAAATTGTTTATGTTAATTTTTATTTTAAAAAGCCTACATTTTAAATAAAATAATATTTTTAATAATTTGCTACAATAATATAAAAGAAATGAAAAAAAAAAAAAAACCACCCACGCTGAGCCTCGAACCTAGGTTGCGGGGGTACGAAGCCGTGTACCTAACCTATAGGCTAAGCGTGACGTTACAAATAAGCTCATGCGAGGCTATTTCAGGCCATACGTCTGCCGCGAGGGGGCGCTGATTGCGAGTGAATTTACGTTTTATTGTAAATAAAAATGCAACGAAAGGTTATTTCTAAAGAGTAATTAGCCAGAAACCATCCCGGTAGTATACTAAACATCTTCCCAAAGTTTCATCACGATTGGTTGAGCGATGTAGAAGATTATCACTGACGAACGGACGGACCAACGGACCAACAAACATCCATTTTTATATATATAGAAGATAAACACAAGGTAATAAGACCACATCCTAATGATAAGGTACAATTTGGATTATAGATTATAAACACAAGGTAATAAGACCACATCCTAATGATAAGGTACAATTTGG
Source organism: Cordylochernes scorpioides (assembly GCA_030710605.1). NCBI lineage: Eukaryota > Metazoa > Arthropoda > Arachnida > Pseudoscorpiones > Chernetidae > Cordylochernes > Cordylochernes scorpioides. The sequence continues at coordinate 95,020,627 of CP092865.1, read as the reverse complement.
ATTATAGATTATAAACACAAGGTAATAAGACCACATCCTAATTATAAGGTACAATTTGGATTATAGATTATAAACACAAGGTAAAAAGACCACATCCTAATGATAAGGTACAATTTGGATTATAGATTAGAAACACAAGGTAAAAAGACCACATCCTAATGATAAGGTACAATTTGGATTATAGATTATAAACACAAGGTAAAAAGACCACATCCTAATGATAAGGTACAATTTGGATTATAGATTATAAACACAAGGTAATAAGACCACATCCTAATGATAAGGTACAATTTAGATTATAGATTATAAACACAAGGTAATAAGACCAAATCCTAATGATAAGGTACAATTTGGATTATAGATTATAAACACAAGGTAACAAGACCACAACCTAATGATAAGGTACAATTTGGATTATAGATTATAAACACAAGGTAATAAGACCACATCCTAATGATAAGGTACAATTTAGATTATAGATTATAAACACAAGGTAATAAGACCAAATCCTAATGATAAGGTACAATTTGGATTATAGATTATAAACACAAGGTAATAAGACCACATCATAATGATAAGGTACAATTTAGATTATCTCTATATATATATAAAAGTCAATTTCTGTCTGTCTGTCTGTTTCGCGATAAACTCAAAAACTACTGAACCAATTGGTACCAAATTTTGCATGTCGCTTTTTATAAACCTGAGGAAAATTTTCGGCTGCATTTTGATTAGTATTTTTGGCTATTTCTTTTTTTCATTTGAAGAACTTTTTTTACGCGGACTAATCCGGAATGGAATGAATACCTAAATATGGCCATTTTTTTAAGCATCGGTGGTTCAGTGGTAGAATGCTCGCCTGCCACGCGGGGGGCCCGGGTTCGATTCCCGGCCGATGCATTTTTTTTTACAATTTTTAAAACTCATTTATATTATATATAATATAAATATATATTATTTTATCAACTATTTTAATCAAATCAATTATTAAAACTATATTTTTAGTCAGAAAATGATGATGACGATATTGCTGTATCATGTTTGATTATTAGATACATAATTATATCGGGAAAAATTCCAAAAAGCAGAGACCACGGGTGAAACCAGTTCATTATTTTGTACGCAGGAACAAAATTCTAACAGAAAAACATTCATTCGAGCAGAAAACAAAAGCCAGATCATCTTTCTATAAAAATATCGCTTCTCAGACACAAAGTTTGGAGCGGGACGTTTCACAAAAGTGACATCCACGGTGCCAATTTATAATTGTAACGAATATTATTTGAATAAAAACATTTAATCGGGTAAAACCCGGGCGTTGCCCGGGTCATTCGGCTAGTAGATTATAAACACAAGGTAATAAGACCACATCCTAATGATAAGGCACAATTTGGATTATAGATTATAAACACAAGGTAATAAGACCACATCCTAATGATAAGGTACAATTTGGATTATAGATTATAAACACAAGGTAATAAGACTATTATTTATTTGGTCTTATCACCTTGTGTTTTTAACCCTTAACTGGACGGGTGGATTTTTCTTACGTAACTGGACGGGTTGGGTAGATTCAACCCACCTATGTAACTTTATGAAATAAGCGCTAAATAATGATTGAAATCAATATTTAAAAAAATGTTTAATTAATATATAGTTAATATACAGATTTTGACTTTAAAAATTCTGAATATAATCTATTTACAGTTTTAAAAAATTATAAAGAAATGTTATTGCAAACGCTTAGTTGACATACAGAGCAAAGGGTTTTTATTTTTACTGCGTTTTTTGATGGACATTTGTAGCACCATTTTGGAATATCAAATTGTTGTGGCATCGTAGATTCCCTTGATGTACTTGAATCATCATTTTTCTTGAATTGTCGTCTGTAATTCCCGCAGGTGAGAATTGAGATTACGTGTGGCCAGGTGTTCATCAGTCAATGCTCTCCCAAGATCAACAATAAAATAACTCCTTTCTTTTTTACCTTTTCTATCAATCTGATTACCGATTTTTTTTTTTTTTTGAAACATGGAGACTAAAGTGGTTGTTCCAGAGAAACTAAAAATAGAGGTTCCTGATTCTCTATTAGGGTGCGGTTGAAATTGTGGTGAATCTAAGGTTTGTTCTTTCTCATCGTTTCTAAATATGTAAGACCATGTTCTTTCAACTTATCAACTAATTCTACTGAAGTGAATCAATTGTCTGCTGGAATATTTCTTCCAAAGTGTGTTCGACTAATCTATAAAACATATTTTGGGATGGCAGGGATAGTTCTCTCTGTTGACTTGATTGATTATTCTACTTATCCAAAGAAAGAAGTGTTATTTTATAAAAAGGAAGCCAAAAATAGCGGAAGATAGAGACTCAAGTATGAGCCACGAGCTAACACTGACATGAAAAATTCTCACGCTTCTGGACGGGCTGGGCGGAATCCGCCCACACATGCAAATTTAACCCCCCTCCCAAAACTGAAATTTATAAACGATGGATGGAAAATGTTTGTATCACTGTAAAATTAGAATACATGAAATCTGGTAGCTCTAGGTAAACGAAAAATATATATTTTTCCTATATTAAATTTATGCATGGGCAGAATCTACCCAACCCGTCCAGTTAAGGGTTAATCAATCTATTATCCAAATTGTGCGTTATCATCCAATTCAAAAGTTCTTTTTTTCTTTTTTTTTTTTTTAATATCAAAATAAAAGGTAATAAGACCAAATCCAAATAAATAGTGTGTTGGTGTGTGATTTGGTTGATTTAGTTTGATTTGATTTGGATTTGGTCTTATTACCTTGTATATCTAATCTATAATCCAAATTGTACCTCATCATTAAACATCAAAATGTATTATAATATGAAAGAAAATAAGACCTAATCCAAATAATTTATTAGTGTGTGACGTTTCGGCAACAACATTGTCCCCATCATCAGACAAAAGAATAAATGCTTAATAAATCCATTTATTCTTTTGTCTGATGAGGGTGACAATGTTGCACTCGGGGGAATTCCCGGGCGAAGCCGGGTCATTCGTCTAGTAGATTATAAACACAAGGTAATAAGACCAAATCCAAATAAATAAATAGTGTGTGACGTTTCAGTAACAACGTTGTTACCATCTCCATTCAGCACTTTTGTCTGAAGATGGTAACAACGCTGTTACCGAAACGTCACACACTATTTATTTGGATTTGGTCTTATTACCTTGTGTTTAAGAGTCAATAAAGTAAAATTTCTTGACCTTGCCAAGATTCCATATTGCCAAATATGCATATCCCACATTGTTGCATACCCAAGAATATATATTACTAGCGGATGTACCCGGCTTCGCCCGGGTTTTACCCGAGTAAAGGTTTGTATAATGAACATGCCGAAATGTCACACACTAATAAATTATTTGGATTAGGTCTTATTTTCTTTCATTATAATCTATACTCCAAATTGTGCTTTTTCAAAATGTATTGTTTCAAGAGTCCCTCCCTCCCAAGATTGGAGAGAAAATACACAGAAGAGAGAGACAAAACACTTTCCTTCTCAGTCAAGGAGTTTTTTTTTTATTATCATCAAATAGAGGTCGTTTATAATCATCAGACGGAGCTTCTTCCTGTTTAGCGGTCCTCACAACCTCCTCTCATACATTTTGTTTGCCTCCTGGTCTTTTAAAAAAAATTTTTTTTTTACTATCTTCTCTTAGGTACACGCCTATTCGGCGGTACAAATAAAAAAAAAAAAGCCAATTGAATTTCAAGTTGATAAGGCACAATTTGGATTATTAATATATATAGTCACGACTGTCTGTCGTGGCCTCTGTCACGGATAATATACAGTTATCATCGTCATGCGTTCTTAATTCTGTCACCGTTTGCTTTTGGTTCAGTGGTAGAATGCTCGCCTGCCACGCGGGTGCCCCGGGTTCGATTCCCGGCCGATGCATTATTTTTTTTTTACAATTTTTAAAACTCATTTATATATTATACAAGAATGACATCCACGGCGCCAATTTATAATTGTAACGTATAGTATTTGAATAAAAGCATTTAATCGGGTAAACCCCGGGCGTTGCCCGGGTCATTCGGCTATAGATAATAAACACAAGGTAATAAGACTAAATCCAAATAAATAAAAAGTGTGTGACGTTTCTGTTACAGCATTGTTACCATCTTCAGACAAAAGTGAAGTATTCAGCACTTTTGTATGAAGATGGTAACCCATGAGAGGACACTTGTGCTAGAAGACACTTCTCTACAGTAGAACAAACTCCATGAGAGGACACTTGCGTTAGAGGACACCTCTCTACAGTAGAACAAACTCCATGAGAGGACACTTGCGTTAGAGGACACCTCTCTACAGTAGAACAAACTCCATGAGAGGACACTTGTGTTAGAGGACACCTCTTTACAGTAGAACAAACTCCATGAGAGGACACTCCCGCTAGAGGACACCTCTCTACATTAGAACAACCTGCATGAGAGGACACTCACGCTAGAGGACACTTCTCTACAGTTGTTGGGAATAGAATGTTAATTTTCTTATAGATTTATATTTTTCTAAATATATGTAAATTTAATCCATTATAAGAAACATATTTGTCATATGTAAATATTTATATGTATATATATTCGTGACAAAAAATAAAATGTTATGTTGACTGGTTAGAGTTGTGTGGTTTTTCTCGGCCCGCTCTCGAGAGGTCTACGCCTTGGTTGATACCTGCCTTAGACACTTCCGTAGATTTGACTTCTTGGGAATCGCTCTTCTCTACCTTTGAGATTCCACGGTTTTTTTCCTCCCCGGGACCAGAATAAGAGACTTCGGGCGTCTGGGCAAAATAGAGCCTGGGCGCTACGCCGCTGAACGCGACATTTGGCATCCCAGCCGGGACTCGAGGAGAAAGCCGTGCTTATATTTGGAACCCTTTTGGATCAGAAGATGGAGAGAGAAGAAGCACTAGAGAGACTCAAGAAGAAGAGAACCATACTCCGCACGTCTTTATCCAAGTACGGGAAAAGAATAGAGGAATATGACGTGCACAAGGAGTGTGACCACGAGGAACTGCTGGGGCAGCTTTCGGATGTCTACGAAGAACTGAGGCGGGTAGACGAAGAAATCGGTAAGCTGATTGACATCAAAGATCTAGAGAAAGATCTAAAGATGGTAGAGGAATACCGGGAAAAGGCCGTGGCGTGGAAATATTTGCTAAAGAAAAGAAGTCTGGTGGTAGCGGAAGGAATGCAGAGGGAAACTGCAACTGCCACGAAGAAGGAATATCCAGGAGAAATCAGTCGACCGACTCTAACTGGGATGGTTAAGTTACCCAAATTAACAATGGAAAGATTCTACGGGGAAATTAGCCAGTGGTTAACTTTTTGGAATGCCTTCGATTCATCAATCAATAAGAATGAATACTTGACCAAGATAGATAAATTTAACTATCTTAAAGCCTACTTGGGTGGAACGGCGGCCCAAACTGTGGAAGGATTTTGCCTATCTGAGGAAAATTACGATAAGGCCGTTGAATTGTTGAAGAAACGCTTCGGAAAAAGGGAAAGGTTGATCGACGTGCATATGAACAACCTCTTGGCCTTGAAACCACTTAGAGTGACAAAGGACGTGGGGGCTTTCAGAGAATTGTACGGCAGAATCCTGGTGCAGATTAGAAGTTTGGAGTCATTGGGTGTTGTCGTTGATAGCTACGGTAACTTATTGTGCCCTTTACTCCTCAAGCTATTGCCATCAGACTTAAAGCTTGAATTACATCGGGAATTCACAGGAGCTTTTTCTCTTGGAGATTTGATTGAATTTTTGGAGAGACAATTGATTGCATTAGAAAGCACGTTCGGCACGCGGGACGAAATAACAGCCGGCCAACCATCAAATGAGCACCCTCAGTCACAAAGCTCTATCGTGAAGTATCGAAGAAATAAGAGGAATCCCCTGCCCACGGCTGCTGGTTTTTTGAATGTCTCTGAAGCAGATAAAGAGAAAGTGCTGGATGTGGAACAAGGAATGGATATGAGGATCTGCGATGGAAGCAGTTTGGAAATCGGGATGAGTGAGAAGCCAAGTGTTGTCGGAGTTACCCTGATGAAAGGAGTTGATCCAGCTTCTATTAAGGAAGATGCTGAGATGGTGGTATCATCCGAGCAAATGGTAAAGGAGCCATCCAAGCAGATTGCTGTTGAAGAAAGTAATAAGGCTCAAGTAGTAAGAGAGCGCTGTGCTGAAGACGGTGAAAAGGCTCAAGTCAAGAAGAAGTCTGTTGTAGAAGTTGATGAAAGTAATAGGGCTGAAGTTGAGAAAGAATCCGTTGAAGCAGATAAAGAGAAAGTGCTGGATGTGGAACAAGGAATGGATTCAAAGAACACCGAAGAAGTGAAGCTGCTCTATGTAAAACAAGGTACCGATTTAAGGATGGCAGAAAGGCCATATGCAGAACAAGGTAATGAGCCTAAGGAAGACGGAGTACAAGACTCTGAAAATGAGCCTAAGGGCGACGGAGTAAAGGATTCTGAAGCTGAAACCAAGGATAATGAAGTGGAGGATTCTGGAACTGCAATTGAGGCTTGTGAATCGGTGAGCAACTCTAAAGCGGTAGCTGAAGGCGCGGATCAAGTGGAGATTGCAGATGGTGAGGCTGAGTCCATTGATGATATTGAGGAAAGAGTTGTCAGAGTTCCAGCATCGAGTAAATTGATGGAAGCAGGACAGATAGGAGATGCGGAATTTAAAGTAAAGGGATACTATTTGCCTGATCGCCCTGTATGTGGGTGTGACTCCAGGGCTGCGCCTGTACGGCCAGCGAAAGACGGCGCTTCCTATCGAGGACGAAACGGATTCTCGTTGAAGCGATATATGAAGAGGATACACAGTCTGCTGAGAAGAATCCCTGAGATAAGGATAAAGCTTCGGAGGAATAAGTTCGGAGTTGTGGCCGACCTGAAAAGATATTTCCAGATGATCGCCATCAGAGATAATGATTGGGACTACCTCAAATTTCTTTGGAAAAAAAAGATGGACAACTGATGGTTTTGAGCGGGAAATCGTTGTAGACGATTTTGGTTGAGTGCCCGTGCCTCTAAATCCGGAAGAAAAGTAAATGGTTGAATGATGATGCATGGTTGGAGAAGGTGAAACGCTTTCTAAGCAGGGTTGCACTGTCCAGATCACCTATGTGAGGAGAGAGCCAATAGAAAAAGGTTCAATTGGCAAATATCTTCCAAGCAATGGAATGTAACTTGTATCGAAGGAAACTGTTTCTGGAGCTGCAGTAACTCCAATGTTATATACTCCGGCCAGTTCTCCAAAGGGGCAAGTGCCTACTCCAGCGAAAAGGTCTTAATTTGGGAGACAAGTCTCCAGAAAGTCTGGTGAAAGTGCTAGACCGGAAAGGATTGCGAATCCTGTAGATCATAGGACTATTATATTGAGTGGTTTGAGATCTCTAAGGAAGAGTTCAGAGTCCTATGACTGCTGTAGGCCTGCAGACGATACCTCTGGGCCTTCAGACGATACCTCTAAGCCTAAAGACGATGCCTCGGCATAAGATCCTGATTCTTCAGGATGTAAAGCTCAATGTTCTCAAGAGGTTCCAGAAATTGCAATGGAAGATAACTGGGCGACTTTTGTAATGAATCGAGTTATGGAGATCCGATCTCTCAGTGAGACAGAGGATTGGTGTCGTGTACCAGGATGTTTGAATCCAGCGGATTTACCATCACGGGGGTGCTTAGCCGATTCTCTGGAGAGATCGAAGTGGTGGGAGGGCCCGAGTTGGTTGAGAAGACCAAGAAGAGATTGGCCCCATAGGGAAATATACCCTGACCCAGATATTGTGAACTCGGAAAAGAGAAAGATTGTTTTAAAATCAACTCAATTGAAAGGGCTAGTCTTCAGAAGAGATTCCTGACGGAGTATTTTGGATTCTTAAGACAAGAGACTAGAAGACGCTCGAAGACAAGACCTATCAAGGTGGGAGATCTGGTGTTGATTGGACAAGATAACGCTAAGCGAGTCAATTGGCCTTTGGCGAGAGTTGTGGAGGTCTACCCTGGCCGAGATGGACCTGTGAGGGTCGCCAAGTTGAGAACCAGCAAGGGCGTCCAGATTAGGCCTGTTCAACGGCTCTACAATTTAGAGATACCCGCCGATCTGGGGAGTACCTTGAGGAGTATACAGTCGGAACCACGCCGGGGAGGCTCCCGGGGAGAGGCCAGTGAAGACCCTGCGAAGATGGCCCGGTCCTAAAGAACTGGAATGAACGGTCGTTTCCCAACTATTGGTTGAGTTTCTGTAGAAAAAACTCAAGGTGGGAGTATGTTGGGAATAGAATGTTAATTTTCTTATAGATTTATATTTTTCTAAATATATGTAAATTTAATCCATTATAAGAAACATATTTGTCATATGTAAATATTTATATGTATATATATTCGTGACAAAAAATAAAATGTTATGTTGACTGGTTAGAGTTGTGTGGTTTTTCTCGGCCCGCTCTCGAGAGGTCTACGCCTTGGTTGATACCTGCCTTAGACACTTCCGTAGATTTGACTTCTTGGGAATCGCTCTTCTCTACCTTTGAGATTCCACGGTTTTTTTCCTCCCCGGGACCAGAATAAGAGACTTCGGGCGTCTGGGCAAAATAGAGCCTGGGCGCTACGCCGCTGAACGCGACAACAGTAGAACAAACTCCATGAGAGGACACTTGCGTTAGAGGACACCTCTCTACAGTAGAACAAACTCCATGAGAGGACACTTGTGTTAGAGGACACCTCTTTACAGTAGAACAAACTCCATGAGAGGACACTTGTGTTAGAGGACACCTCTTTACAGTAGAACAAACTCCATGAGATGACACTTGTGTTAGAGGACACCTCTTTACAGTAGAACAAACTCCATGAGAGGACACTTGTGTTAGAGGACACCTCTTTACAGTAGAACAAACTCCATGAGAGGACACTTGCGTTAGAAGACACCTCTCTACAGTAGAACAAACTCCATGAGAGGACACTCACGCTAGAGGACACCTCTCTACATTAGAACAACCTGCATGAGAGGACACTAACGCTAGAGGACACCTCTCTATAAATGAGAATTTTCATTTGCAAAATTACCCTTTTTACTCTATAGTAACTCTCCAGTAAGAGGACATCTCTCCCTCTAAAGGACACTTTGTTTCTGCAATTGGGTGTTGTCCTTTACAGGGAGGTATTTATACTGTATAGCGATAGAGGAATACCTGTTTTATATGCCATTGCAGCCCCAGTCCTAATTGAAGTTCTACCTTCTTATTACCACCATTGTTTTCTACAGATGTGGCAATTATGTATATAGAGGTGTTGAGGACGCTCTTACAAAAGTGTTACGTGGAACAGATAACTTGTATCCTAATTATCCGTGGACAAGTAGGTAACACCCTCGATTCCCAACAGTCATGAAAACCGGGATTGTATCCCGCGTTAAAATTTGTTTAATATGTGAATAACCTTCACATATTATTCACTGTTTCAATTATCATGAACTAGGTTGCTCTTGTTGAGCGGTACCTATTAATGTTATTTTAAACCAGTGACCCGATTTTGCCCGTTCTATGAACAGAACATATGAAAAAGGCACAAGGGAACTCTTGCAACCAGATAATAAACTTACTTTTAAAGAAATAGAGACAGTAGCCAAAAAAAAAACAAGAACTGGAGGATCCCACCTAAGCACAGCTAGTACAATGGTGCGGACCCAGGAGGAGCTCTGAACCTCAGACAGCATCAAACAACACTAACAAGATTTAGAACAGGCCATCTCAAACCATTGAAGATAGAAAATAATAACAAAATCTACCCCCACATGCCCAAAATGTAGCTTGGCACCGGCAGCTCCAGAACACATTTTGGCTTGCATTAGATGCACTAACCTTTGGGAGAGGCTGTTGCTTTTCATCAAACAGCTTAAAAGAAACTATATTTAATATATACTTATGGACAAAACTTAAGGAAGTTGTACATTTTTAGAATGCATATCGGGATTCAGACAATAACTGAAAGATATTACAGTGATCTTTATTGAAGACACACGAGATAGCCCAGTGTGAATAAAATTTCTTCCATCTCCTTCAAATAAATCGATGACCAACAATATCAGACTTTCCACTTTCTTAAGTTTTGTCCATGAGTATAAACACAAGGTAATAAGTCTGAATATTTGGTCTGAAGATGGAAACAATGCTGTTACCGAAAGGTCACACACTATTAATTTATTTGGAGATAGTCTTATTACCTTGTGTTTATTGTGCCTTATCATCCATGAGTATAAATATACAGTATAAACTCTCCAATTTAACCGACTATAATTCAACACTTTACCTAAATTTAACCATTTTTTCAAATCCCAATCAGTCTATTTAATTTAACCAAACAAGGTAATAAGACCAAATCCAAATAAATAAATATTGTGTGACGTTTCGGTAACAGCATTGTTACCATCTTCAGACAAAAGTACTGAATCTGTACTATCATTCAGTACTTTTGTCTGAAGATGGTAACAACGCTGTTACCGAAACTTTACACAATATTTATTTATTTGGATTTGGTCTTATTACCTTGTTTTATAATCTATAATCCAAATTGTGCCTTATTAATTTAACCGACTATAATTCAACACACTCTATACCTTAATTCAACAGAAAAACCAGATAAGGCACAATTTGAATTATAGATTATAAACACAAGGTAATAAGACCACATCCTAATGATAAGGTACAATTTGGATTATAGATTATAAACACAAGGTAATAAGACCACATCCTAATGATAAGGTACAATTTGGATTATAGATTATAAACACAAGGTAACAAGACCACATCCTAATGATAAGGTACAATTTGGATTATAGATTATAAACACAAGGTAATAAGACCACATCCTAATGATAAGGTACAATTTGGATTATAGATTATAAACACAAGGTAATAAGACCACATATTTATTTGGATTTGGTCTTATTAACTTGTGTTTAACAGAAAAATCTGATTCCCCCTTTTAAGGGGGTGTTGAATTGAAAGAAGTTTTGGACTATATATATTTACATCTTTTTCCATAAATGTATACTTACCAGAGTTTTGAGAGAGAGAGAGAGAGAAGCCATATTTGATTGTTTCAACTCTAACTTTTAAGAAGGGAGAGCTTCAAGTTTAACCATTTCTCCTCAGTTTTAAACATCAAATGCCAACCTTAATCCTGTCTTGTCATTCTACCTATCAACTTTTTGATTCAAAATTGCTGAGTAGACATGAGACTATATGTATATATGTGTGGAGTGTGTGTAATATTCTTGGGTATGCAACAATGTAGGATATGCATATTTGGCAAGATGGAATCTTGGCAAGGTCAAGATATTTTACTTTATTGACTCTTGTTTACCCATCTTAAGAGGGTTAAGGAGAAAAAATATATTTTGTTTCTCTAAATCTATAAATATAACTCTTTTTTTTTTCCAAATCCAAATAAATAAATAGTGTGTGACGTTTCGGTAACAGCATTGTTACCATCTTCAGACAAAAGTACTGAATGGAGATGGTAATAACACTGTTACCGAAACATCACACACTTTTTATTAGGATGTGGTCTTATTACCTTGTGTTTATAATCTATAATCCAAATTGTGCCTTATCATTTATTGACTCTTGTTTACCCCATCTTGTACTTAAGAGGGTGAAAGAGAAAAATTATATTTTGTTTCTCTAAATCTATAAATATAACTCAATTTTTTTTGCGTAAACTTACAAGGTCATATTAACTTGTACCTTGTAGGCAGTCAGACTTTCACCAAAGTGTGCCTGGATCATGGTGCCATGATCAACGAAAGCTGCACCCCTATACCCCATTCCATGAGATCATGAACTCATGGAATTCGTGTAATCTTTACACAAGGGGGATAAGAAGCAACAACCATGTACAGTAGAACCTGTAAAGGACAATACCTAATTGCAGAGCCAAAGTGTCCTTTAGGTAGATGTGTCCTCTTAACAGAGTTGATAAATAGTGAAAAAAGTAATTTTGCAAATGAAAACTGTCCTTTGTAGGGAGGTGTCTGCTAAAGGGAGGTTCTACTGTATTTCATTATCTTTAATCCAAATTGTAACCTTATAAATGATGTATATTATAATTGGGTTAAATGAAAGTCTTTTTTTTTTCCTTAAATGGTAGAATGTACTATACAGAACATTGATTAAATAAAAAAGTGTTCAATGCATTTGCCAGATCCTTTCTATACATATACACTCATGGACCAAATTTAGGAAGTTGTATATTTTAGCATGTATATCGGGATTCAGACAATAACTCTGAAAGATATTACAGTGGCCTTTATTGAAGACAAAACTTAAGGAAGTTGTATCTTTTAGCATGTATATCGGGATTCAGACAATAACTCTGAAAGATATTACAGTGACCTTTATTGAAGACAAAACTTAAGGAAGTTGTAACTTTTAGCATGTATTTCGAGTTTCAGACAATAACTCTGAAAGATATTACAGTGACCTTTATTGAAGACATATGAGATGACCAAGTGTGAACAAAATTGTCTCTGTCTCTTAAAAAAAAAAATAGATAACCGACAACATCAAAGAATTTCTACTTCCTTAAGTTTTGTCCATGAGTGTATTAGTGATTGCCTTCCACAGACCTTTTAATTTTTTGTAATTTTTTTATATAATGATAAATCATATATATTTATAGAAGCATAGGGTGCCTCTCCCGTCAAAATAAACGTCAAAAACTGACGCCATCTATTGACCGTCGCCGCAACTAGCGGCCTTGGGTCGGTGACAAAGCCACAACACCAGCTTTGGCAAACTGAGAAGCGTCCACCTAGAGACCATGGTTTCGGGCTAATGGTCCTCATCTGTCAAGGGCGTACTTTATTCCATGAGATCCTCACGGGATCTAATGGAATCTTCACAATCTACCAAAGAGGTGTTTTGCTGGCAAGGTGGCTGGGCCAAATCTATGGCTAGAATATAGATGGAAAATTTGCCGGGAGGAAATTGATCCATAGAAGCCATAGATGGCGTCAGTTTTTGACATTTATTTTGACGGGAGAGGCGCCCTGCTTCTATGGATCAATTTCCTCCCATCAAATTTTCCATCTATATATTTTTTTATATAATTGTCGGAATATTAAAATGGTTGAAGGTTTTCCCACTATGTACTAAGTGCAATTCTCAACCTGCAATCCAAATCATTGACTGTTATTGTCTCATCTATTGATAAGTTCTACTCAGCAATCTCCAGCACAGACACCATCAACAAGCTCTACAGACTTGATACCCTGATATGATTGTTGAGTGGAGATAAGAAAGAAGAAGAAGAAGATAAGCATATTAGATTATTCACTCTCTTACATATTAACATATGCGGGCGGTGGAATCCTGGAGCCATTAACTGACAATGTTGATCACAGCACCCCTCAAGGTCTTTTCGGCAATCTTCAATTTTGTCTTCCCTAATTTTTACCCCAGCATCTTCACCAAAATGTCGCATATGGAAAAAATTAGGAAAGACAAACTTCAGGATGGCACATTTAAGGCTACAAGCACAAAATTAAAATTTCTAATAAAGTAACAAGAGTGAAGCAGCATCAATAAAGGGAAGTATAAAAAAGTGGCAAGATAATATATATATAAAAATATCAAAATAAATCTGTTTATAAAATATTTCACTCTACAATATTTGTGCGGCTGTGTTTTAGAAGGCACTTCTTCTTCCACTCTCTTTATTGAAGAAACAGAGGAGGCTGATGAGCCGGAGATTCCAGCTGCCCCCCCAACTAAAGTCCAGAATGCAGCAGCGGTCCCCAAGCCGGCAGCGGCGGCCCCTTCCAGGAGCTACCTGCCTATCCCCTGTGTTCCCCAATACAAGCCCACCCCTCTGGAGGAACTCCGGAAAATGAAGAAGTCCCTTCACCATCCCATTGCAGTCAGCAGTAAGAAGAGGCACATTCCCTACGATCCCACTAAGGTTCAACCACGAGTCCTTCCCGTAGTGGTTGAGGATGAGAAACCGGAGGAAGACAGCGATTGTTCAGCTAAGTTCAGCGATGAGGAAGAGGAAGCCAACACTGCCCCTACTACTACAACCCTCAAAACTTCCTCTAAACCAACCACTAGTTCAGTAAGCGAGAAATTAAGAAATGTATTTCAAATTATTAACTTATCCTCTAGTAGCATTACAGAGAGTTTACAGAAATCCTGTGATAATACCCCGTTGTTGGAGGGGACAACCCTCACACAGTCATCATCATCATCAGCCATTACCCAATCATCAACACCAGACACTCAGGAGCCACCGATAGAGAAGAAAGAGCTACCACCTTCAGATGTTCAGGTGGAATCTCTTCCAAAGAAGATTGCGGATACCGCCCCTTCCACCACAGAAGCAACTACTACCACCACCACTCCAAACGGCAACAGCCTTGAAATCTGTGAGAATCACCTCTCAGAAGAAAAGAAGGTGGTCCCTCCTTCCAAGGAGAAGGAACCATCTTCGGTCAAGGAAAAATCCACAAAAGGTTCCTCTGCTCCTTTGAAAGGAAAGGAAAATAAGGAAGCCAAAGAATTGAAAAACAGCGAGAAGAGCAAATCCGACCATCCCAGGGAAAGGAAGAGCTCAAAGGATGAGAAGAAGAGGCTACGGGAGAGGAGTGGCTCCAAGGATAGCAAAGAGAAGGTGATTGTCAAAGATGTCAACATTGTCTCATCCAAGGTCAAAGACTTTAAGTCCTCCATTAAGGACAAGGAAGACAGAAAATCTAAAGAAGAGGCCTCTACCACCACCAAGAGCTCAGAGAAATCCAAACAGGCCAAAACACAGGAACAACAGAAAAAGGTGCCAGTCCTGGAGAAAGCTAAAAAAGAATCAGCAGACTCCAGCAGCAAGAAGTCATCAGCCAAAGATACAGATAGGAAGAAGCCTAGTAAGTCCCAAGAAACCTCATTGGAAAAGTCAAAGCCACCCTCCCAATCTGCGGATAAAAATCCATCCCCAGATAAAAAGAAGCAGTCAAGCAGCAGCTCCTCAAACCCAGAAAAGTCAAAAACATCCGAGAAGTCGTCAACAGAAAGCTCCAAGACCCAAAAATCTTCAGACTCAGCCAAAGCAACAGTGAAGCCTACAGAAACATCCTCCAAGACTAAGAGCAGAGATTCCGAGAACTCCTCCAGCAAGCAGCAGCACTCAGAATACAAGACACCTTCGGATACCAAGCTCAGTAGACAATCCTCATCGGAAAACTCATCCATAGACAGGCACAACGACTCCTCCAACTCATCCGAAAAATTTTCAAGCAGGAGTTCCCAGGATAAATCCAAGCCCAAGACATCATCCACAGATAAAGTCAAGAATTCATCAACCTCATCATCATCATCTCTCAAGAAAGGCCACTCTACTTCTTCCACCAAATCAAGTAACGACAAGAAACAAGCCTCAAACAAGAGGCCTAAAGAAGATGATAGAGCAGAGAGCAAAAAACAAGACTCCTCCTCCCACAAAACTAATGGAGGAAAGTCTCACCCGCCAAAAGATGAAGATCACCAACGTCCCACCAAAATGGCCAGGAAGGATTCAAAGACCAGCAAGCCAAGTGTGACCAAGATGGAGACAGACAGCAAGGAGGAAACAGATGTCCAACAGCATGGACTGAAGAGGAAGAACGGACGAATCAAATCAGCCCTCTCCAACCCGGAACTTGAAAACCTCCTCAACGCTCTGGGTAACAGCCTGGACAAACCTGATGAGACCCTCAAAGAATGTTGGGAGATCTTCAATGAAGAGGAATTGTTGGAGAGCAACGAGGAATCCCCAAACAAAAAGGTAGGAAAAGGATTGATAGCTTGATCATCCTTGAGAACATCCTGCTACAAAAAAAAATTATAAGACGTCACAACTCTCTTCTTCTTTTTCCTTTCTTTCTTATCTCCACTCAAATCATATTAGGATATCAAACCTGTAGAGTCTTGAGACATTCAAATCTTTTCTTTTTAATTAAAGGAAGCTTTTTTGAGGCAGGGCCCTTCTTCATCTAACTAAAACATATATTCTTTATTCTGCTAATCATGTTTTTTTTTTTTTTAATTATTAAACAAGGTAATAAGACCAAATCCAAATAAATAAATAGTGTGTGACGTTTCTGTAACAGCGTTGTTACCATCTTCAGACAAAAAGTACTGAATGAGAAATTTTACCACAGCATGTTTTTAAATAGTTCCTGTTATCAAGTGTGTAAACAAGATAATAGATAAGAAGATATTTATCCTTTTAAGGAACTATTTAAAAACATGCTGTGGTAAAATTTCTCATTCAGTACTTTTTGTCTGAAGATGGTAACAACGCTGTTACCGAAACGTCACACACTATTTATTTATTTGGATTTGGTCTTATTACCTTGTGTTTATAATCTATAATCCAAATTGTGTACCTTATCAAGCTAACTAAAACGTATATAATTTATTCTGCTAATCATGTTATTTTTTAAAAAAATTATTGTTGAAATTGTGCCTTTTTTATTAATTGAAAGCTGATAAGTCACACAATTTGGAGTATATATGTTGTTATCATCATCAGGCAAAAGCACTGAAAAAAAAAATTCAGAATCAACACATTATAAATGTAAAAAAAGATATATCCTGAATAAGCTCACATGAAAATTTCTAGATGGCAGATTGCCATCTAGAGATATTCTGTGAGGATGGTCAGAATATGCCTTTTTTTATCTTCTTCTTTCTTATCTCCACTCAATCATATTAAGGTAATCAAGCTTGTATTGCTTGTGAAGCTCATCAATGGATGAGTCAATACAGTCAATAATGTGTTTTGGGGTTGCAGGTTGACACTTAGTACATAGTGGGAAAACCCTGCAACCATTCTGGAAAGTCATTGTCCGTAGATGACCAGACTTAAGTCTGGAAATCAAAGACTGTTGTTCTCTTGAGAGGACAGAACCGGTGCTTGTCCCTCCTGCTCTGTACCAGTTATGTGCAGCAGCAGATGTCCATTCCTGCAGGCATTTGTCTTTTTTATTAATGACTTTAATATAAACACCTGACCTTTTTAATATTTTTTAATCATTTTTTCACATTCATAAATATGTGTGTGTGTGTTTGGAAAGTAATTTTCATCCTACTGTGGTTTCAATTCTATTGTAATTTGTAAATTGTGGTCTAATTCAATGTGCTAGAGAGTTAACTATGTGTTTTGCTGCTTCCTTACCAGGTTAAACTTGAAGAGGAAATATCAGAGGACACTGCCCAAATTAGAAAGAAGAGGCTAGCACATCAGCCAGAGTTGAAAAGGGTAAGTATTCCCTTTTTCCCCCTTTCTTCTTCTTTCTTCCTTTTTTCTTATCTCCACTCAACAATCATATTAAGGTATCAAGCTTGTAGAGCTTGTTGATGGTGTCTGCTGGGGATGAGTCTCTTCTTCTTCTTATCTCCACTCAATCATATCAGAATATCAAGCCTGTAGAGCTTGTTGATGGTGTCTGCTGGGGATGAATCTCTTCTTCTTTCTTATCTCCATTCGATCATATTAAGGTATCAAGCCTGTAGAGCTTGTTGATGGTGCCTGTACTGGGGATGCTGAGTATAGATCATCAATGGATGAGTCAATACAGTCAATGATGTGGCTTGGGGTTGTAGGTTGAGAATTGCACTTTGGTAACTAGTGGGAAAACCATGCAACCATTCTGGAAAGTCACTGTCTCCGTTGATGACCAGACTTAAGTCTGGAAATCAAAAACTGCTGTTCTCATGGGAGGACAGAATTGGTGGTTGTTCCTCTTGCTCTGTACCAGTCATGTGTAGAAGCAGATTTTCATTCTTGTTGGCATTGAATCTTGATGGTACGGGGGAGGTCTATTTTATCTAGTAGGGTTGTTTTTTCCTAATGAATAATCTTCATGAATATCTAACGGAAAGGAGAACGAAGGAGAGATGTTTCCTTTATTACAACGAGATAAAACCTCATTCTTTCAAGCTTTCAAACCTCATTGTTCTTCAACAGGTGGGACTTGAATGGGCTTCAAAGACTATTTTGCATATAACCTTAAGTTTAAAAATCTTGTCTTTTTTCATTTAGGTATATGCAAATGATATATCTTATACAGTTAAACCTGTCTATAGTGCCCCCTCTAAATAGCACCTCCCTCTCTATAGCACCCGATTTTAAATACGTAGTACGATGCGATTTATATTAAAAGTGACCTGTCTATAGCACTCTATTTTGGTGAGTCCCAAGAGACTATAGACAGGTTTAACTGTATATAATTGTCTTTCTCTTAACATTCATTTGAGTTCCACCTGTGAAAAAACTGTGTTGTTGTTATGTAATTAAGCTGTTTTTTTTTTTAAATCCCAATCAAACTATTCACCTTAATTCAACCAAATGTTATTCAACACAGACCTCAATTCAAAAGAAATTACTTTTCTCTAAGGGGTGTTGAATTAAAAAAGCTTTCAATTTTTAAATATACAGTTAAACCTGTCTATAGCGCCACGCCCTCTAAATAGCGCCTCCCTCTCTATAGCGCCCGATTTTAAATACGTAATACGATGCGATTTACATTAAAAGTGTCCTGTCTATAGCACCCCCTCTCTATAACACCCTATTATGGTGAGTCCCAAGAGGAGGCGCTATAAACAGGTTTAACTGTACGTAGTACGATGCGATTTACATTAAAAGTGTCCTGTCTATAGCACCCCCTCTCTATAGTACCCTATTATGGTGAGTCCCAAGAGGAGGCGCTATAAACAGGTTTAACTGTACGCAGTACGATGCGATTTACATTAAAAGTGTCCTGTCTATAGCACCCCCTCTCTATAGTACCCTATTATGGTGAGTCCCAAGAGGAGGCGCTATAAACAGGTTTAACTGTACGCAGTACGATGCGATTTACATTAAAAGTGACCTGTCTATAGCACCCCCTCTCTATAACACCCTATTATGGTGAGTCCCAAGAGGAGGCGCTATAAACAGGTTTAACTGTACGTAGTACGATGCGATTTACATTAAAAGTGACCTGTCTATAGCACCCCCTCTCTATAGCACCATATTTTGGTGAGTCCCAAGAGGAGGCGCTATATACAGGTTTAACTGTACGTAGTACGATGCGATTTACATTAAAAGTGACCAGTCTATAGCACCTCCTCTCTATAGCACCCTATTATGGTGAGTCCCAAGAGGAGGCGCTATAAACAGGTTTAACTGTACGTAGTACGATGCGATTTACATTAAAAGTGACCTGTCTATAGCACCCCCTCTCTATAACACCCTATTATGGTGAGTCCCAAGAGGGGGCACTATAGACAGTTTTAACTGTATGTATTATATTTTATAATATATGTGTGTGTGTAAAAAAAAAAAAAGGAATATTCTGACAGCTCAAATGAGCATTTTAAATGGCAGAGCGCCATCTAGCCAAGCAAAAAAATCAACTACACGTTGATTTAACTTTTTCCCTGATATATTTAGCCAACCCATTTTCTCAATAAACTAAGAAACGCCATCCACCTATGTGTTTTGGATTGTTGGCCCTTGTCAATGTATATATATTTCATTTATAATACAATATAATGTGGCTTATATGATTGTAGTACGAAGTTTGACAATTATACCGCAAATGTTTCTTTTGAACGAAAAATCGAAATTTATTTTAAGGAGAAATAACGACTATTTCTAACCTTAGGGATGTAGTATGAAAGGATGAATTGTGAAGAGTAATGATAAACGCAAAAATAGTGTGTCCAGGGATGTATATTCATCTTAATTTTCCTTTTTTAAAATTTATTCCTATATAATATTATTAATTGTTGTTGTTTGTTCTTATAAAGATTACACAAATTCCCCTTGAGACCATGTTCCTTGTGCTGTTTGATAAGCATTGGCCTTCCTCAAAGGTCCTGTTTAGTACATCTAATGTAAGCCAAAATGTATGCAAGCCATAATATTAAATGAATGATATAATAAAAGTGTAGTTTCAATCTTAATCTCTGTGTGTAAACTATATGGATAAATACAACCTCAACAACAAAAAGCCTTTATTTAGGGTCACTGACCCTATACAGGATTCACCAGAGGTATGCATAAGAACAAAGCAGTGAGACAAAGGAAACAACGATATAGACAGAAGAAAAAGAAAAGAAAAAAAAAAAATAAGAAAGAGAAAGAGGGAAGCAAGAAAAACAACACAAAAAGAGTAGCAGTAAGAAAGTGAGGAGTGAGTGTCACTTGGCCTTCTTCTGAGATATGGACTTGTGGAAACCATAAAACGCCGTAGCAATATACTTTATATGGATAAATACAAGAAAATAAGACCTAATCTAAATAATTTATTAGTGTGTCACGTTTCGGCAACAGCATTGTCACCATCATCAGACAAAAGAATAAAAAAAATTTTTTTTTCTTTTTCCATTTTTTAAATTCTTTTGTCTGATGATGGTGACAATGCTGTTGCTGAAATGTCACACACTAATAAATTATTTGGATTAGATCTTATAATATAATATTATGTATATAAAACGATAATTTCATGTGTGTTAAGCGTATTTGCGCAAATTTGGCCTTAAATACCCATTTTTTTGATTTCTCAAGAAGTCTCTGGGACCAAAAATATTTTTGGTTGCAGTGGTTACAGCCTACTCCATGCTGATGAGCGCCAACAGTGCGAAACGCGTTCATGGATGGCTTTTCTTGATTTATCAAGAAATTGGGTTGGCCAAATATCACTGAGCAAGCTAAATAAACGTTTAGTTTATTTTTGCTCTACTAGATGGCGCTCTGCCATCTAAAAAGCACATGTGCTCGTGGTCAGGAAATGCCTTATTTGTTTTTAATATATATATATATATATATTCTTGTATTATAATATATTAAATTAAATCTTCAATTTGTATATAAAAATAGTATATATATCATCAATTTATTATCGTGATAATTCTGTTGAAGGACTGACAAGTCTGAAAGCTTGAAAATAAAAAAATTGAACAACAAACTTAACCCTGGAAGCTTTATTTATTTTATAATATTATAATCTATAATCCAAATTGTGCTTTATTATATGTAGATAAACACAAGGTAATAAGACCAAATCCAAATAAATAAATAGTGTGTAACGTTTCGGTAACAGCGTTGTTGCCATCTTCAGACAAAAGTACTGAATTTTCAGTATTTTCATTCAGTACTTTTGTCTGAAGATGGTAACAACACTGTTACTGAAACTCACACACTATTTATATATTTGAATGTGGTCTTATTACCTTGTGTTTATAATCTATAATCCAAATTGTGCCTTATCATATGTGGATAAAGTTTCCCGCCATCTAAATGAGTATTGTTATTTGTCTCTCCAGGACAAGGTGCACCAAGTCAAACCAGCGCGACCGTCAGCCTTCCAAGTAATGCAACAGCGTCTTCTACAGGTCCAGCAGCTACAAAAGTCAGATACTACTTCAGCTGGAACAGTGAGTTAGTTCTCAATATTCCTCTTCTTCTTTATCTCCACTCAATCCTATCATGGTATAAATATAAATGAACATCTCTCCAATGTAACAGCATGTGTGTAGCAGCAGAAAGGCAGCGCATTCCTCCAATCCATCCGGACCTCAGAGAAGAAGAAGTCCATCCAGGGAGCTAACCCCAACATCCGGCTTCTGGCTGCAGTAAATCGCAAGGCTCAGCAGAGCACCCCCTCCCTACCTAATGACCTTAACCCCTCAGTGACCTCTTGTATGTCCTCTACGAAGGGAACACGGAGAATGGCCCATGTTCCTACAGTGGTGAGTTAGCAGAGGTGGCTTTTCTATGGCAATTTACACTTTTAACATTTTTTATTCTTCTTCTTTCTTATCTCCACTCAATCATATTAGGTTATCAAGCCTTGAGAATGGGTGATGTAGAATGCCTTTGTCATTAAGACTGGGAGCACTACTCAGTGGCAGGCCGAATTAGCTCTAAAAGAAATGGTCGCCTCTGACATGAGGAACAGACACCATGTGCAGCCACTCCAAACATGGAGTACAGACGCTGCTCATCCTGTATCCCTGGATTAGGAGTCCTTACAGGATGCTATCAGCCGGGCCAGCTGAGCCCAGGTTTTTTAGTGAGCTTGTTACTGCTCCCCTCTTCCTTATTTTGATCCCCCTTTATTGATTCTTCTAAAAAAATTGCTACAGAAAAAAAAAAAACTTATGATAAAATAAAGGATATTACAGTAGAACCTCCCTTTAGCAGACACCCTGCTTGTGGAAACCTCTCAACAAAGGACTGTTTTCATTTTCAAAATTGCCATTTTTTACAATTTAGCAACTATCTGGTAAGAGGACACCTTTCCCTAAAGGACATTTTGAGCTTTGCGATTAATGCGGTGTTGTTCTTTACAAGGAGGTTCTACTGTATATAATAAGTGCAAAGTCGAACTGCTTTTCACATGTGTAGACATGTGGTGTACTTACAGTAAAAGCAGTAGCCAACTTCTACCCACCATGATTATCATGGCCTGTACCACGTGTACTAGGGATAAGCAAAAAAAAAACTGTATATAATAAAAAGGTATAAATAAAGGGTAGATAAAATGTAGGGGAATATATATAGTTGTACAAATTTCTTCAGCAAGGAAGACTTCCCCACCTTGAGAGAGTTCTCCTCCAGACAAGGTCCTCAGTTCCACACCGAGGAAGTACTTATTGATGTGTGTCTTGGTAGATACCAGGATGGCCAGGGTGTTATCCACCAGGCCTCTCCTGTTTTCTAAGAGAGACAAAAGAGTTCTTTTGTGTGAATGAACCATTCCTTATAACAAACCTAAAACTGTTCCCTACCTCAATGTTAGAAGAGGAGTAGACTTCTTTAAAAATCCTGACTTCAACTGACCCAGTTGATAGACCTCAGCAAGGGTCCCACTCCAGGGATACGGAGGAGCTGTGTCTGTAATCATGTTAGAGTCAGCAGCAAAGGTGTCTGCTTCCATGTTAGGAACGGCCTCAAACTACAGGCAAAGTCAGACTTTCACCAAAGTGTGCCTGGATCATGGTGCCATGATCAACGAAAGCTGCACCCCTACACCCCATGGAATTCGTGTAATCTTTACACAAGGGGATAAGAAACAACAACAACAACAATTCCTTCAAAAATACTAAAGTTATTCCCAATTTCTTAACCCCAATTATGAACCTAATTTTTAAGTCTCGAAATTATAATTTCATTTTAACTATCCTTAGTACACATGGTACAGACCATGATAATCATGGTGGGTAGAAGTTGGCGACTGCTTTTACTGTAAGTGCACCACCGCATGTCTACACATGTGAAAAGTAGTTCGACTTTTGCACTTACAAATATACTAGAGTCCCATTTGGTTACTTTGCGCTCGCTGGTGGGGTTGGACTTTTGCAAGAATTTTTTTTTTTTAATTATAAAAAAAGTGTCAAATGCGGGATTCGATCTGGGGTCGTAGTGGTCAAAAACCAACAATTTAGACCCGGGGTTGGCAAACTTTTGAGTCGGAAGAGTTAAAAATTACAATTTACAAAATTTCAAAGTTTTTAAAGATCCACATTTTTTCATTGCCAACAATAAATAGTACCCGCATAAATAATATTTACATATGGAACTATATAAAGAGCTTCACATCCAAAGAGCCGCATGTGGTTCACGAGCCACCGCAGTTTACCAACCCTTGGTATAGACCATCCTTCCATTGAGGAGCCCCCTTTATAATTTTACTAGCCGAATGACCCGGGCAACGCCCGGGTTTTACCCTATTAAATGTACCCTGTTTCACCCGTGGTCTCTGTTTTTTAGAATTTTTCCCGATATAATTTTGTATCTGATAATCAAACATGATACAGCAAAATTTTTAAAAAGCAAAATTTTTAAAATAGCCTATCATCTTCCCAGTATTATTTTACCTATGTATGGAAATTTTGGTTTGAATTAGTGAACTACTGAGAATTTGTAGACGAATGACCCGGGCAACGCCCGGGTTTACACGATTAAATGTATATTACATATGGAAGATGGACGTAGTTCCCGGAGGGCACCCGCGAGGTCACTCTGCCCCCGCGCAACTGTCCAACTGGGAGCGCCCCGCGCCGTCAAAATCGTCACGCGTTCTAGAGGGCGCTGCTCCGGCCGTCAGCCGGGAGATCTCATTTACTCGACGGGGGGGGGGGGCAGAGGGGGGGAAGTCACGTGCTACGCCGGCAGCCAATCGTCGCGCGCCGCCATCGCCCGCCTGAGTGTTTTAGAGGGCGCTGCTCGTGAGCTAAGTTGAATAATTTGAATATATAGTTTTAATAAATGATTTATATATATTTTAAAATAACCTATCGTCATCCTCGTTATTTTTTACCTATGTATGGAAATTTTGGTTTGAATTAGTGATATACTGCGAATTTGTATAGGAGTCATACAAACAAAGACACAGACAAACAAACATACAAACATTCATTTTTATATATATAGATAAGTATAATGTTGTGGGGGTCGGTGGAAGGCTGGTTAAACCGTTTGGTTTTCGACCACTACGACCTGGGTTCGATTCCCGCATTGGACACTTTTTTCTGTTTAAAAAAAAAAATGCTCCAATGTCCCCCGATTCTTACAAAAGTCCAACCCCACCAGCGAGTGCAAGTAACCAAACGGGGCTCTAGCACATCTGTAAGTGCAAAGTCGAACTGCTTTTCACATATGTAGACATGTGGAGAGCTTACAGTAAAAGCAGTCGCTAACTACCCACCATGATTATCATGGCTTTGAGATAAGAAAGAAGATAACTATAATGTCTATATGTTACGATGCACTAGCGCGCCATCTTTTATGGAAATTAGAAACTATTTTAGACACGTATGATTCTTTTTGAAATTAAACAATTTCTACTGCCCTTACTGCAATGGAAAAATTAATGGGAGGGCCTGGCTCATCAGTGGTGAACCCTCCCACCAGTTAAACTGGCGAAACCGCTGGGAGGGTTCACCACTGATGAGCCAGGCCCTTCCATTAATTTTTTCATTGCAGTAAGGGCAGTAGAAATTGTTTAATTTCAAAAAAAAAATCTTACGCGTCTAAAATAGTTTCTAATATGTGTTGAAAAATTGAAGTCCCATTGGAGTTTCACTATAGTGAGGTTTTACTGTACTGGAATTTAACAGTGCTGAGATCTTCAGAATACTGGAGAGAGCACCAGCTAACAACAAAGCCTGTACTGGGTAATAAGACCAAATCCAAATAAATAAATAGTGTGTGACGTTTCAGTAAAAGCGTTGTTACCATCTACAGACAAAAGTACTGAATGAGAAAATTTACCACAGAATTGTTTTAAATAGTTACTGTTATCAATTGTGTAAACAAGAAGAAGATAGTTATCTGAGAAACACAGAATATTATTCTTAGAATTTCTTAGAAAACTATCTTCTTCTTATCTGCTTATCTTGTTTATACACCTGATAACAGTAACTATTTAAAACATGTAAATTTTCTCATTCAGTACTTTTGTCTGAAAATGGTCTTCTTCTTCTTTCTTATCTCCACTCAATCACACTAAGGTATCAAGCTTGTAAAGCTTGAGATTTTTGATGGTGTCTGCCGGGGAAGAGTAGAGCTCATCAATGGATGAGTCAATACAGTCAATAATATGTCTTGGGGTTGCAGGCTGAGATTTGCACTTAGTACATAGTGGGAAAACCCTGCAACCATTCTGGAAAGTCATTGTCCGTAGATGACCAGACTTAAGTCTGGAAATCAAAGATCTGAAAATGGTAACAATGCTGAAACGTCACACACTATTTATTTATTTAGATTTGGTCTTATTACCTTGTGTTTATAATCTATAATCCAAATTGTGCCTTATCAACAAGACCTGTGGGTGCAGCCAACCAAACCCAGGCCCACAGTCACCCTGGACGGCTCCAACAGGGTTCCCTACAACATCCGCCAGAGATACCTCAACTCCATGATAGATGAGTACCTCAAGCTGTGCGATGATGAAGACGAGGCCTACAAACAGGCTCTAGAGGAGGAGAACAAAGCCTACGCTCGCGCCAACAACCGCCATATCTACCTCAACGTGGCCTGTAATGCCATCCAGAAGTTGCGGCGCAGACTAGCCGAGGAGAGCGGTGGTTCCTCACAGCCTGTCGTTGCAACCCACGATGCAGTCCTTGGAGGCGCCATTGCAGCCCGTACCAGCTTCAGTATTGAAAAGAGGGCTCCTAAGCCCTCTACAGAACTGGAAGGTAAGGGAACTAAAGACTCACTGTAGGGTTATCTCTCTATAACAGAGTGAATTTGTACAGGCCCAATATTATATAAACTGCTCAAGCCGTACGTCATGACAAGCCAGCAGCTGGAAGAGAACAACTACCCCATGTCTGACCCCGTTGATCCCAACAAAGCCATCTACCCTCGCACCAAGATCTGTCAACCCAGTAAGTTATTTCCCCCGCAGGAAGTGGTGGCGAAACCAGAGTTCTCCTTCAAAATTTCATTTTTTAAAAAAATTATCCCTAATACACGTGGTACAGGCCATGATAATCATTATTCATCTTTTACATCATCACATATCATCTTTTTCCTCTTATTAACACGGTTATTACTGTTGGCCATTACTTGCCCCCATTGGGGTTGTCTATAGAGGGATTTTACTGAATGTCCTTTAACATCTCTCTTGTCACACTCAGAGCTAATGGGAACTCTATCTAGATGGTGTAGTGGCAATTGTATGTGTTAAGTATGGCTCTACAAAGAAGCTGGTGTGTTTGTGCAGGTGTGGAGAAGACGTGCTGCAGGTGCCAACGCAAGTTCACCTTGACTGAGGAAGGGGAGTACCTCAGGCCAGAGGAATGTACCTACCACTGGGGCCGTATCTACAAGAAGAAAGGTTTGTAGTGCTTCGAAATATTGTGTAGATTAACCTCCATGACATTCAGCTAGAGGACACCTCTAATATTTACACAGTTTTTTTCACTCAATACCAATTCTGTAAACAAATTCCAAATGCAAGCTACTACCTATTTCTTTATGATGCACTAGCGCGCCATCTGTTATGAAAATTAGAAACTATTTTAGACGCGGAATATTCTTTTTGAAATTAAACAATTTCTTCTGTCCTTACTGCAATGGAAAAATTAATGGGAGGGCCTGGCTCATCGATGGTGAACCCTCCCAGCGGTTTCGCCAGTTTAAAAAAATGCAATATAATGGCGGTATGGTAGATTAACCTGGCGAAATCGCTGGGAGGGTTCACCACTGATGAGCCAGGCCCTCCCATTAATTTTACCAAGGACAGTACAAATTGTTAAATTTCAAAAAGAACCTATTTCTTTCTTTGCTATCTCCAATCAACAATCACATCACGGTATCAAGCCTGTAGATCTTGTTGTTGGTGTCTACCTGGAGGTGAGTAGAGTTTATTAAAGGAGATTTTGACATTGATCATGATTGGGTGAATGATAAAGCACAATTTGGATTATAGATTTTTTTTTTGCTTATCCCTAGTACATGTGGTACAGGCCATGATAATCATGGTGGGTAGAAGTTGGCGACTGCTTTTTACTGTAAGTACACCACATGACTACACATGTGAAAAGCAGTTCAACTTTGCACTTACAAATGTGCCAGAACCCCGTTTAGTTACTTGCACTCGCTGGTGGGGTTGGACTTTTGCCAGAATTGGGGGCCATTGGAGCATTTTTTTTTTTTTTTAATCAGAAAAAAGTGCCCAATGCGGGAATCGAACCCGGGTTGTAGCGGTCAAAAACCAAAGGTTTAAATCCTTCCACCGACCCCCTTGGATTATAGATTATAATACAAGAAAATAAGACCTAATCCAAATAATTTAACAGTGTGTGATATTTCAGCAACAGTATTGTCACCATCATCAGACAAAAGAATAAAATGTGTGAATATGAATTAAAAAAAAAACATTTTATTCTTTTGTCTGATGATGGTAACAATGATGTTGCTGAAATACTGAACGAGTCCAAATCGAAGGTTATGGTATTCCGCAATGGTGGTAAACCCTCAAGAGAAGATAGATGGTACTGGAATGGTAAACCTCTGATGGTAACAAGAAGATATAATTACTTGGGATACCCTCTGGTCAGTACAACTAAAACCACTCAAGCCGCAAACTTTTTCAAAGGAAAAGCACTCGCGGCAATAAATGCTACAACCCCAATATTGGCAAAATCAAAAATTAATTCATTAAACTCTGCATGAAACTGTTTGATTCTATTGTGATGGCTGTTTTGATGTATGCTGCGCCAATTTGGGCAACAGAGTATAAAGATTTATTAGACCATATACAAGATACATTTATTCGCAGGTTCTTGAATTTGCCTAGATATACACCAGGATACATAATAAGACCAGAAACAGGCCGCGTCTCATTAATAATAACAGCTCTGAAATTGACCTTGAAATATTGGCTGAGGGTGCTGAGTATGGATACAAATAGATTGCTTCGAATATGTTTAAATAGAATGAGGCAAATATCCTGTGCTACAGGTGCGCCCATCGGGTTTATAAAACAATTAAGCAATTTACTCAATAATAACGGATCCTCGTGGCTTACTTATTGTGATGATCCTGATTCACTAAGGAATGCTTTCCCAGGAATATTAAGAACTGCGATAGAGCAAACAATACAAAATGACTTAACAAGAATAACCCAATCAAAGTTATATTCCCACTATAGAGACATATATACAACGTTTACCACCGAAGAATATTTCTTAAGTGAACTCCCTTTTCCTGGCATCAGATTAATCGCACAATTTAGAACCCTTTCAATTTTTTTTCAGAGAACACCATCTGATTTTATTGAGGCGTGAAGACCTGAAATGCACTTTCTGTGGATCAGGAATAACAACGGAGATGTTGCACTACTTATTTGACTGTGCTGCTCTGTCTGAGGAAAGACGAAAACTAAATGATAAAACGGGGCAACTTTGTCCTTCATTTCCGGCACTAATTAATGAAATATCAAAAAATAGGTATATAGCGATGGCGATATTTTGATTCCACAAGACTATATCCTGGAAAAAGGCCACACAGTGTTCTCCCCATCCCTTGTGAACTGGCGAATCCTGTATAGGGCGAGAGGCCCTAAATAAAGGCTTTTTGTTGTTGTTGTTGATGTTGCTGAAACGTCACACACTATTAAATTATTTGGATTAGCTCTTATTTTCTTGTATGATTGGGTGAAGTAGAATGTGTCTGCCTTTGTCATTAAGCTTTACTCAGTGGCAGGCTGAGTCCAGGTTTTTTAGGGAACTTGTTACTGCTCCCCTCTTCTCTTTTTCATCCTGACTTGGGACCATCAAAGACGCAGTTAGGCTACACTACCCAAACAAGCTGAATGAACACTATCTATCTATCTATCTGGTAGATAAAATTGACCAAACTTTTGGAAGGAGGTTTCCTCACTGATAAACCAAGCTATCCTATTATTTTTATCTTGAGTTACAATGGTTCGAGAAATCTTGGTCTTTTTTTTTTTTAATAAGTTTTATAATGATGAGGTACAATTTGGATTATTGATTTTTCCTAACGAGGGCAAAAGAGTTTTGTCAAAACGTAGAAAAAAAAAAAAAAATTCTGAGCGAAGTGTCTTCTATTTTTAAAAGAAGTATAACCAATTATGTTCCTGTATATATTGTAGCGTAGAAAATAAATTAAAGAAGTCGATGTTAAAATTGAGCAAAGTTTTATTCTCTGTAAAAGAGTCTCGATCCACTCAGCCGAGACGATCAAATAAATAGTTCAGTACAAACAACAAGTATGTAGCCTGATTTGCATAAAACATAAAAAATAAAGAGAAAAAAGAAGGAAATATTTACATATATATAAAAACTCCGCCTTTGTGCTGGTCCCAAGCCCAGATGAAAAAGGAGGAGACAAGCTCACTAAAAAACCTGGGCTCAGCTGGCCTGGCTGATAGTACCCTGTAAGGGCTCCTAATCCAGGGATACAGGATGAGCAGCGTTTGTACTCCATGTTAGGAGCGGCTGCACATGGCGTCTGTTCCTCATGTCAGAGGCGGCCATTTCTTTTAGAGCTAAGTCGGCCTGCCACTGAGTAGTGCTCCCAGTCTTAATGACAAAGGCAGATGCATTCTACTTCACCCAGTCATGAATGATTGAGTGGAGATAAGAAAGAAGAAGACATATCTATAAAAGTAAATGCCGCAATATTTATATTATTATCCCTAGTACACGTGGTACAGGACATGATAATCATGGTGGGTAGAAGTAGGCGACTGCTCTTACTGTAAGTGCACCACATGTCTACACATGTGAAAAGCAGTTATACTTTTACACTTACAAATGTACCAGAGCAATATTTGGTTACTTGCACTCGCAGGTGGGGATGGATTTTTTTGCAAGAATCTCGGGGGTCACAAGCATTTTTTTTTTTTATCAGAAAAAAAGTGTCTAATGCGGGAATCGAACCCAGTTCTTTTTATTGACATGATAGATATACGAAGAAATATTACGTCTTTAACTATATGAACCAGTTATATATAAAGAGAAAAACATTTATATAAATTTGAGTCAAAAGGGCCTACCTGGATCTATAAAGAATAAAAAGTGTCCAATGCGGGATTCAATTCAGAGTCATAACGGTCAAAAACCAACGGTTTAGACCATCCTTTCAATGACTCTCCCTATTATGTTCCTATGCTTACACTTAGTTCTCCTTTGTGTGTATGTTCCCCTGTGTGTTGTAATGGAGCTGGGTGTGTACAGTGGCGGGCAGCTGGGACGGAAGGTACAACTGTTGTGGAATGGACGGAGAGGCAGACGGATGCTGTAGCAGTCGGGGCCATGTGTGGGACGTGATGGAGGAACACCATCTAGAGGGCTACATAGCCACTGTACCCAGGGAAACCCACGAACCTGGCGTCTACGGCGTAGACTGCGAAATGGCCTATACCACAGATGGATTGGAGCTCATCCGTGTCTCCGTTGTTAACTCCCGCCTACAATCTGTCTATGAAACCCTAGTGAAGCCTGCTAACCCGGTACTGGACTATAACACAAGGTTCAGCGGACTTACCGCAGAGGACCTAGCAACCGTTACCACGCGGATCCACAATGTTCAGGCCGCTCTGATCAACCTCTTCAGTAACCAAACCATCCTGGTGGGTCACTCCCTCGAGTCAGATCTCCGTGCCCTCAAGCTGATTCACCGCAAGGTTGTAGACACCTCCCTCATCTTCCCTCACAGACTGGGGCTCCCCTACAAGCGCTCTCTGCGCAACCTCATGGCGGAGTTCTGCAGCAAGATTATCCAGAATGGAGGTACGGCTTTTTCTCTCTTCTTACACAAATGTGATAATGTTTTTTTTTTGCAATTTTGTGTATCATCCTTACACAGGGTCCATGGTAATCTTTTCTGTATTGTTATATAAGTTTTTGCTGTTGTTGTTTCTTAACCCCTTTTGTAAAGATTACACAAATTCCACGAGTCCATGCTACTCGAGCTGTTTTATGATAAGCAGATACCTCTCCCAAAGATCCTGTTTAGTACATCTAATATAAGCCAAAATGTGTTCTGAAGCTGCAGGCGCCAAGCTATATTTTGGACAAGTGGGGTAGATTTTGTTATTATTTTCTATCTTTAATTGCTTGGGATGGCCTGTTCTGTTGTTGTTGTTGCTTATTCCTCAAGTTGTTTAAACAATCTCCATTAGGTTCCATTGTCTCAGCTTTTCTTAATTTTTTCTCTTGAAAAAATTATAAACACAAGGTATAAAAAAGACCAAATCTAAATAAATAGTGTGTGACCCTTTGGTAACGTCAGACAAAAGTATTGAATACTATTGTTCTCAATAAATTGATAAACAGGGTGCAATTCCATGAAATATTTTGAAGAAACACAAGGTATATATAATAAGACCAATTCTATATAAATAGTTTTGGAATTCCTTTTCTGTTGTTGTTGTTGTTTCTTATCCCCTTGTGTAAAGATTACACGGATTCCATGAGTTCATGCTCCTCGAGCTGTTTTATGATAAGCAGTGGCCTCTCCCAAAGATTCCTTCTCTTCAGCTCATAGGAAGAATAAATTCTTAGATCCATTGAAGTCTTATCAAAATGGTAAGGCACAATTTGGATTATATAGATTAAAATCACAAGGTAATAAGACATGCTATTTATTAGGATTTGGTCTTATTATCTTGTGTATGTATAAACTATATTCCGAATTCTACCTTCCTTTTTGAGGAAACACATTTTTTTTTTCCTTTCACAGATCCAGGTACGCCCCTTATTTTTCCATCTTCTTTCTTATCTCCACTCAATCATATTACCATATCAAGCTTGTAAAGTTGACAACCATCATGATTGTGTGAAGTAGAATGCATATGTCATTAAGACTGGGAGCACTACTTAGTAGCAGACCACTGACTTAGCTCCAATATGAAATGTCTTGACATTGCATACAAATGCATGTACAGCCGCTCCTTCTTTCTTATCTCCACTCAATCATATTAGGGTATCAAGTTGTGACCCTTGATGGTGTCTGTTTGACAACCATCATGACTGGGTGAAGTAGAATGTGTCTGCCTTTGTCATTAAGACTGGGAGCACTACTCAGTGGCAGGCCGACTTAGCTCCAAAAGAAATGGCCACCTCTGACATGAGGAACAGACGCCATGTGCAGCTTCTCCTAACATGGAGTACAGACTCATCCTGTATCCCTGGATTAGGAGCCCTTACTGGGTACTATCAGCCGGGCCAGCTGAGCCCAGGTTTTTTAGTGAGCTTGTTACTGCTCCCCCTCCTCCTTTTTCATCCGGGCTTGGGACCGGCAAAGGCGGAGTACAGCCGCTTATAACATGGAGTACATCCTGTATCCCTGGAGCCCTTACAAGGTACTATCAGCATAACCAGCTGAGCCCAGGTTTTATAGTGAGCTTGTTACTGCTCCCCCTCCTCCTTTTTCTCTCACATCCAGGCTTGGGATTTTTTTTCTTCTAAAAAACATATTTAATGGATATTGAATTAAACTGACTCAAGTTGTTGTCACGGAGCCTGGGTTGTGCAGAGGAAGGCCATGACAGTAAGGAAGATGCCTCAGCAGCGATGGAACTTGTCCTACACAAGTTGAAGGAGGACGCTAGAAGGTTTAACCGGTGACACCTCCCTGTATATAAAGAGCTGCTGGTTTCTGTCTGCGCAATGTACATATGCCGGCGGTATACGCCGGCGCAGTGTACATAAGCCTCGTTGTATTTATTGTTTACATCCATATTTTCCCTCTGTCTGTACAGTGTTTATTCCTTATGTACATATGTGTTTTTTCCTCCTCTACATCGCTCACTCCTTTGTAAAGTCCTCTCACAACAAAACTGAACCACAACCTTTTTTTTTACTTTTCTTTCTTCTCCTTTAAAACAATTCTTTCATATTATACACTTACCTTTTTAATTCTCCCATCTTAGAATAAAATAAATCTTATTTATAGAAAAGATTTTTTTAAATTTAATAATCATCCATTTAGTTTTTTTTTTTTCAAATTTTAAAAAATATAGTTTTTTTTTTTCATTTTTTTAAACATAAAAAAATTCCAACTTTTTTTTTTTGTTCAATGAGAGATTTTTTCCTTTCTATATATATAAAATTGTCTCTAGAATTCTAATATCTATATATATATATATATTTGTGCTCATGTATATAATTATTATAAAAATATAAATATTTTTTTCAAATTTTTTTTTTCTCAACTTTTTTTTTTTTTCCTATATATATATATTTAGATTCTATTTTTTGAATAAAAAAGAAAAAAAAACAGATTGCTATTTATAAAATCCCCTCTATCTTTTTTTTTTGTCTATAAATATGTTATTTAGAGAATAAAAAAAATATATTTTATATATATATGTAATACAAAATGTAATTAATTAAATCTATTTGTCTTCATTTTTGATTAAATTGCTTTTTTTTAAATAAAGAAAAATTACTGTGTGTTAATTTTTTTTTACTTTGTTTTGTTTAGTTTTTCAGCCATTTTTTCATCTGTTTTTAAAGTTATTTAAGATAAAAGCCCTCCCTATATATATATCAAAATATGCCAGTTTTTTGTTTTTTAAACTATAAATCTTATTTATTTATTATTATTTTTTTTAGAAGGATTTTTTTTGATATGAAAAAAAACTGAAATGTCTATTGATTTTATTATATATATTAAAAAACAAACTCATTTTTTCTTTCTTTTCTTTTCATATTTCCATATTCTTTTCTCTACTTACAGTTTTATTTTTAATAAGAAAAATGTGATTTAAAAAGTCATTGAAAGTTTTTATTTAATTTTGACCAAATAAAAAAAAATTTTTTTTTTTAGTTAATTTTTTTTTTTTTAATAATTATTATAAAACTTTTTTTTTATCTCTCTCATTTAAGAGATAAACTCTTGTCAAATTTTATATAATTTATAATTTTTTTAAATAAATAAATAAATATATATATATATATCTTATCTCTTTTTTTTTTCACCAGTTTTATTTTTTTTAAGTTGTTTTAAAAAAAAAAAATTTTTTTTTACACAATTTTTTTCTTTCCCCTCTCTCTTCAACTCAAAGAAAAAAAAGAGACCTAAATAAACATGTTAATTATTGTCAATTTTTTATAAATATATTTACTCCCCTTTATCTCTATTCCGTTTCATAAGAAAAAAGCTGTATTGACTCATCCATTGATTTGCTCTACTCTTCCTCCAGCAGACACCAGCAAAAGTCTCAAGCTTTACACCCTGATATGATTGAGTGGAAATAAGAAAGAAGAAGAAGATAAAGAAAAAGTATTTTGTTGTTTCTTATCCCCTTGTGTAAAGATTACTCAAATTCCATGAGTTCATGCTTCTCGAGCTGTTTGATGATAAGCAGTGGCCTCTCACAAAGGTCCTGTTTAGTGCATCTAATGCAAGCTGTGTTCTGGAGCTGCAGGTGCTAAGCTACATTTTGGGCAAGTGGGGTAGATTTTGTTGTTATTTTCTATCTTCAATGGCTTGAGATGGCCTGTTCTAAATCTTGTTAGTGTTGTTTGATGCTGTCTGAGGTTCAGAGCTCCTCCTGGGTTCACTCCATTGTACCAGCTGTGTAGTAGATTTTGTTTTTTTCTATCTTCAATGGCTTTAGATGCTCTGTTCTAAATCTTGTTTATGCTAAATGCTGTCTGATGTTCAGAGCTCCTCCATTTTTTGTGTTTCGTTCATTACACTGGCAAAACCGCTGGGAGGATTCACCACTGATGAGCCAGGCCCTCCCAATATATCGCATTAAGGACAGTAGAAGTTTGTTTTATGTTTAAAAGAAACATTCATGATTAATGCTTTTATTTCTTATATTTTTATTTTATCATTGTTGGGCTATAAGTTGAAGCTGGACTAGATGATATAATAATGGAAGGAAGTAGTCAATTATCCCACTACATCTGTCGATTGAAATGGATAGATTAGAATCAAGCGGAGTCGACGCGAACAACAGGCAAGTGTTAAGCTCCTTTATATTTAGACTAATGGGGGAGGGAGGATGGGCTGCCCCCTGGGCAGCACGGTGATTGGCTGGCCGTGACGTAGTGGTGAGTAAGTCCTCACCGGCAGAAGTAGGCTTATTCAACGTCTTCAATCATACATAATAATAAGGCACAATTTGGATTATAGATTATAAACATATGGTAATAAGACCAAATCCTAATAAATAGTGTGTGATGTTTGGGTAACAACGCTTTTACCGAAACTTCTCACACTATTTATTTATTTGGATTTGGTGTCTTATTACCTTGTGTTTATAATACATAATAAATGTTATACAGGCCATGATAATCATGGTGGGTAGTAGTTTTCAACTGCTTTTTACCGTAAGTGCACCCACATGTCTTGTTTTTAGTATCCTTCAAGTTGACTTTTGATGACTATATGGATAAATATTCTCCAATTTGATCTTGTCCATTTAGTTTTCTCAACAGTGCTTGATACAGAAGTGGTTTTCCAGTGACTTCTTATCTCAAAGCCACGATAAACATGGTGGGTAGTTAGCGACTGCTTTTACTGTAAGTGCACCACATGTCTATACATGTGAAAAGCAGTTCGACTTTGCACTTACAAATGTGCCAGAGCCCCGTTTGGTTACTTGCACTCGCTGGTGGGGTTGGACTTTGGCAAGAATCGGGGGCCATTGGAGCATTTTTTTTTTTTTAACATAAAAAGTGTCCAATGCGGGAATCGAAACCCGGTCGTAGTGGTCGAAAACCAAACAGTTTAACCAGCCTTCCACCGATCCCCCCAGTGACTTCTTCATTGGATAAATACATTTGGTTCCTCTTTTGTGTCTATACATGTAGAAAGCAGTTTGACTTTTGCAGGGGTCGGTGGAAGAGTGGTCTAAATCATTGATTTTTGACCGCTATGACCGGGATTGAATCCTGCATTGGACACTTTTTCCTAATAATAAAAAAAAAATGCTCCAATGGCCCCCGATTCTTGCAAAAGTCCAACCCCACCAGCGAGTACAATTAACTAAATGGGGCTCTGGCATATTTGTAAGTGCAAAAATCGAACTGTTTTTCAAATTTGAAGACATGTGGTGTACTTACAGTAAAAGCAGTCGCCTACTTCTACCCACCATGTTTATCATGGCCTGTACCACGTGTACTAGGTATAATAATTTTAAAAAAAGTTTGACTTTTACACTTGTGCCAGAGTCCTG
Organism: Cordylochernes scorpioides; assembly: GCA_030710605.1. Lineage (NCBI taxonomy): Eukaryota > Metazoa > Arthropoda > Arachnida > Pseudoscorpiones > Chernetidae > Cordylochernes > Cordylochernes scorpioides. The sequence goes on along the minus strand of CP092865.1, from coordinate 94,983,880 downwards.
TTTGGTTACTTGTATTCACTGGTAGGGTTGGAGTTTTGCAAAAATCGAGAATCATCAGACAATTTTTTTTTTAATTATAAAAAGTGTTGTCAGAATTAAATTCAACTAATTATTCCTTTTTTTTTAAAATATATATTCCTTAATATGACAAGTTGAATAACATTCATGGACAAAACTTAAGGAAGTGGAGAGTCTTTGATATCACGGGTCGTATATTTTTTTGAAGGTGACAGAGGCAATTTTTATTCACACTTGGTTATCTCGTGTGTCTTCAATAAAGGTCATTGTGTATCAAATATCAAGAAAAGATCACTTTTGCACTCTTGGACAAAAACTTAAGGAAGTTGTACCTTGTATATCGGGATTCAGACAATAACTGAAAGATATTACAGTGACCTTTATTGAAGACACACGAGATAAACAAGTGTGACAATTGACAATTAAAGAAATTTTATTGACGACCCATCAATGTTAGTACTCAACGAAGAGGATCAATTGATCAAATTTACACAAAGAAAATCAGGTGGAGCGCTTGCCGCGGGGACGTCTGGTCTTGGGAGTTAAGGCTTTTATGAGCTCGGACAACCCGCTGAGAATCCTAGGATGGCAGTCCCGAGCGCGCTCGAAGACCGCCTCGAAGAAGACGGCGTAGTGTTTCTTAAAATCAGGCGAGAGTCTCGCAAGGAAAGGCGCCCTAGATTGGGAGTGTAAGATGGCATTAATGACGTCAGTCCAGGAGATTTCCGACTCGACCAAGGCTACAAGGTCGGGTTGGGAACTGAGTACTTCTCTGAAATTCTTAAAGATCCAATCTTCTAGGTACGGCGGCAAGTCTTCCTCCATCGGGGCAGGCAGTGGAGAAGGAGGTGTCATAGCCGGTGTAGATTCCTCTTTGTGGGGAGCAGATGGTGTCGGCCCAGCAGGCCGAGGCGCAGGCAGTGGGGGTGTAGGTACTGCGGCTGGTGTTTTCGCCAGCTCAGCCCTAACCTGACCAAGGACCTTATATAAATTAGAGGTCATTCCGGGCTTCAGGTCCAGGATTTGGCTGATAAGGCCGGCGAGAGCGTCACTTTGCGGAGGTGGCAAAAGGGGTCCACGCTTTTTCGCCCTGGTCCTCGAGGAGAGGAGGTCCAGGACCTCCTCCCGCCCAAGGGCGTCCGTCCTAGCAAAGGACACGCTGGGGTTTCCTTCTATGAACGCCACGAGGTCGTCCCCCGTTGCGTTTCTTGTTGATGACGTGGAGGACGCAGTGGTCTCCTCCACGATGGACATTTCCACGTCCGGTGTTGGGGCTGCAGGCCCGAGGGTCTCCTGGGTGGGTAGAGGGTCACGCGGGGCAACGAAGTCTGGCCGAGCGGGAGGCATCGGCTCTGGATGTTGTGACTTGGCTGGGCGAGGGCCTACGGGAACCTCAGGCGCCTGCAGGGACGGAGCAGGGGTCACAGGTGGAGGGGTAGAAGGCGTCTCCTCCAAAGGTAAGGCTGGGGCCTCTGGTGGAGATGGCCGAGGTGCGAGTGGATGGAGCACAGCTCGGGCCACGGGAGGAGCGCTGCAAACCTCCATGGCTGGACTGGGAAGCGCCGGCGCAGGAGGCGCGGCCGAAGTCCGCCTAGGCAGCCCAGGCGCAGTCGATGGAGGGAGGCTGGTGGAAGGGGGCGGTGAAGCCCGTCTGGAGGTGGTGGGTCGCCCATGGAGTTGGGGGCAGTTGGCTCTTCTGTGACCCTGGCCACGGCATTTAGAGCACTTTATTCCGAATGTCAGGAATGCTGGCCAGGGCTCGCCCTTGATCTTTATTTCGAAACGAGCTGGGAGCATTTCGACGGTTATGCCGTCATGGAGGAGAATAAAGGCCTCCCGGCGGCCGTCGGTGAAATCAAACTCTCCAACCCTAAGCTGTTTGGGGGCGATGGAGGTTATTCGGCCGTATCTGGAGAGGGCATCCATGACGGCGGCGTCTCCCACAAAGAAGGGGAGGTTCCCAATCGTGATTCTGATTGAAGTCCTCCTGAAGGGGAAGGTCTTGAGAAGGGTTCCCTCGATCTCGAGGCCCTCTCGAACTAGGCGCTCCGCCAGGGATCTGTTGGCGAGACCGACCAAGTATTGCCCGTTCACCTTAGTGAACTGGACAATGTTTCTTGTGCTTCCGACCACCTTTTCCATAGCTTTCATGTACTGGTAGGTCTGGTATTCCGGGCAGTACTCGAGGAAACAGCACTGCTCCTCGGTGCAGGACGCCTGGCGAGCCCTGGCCTCCATGACGTGTGCCCTCGTGGTCCTGATCTCCTGGACCTGGGGCATCCGTCCCGTCGACGGTCGCTGTCGGCGAGAAGTGCCAGCGCTGTTAGACTGCGCGGCGATGACAGGCAGATCCGGCGAGTCGCGGCGCCTCTTCCTGCCTTTTACGACTGTGAAGCTGTCATCCTCCTCAGAATTCACATCCTCGGCATAGTCTGCCCAGTTTCTTTGGGCATCGGCACCGCGGTTGGAAGAAGAGATAGCCGCCAAGTTGAACGGCGCGGCCGAATTTACATTTCTTCCGCCGGCGGGCGAATTTGCATGAGTTTCAATTCTTTCATTAGTATTTGAGATATTTCTCTGCGAATTGAAAATGGCAGATTTCTCTGCACAGGGCAGTTCTTCGTTGCTGTGCCTTCCAGGCATTTGATCAGCTTTTAAAGGGCTTTCAGCCCGTACTAAACTCGGCGTACTGCCGGTAGCCATACACCCGCCAGGGTGGAAAAAAGGCGGAGCTCGACAAAAGCGTGCCGCTCAGTCGGCGTTTTGTCCATGAGTGTATTGTCTGAATCCCGATATACATGCTAAAAGGTACAACTTCCTTAAGTTTTGTCCATGAGTGTATTGTCTGAATCCCGATATACATGCTGAAAGATACAACTTCCTTAAGTTTTGTCCATGAGTGTATTGTCTGAATCCCGATATACATGCTAAAAGGTACAATTTCCTTAAGTTTTGTCCATGACAGTATTTGTCTGAATCCCGATATACATGATAAAAGGTACAACTTCCTTAAGTTTTGCCCATGAGTGTATTGTCTGAATCCCGATATACATGGTAAAAGGTACAACTTCCTTAAGTTTTGTCCATGTGTGTATTGTCTGAATCCCGATATACATGCTAAAAGGTACAACTTCCTTAAGTTTTCTTCATGAGTGTATTGTCTGAATCCCGATATACATGCTGAAAGATACAACTTCCTTAAGTTTTGTCCATGAGTGTATTGTCTGAATCCCGATATACATGCTAAAAGGTACAATTTCCTTAAGTTTTGTCCATGAGAGTATTTGTCTGAATCCCGATATACATGCTAAAAGGTACAACTTCCTTAAGTTTTCTTCATGAGTGTATTGTCTGAATCCCGATATACATGCTGAAAGATACAACTTCCTTAAGTTTTGTCCATGAGTGTATTGTCTGAATCCCGATATACATGCTAAAAGGTACAATTTCCTTAAGTTTTGTCCATGAGAGTATTTGTCTGAATCCCTATATACATGATAAAAGGTACAACTTCCTTAAGTTTTGTCCATGAGTGTATTGTCTGAATCCCGATATACATGCTAAAAGGTACAACTTCCTTAAGTTTTGTCCATGAGTGTATTGTCTGAATCCCGATATACATGGTAAAAGGTACAACTTCCTTAAGTTTTGTCCATGGGTGTATTGTCTGAATCCCGATATACATGCTAAAAGGTACAACTTCCTTAAGTTTTGTCCATGAGTGTATTATCTGAATTCCTATATACATGCTAAAAGGTACAACTTCCTTAAGTTTTGTCCATGAATGTATTGTCTGAATCCCGATATACACATGCTAAAAGGTACAACTTCCTTAAGTTTTGTCCATGAGTGTATTGTTTGAATCCCGATATATATGCTAAAAGGTACAACTTCCTTAAGTTTTGTCCATGAGTGTATTGTCTGAATCCCGATATACATGCTAAAAGGTACAACTTCCTTAAGTTTTGTCCATGAGTGTATTGTCTGAATCCCGATATACATGCTAAAAGGTACAACTTCCTTAAGTTTTGTCCATGAGTGTATTGTCTGAATCCCGATATACATGCTAAAAGGTACAACTTCCTTAAGTTTTGTCCATGAGTGTATTGTCTGAATCCCGATATACATGCTAAAAGGTACAACTTCCTTAAGTTTTGTCCATGTGTGTATTGTCTGAATCCCGATATACATGCTAAAAGGTACAACTTCCTTAAGTTTTGTCCATGAATGTATTGTCTGAATCCCGATATACCTGCTAAAAGGTACAACTTCCTTAAGTTTTGTCCATGAATGTATTGTCTGAATCCCGATATACATGCTAAAAGGTACAACTTCCTTAAGTTTTGTCCATGAGTGTATTGTCTGAATCCCGATATACATGGTAAAAGGTACAACTTCCTTAAGTTTTGTCCATGAGTGTATTGTCTGAATCCCGATATACATGGTAAAAGGTACAACTTCCTTAAGTTTTGTCCATGAATGTATTGTCTGAATCCCGATATACATGCTAAAAGGTACAACTTCCTTAAGTTTTGTCCATGAGTGTATTGTCTGAATCCCGATATACATGGTAAAAGGTACAACCTCCTTAAGTTTTGTCCATGAGTGTATTGTCTGAATCCCGATATACATGCTAAAAGGTACAACTTCCTTAAGTTTTGTCCATGAGTGTATTGTCTGAATCCCGATATACATGCTAAAAGGTATAACCTCCTTAAGTTTTGTCCATGAGTGTATTGTCTGAATCCCGATATACATGGTAAAAGGTACAACTTCCTTAAGTTTTGTCCATGAGTGTATTGTCTGAATCCCGATATACATGGTAAAAGGTACAACCTCCTTAAGTTTTGTCCATGAGTGTATTGTCTGAATCCCGATATACATGCTAAAAGGTACAACTTCCTTAAGTTTTGTCCATGAGTGTATTGTCTGAATCCCGATATACATGCTAAAAGGTATAACCTCCTTAAGTTTTGTCCATGAGTGTATTGTCTGAATCCCGATATACAAGGTGTGTCTAATAAATAATGAGACCGGTCAAAAACAAAGAAAAAATGAAATTATATATATATACTAGCGGATGTACCCGGCTTCGCCCAGGTTTTTCTCGAGGGAATGTTTGTAGTCTAGTAATAAGAAAATATACTACACCTAAAAACTATCAGAGAAAAGAGAAACCACGGAAGGTGAACAGAAAAATGCGCACAATGGATGTTATGTTTACGATATCAAGTTAAATAAAAACAAAGATAAAATTTGCATATGTTGGTCACTATAAATTTGTATATTTGTTAGGCGAAATTAGAAACATGATAAAACAATTGGGTATATAAAAACAAATGTAGAAATAAAAGTTGAAGTATAATAAACAATGTTAAAGATTAGTTTTAATTATTAATCAAGATTGTGTGTGAATATGTGAGAAAGATGTAATATCGTTGTTGTTTTCTTGGCCGACTGTTTTACATATGGTGTTATCTTAAAATTGCTTGTTTTGAATATTTTTTAGATTGAGATTATTAGCTAGTATGTAAAAAAATTAACTCTGTTGAAATTTAATTTTGTATTTATATATAAATAAAATTAACTCTGTTGATTTTTTTTTATTTAATCGATAACAGCGAAGTTACGCATGTTAATGTTAGGAAATATATTTTGATGTTAAGCAAAACCTGCTCCATCTCGTTTTACATAAATGTTGAAAATTTGGTTGAAATTGATGCATTGTAACGAAAGTTTTTAGTGATGTCCACTTATGAAATTTCCATTTTATTAATATAGATTTTTGAGTCTATTAAAAAAAATAGAAAGATTCAGCTACACTGTGGTATTTTACATCACGTGATTGCGCGCGCAGTCGATAAATTGTAAGCTTGTAAAAAGAACGCCTTTGCATAACAACTTCTAATTTGTAATGGATAGATAATTCGAACAACGAATTTGTATTAAATTTTTCTACAAAATTGGGAAATCAGCTTCTGAAACTTTAGATTTGTTGAAATCGGCATTTGGAAATGAAAATGTAAATAAGCCCACCACATTTAGATGGTTTTCACGATTTAAAAATGGAATGGAATCGGTGAACGATGAGAAGCGTGTTTGACGTCCAATTCTGTACAGGAACCCTGAAAAGGTGAGCCAAATTTCAAATTTGATAAGAGAAAATCCATGAATAGGGTTACGGGACATTGAGGAAGAAACAGGGATATCAAAATCATTAGTTGGATCGATAATTAAAGAAGACTTTCAGTTAAAGAAGACACCTTCAAAATTTGTCCCTAAAATGATCACAATCCAACAAAAGGAGAATCGCGTTGAAGTTGCCAAAAAAATGCTTGAAATGGTGGAAGAAAAACCCTAATTGGAAGGAAAAAGTAATAACTGGAAACGAGACATGGGTTTACGGGTATGACTTGGAAACAAAACGCCAATCCATGGAGTGGAAAGGAAAAGATGAACCAAGAACGAAGAAATACCGACTTTGCAAGTCAACTTTATTGGTCACGTTCTTTGACATAAAGGGAATTGTAAAACGACACTTGAAGTTACACCGCATGAGTTTCTTTTAAACGAAAAATCAAAATTTTTATTTCAAGGTGAAATATCGACGATTTCTAACCTTTTTGGATGAGGTATGAAAGGATGAATTATGAAGAGTAATGATGAACGGAAAAATAAAAGTGCCCAGGGATGGGATTTCTATGAAAATGTTAATCTGCAAGACGCAGGTTATCAGCATCCCTTTTTGATTTGTTTTTGTCACTTTGGCGGTTTGCAAATAAACAACAAAACATGTATCAGACATTATAAAGACAATAAAGATTTTCTGATAATAAGAAGGTACAAAGATATTGCATATTTATTATAAAAATAACTGTTAATATTAAACATTAATTTATAAATTTTGGTTGAATAAAAATATTAACACAAATGATCTTTTTACATATAGAATAATTAATATTGAGAAATAAAGCTGGAAAAAAGAAAAATTACCTACATACGAATTTATATTATATATAATATACATATTTAATAATATTAAAATAAATATAATATATCCTATTTTTAAGATAGATATTATTGTCCTTAATAAAAATATTGCCACAAATAAATACAAATATTTAAATTTGGAATTGGATAAAATAATAAATTTCATTTTACGTGGAATATTATGAGATTTGGAAAATTGCATGATAAAATTAGAATAAATAGAATTTCCCTCCATATTCTAAAAGGATAAACCCTTTCGGTGGAAAAGACAAAAATATAATCAAAAGATTTTAAAATATTTTATCAAATAAATCTGAAAAAAAAATGTTTTTCAACATTTATTAATATATTTCAAAACCATTATTTAATCAAAAATATGCGCTTCTTATTAATTATGTTATATCTTTAAAACACAATGCCAAATATATATATATATATATATATATAAGCAAACGAAATAAGAAAGAAATGACAGTATTTTATTGGAATAGAATAGGAAAAGAGCTATACTCTGCACTTTTACTTTGTTATTTGTCCATTATCTTTAAATTTTTAGTATCCAGAAGTTAGTTTATACGTCGCCATTTCCTAAATGTGAGAAAACTTTTAGCAGACGGCTTCTATTAGGGGTCGTTTGATATATAATTCTCATTTCAGTAATCTGTGTATGCTATAAAGGTTTTACAATTTTAAGACACCATTTTATACTTTAATATGACAAGATTCTACACTTTAATAACAAAATTTTACACTTTAAAACAACATTTTACAACACTTTAACATTTAATAACAACTTTTTGCACTTCAATTCTATTTTATTTCAACAATAAAATATAACTACATTTTTATTTTTAATCTATATTTTTCGATTTTCTAAATACACTGCGTGACATTGAAAATGGAACACCAAGAAATAGTGGCCAGAAAGTGATGAAACTCGGCAGACAGAGAGAGACAGGGACGAACAATAAGTGATCTTTATTTCAAAATGATAGTCATAATACAGAGCGAGAACGGCGTCGGCTTAGTAGCAAGTAGGACCACCGCGGACGGCGATGCACGCAGCAACACGTCTAGGTAGAGAGTCAATCAAAGTACGGATGGCGTCCTGAGGGATGGCTCTCCATTCCCTCTCAACCATTTGCCACAGTTCGTCTTCTGAACGCGGTTGTGGCAAGGCATGCAAACGGCGTCCAATGATGTCCCAGACGTGCTCGATTGGTGAGAGATCAGGAGAGTACGGTGGCCAGGGAAGCATCTGTACATCTTGCAGAGTTGTTGGCTAATGCGAGCAGTGTGCGGTCGGGCGTTATCCTGCTGATAAAGGGCATTGGGTACCCCCTGAAGGTAGGGGAGTGTCACCGGTCGCAGCACATCATCAACGTATCGTTGGGCCGTCATAGTGTCCTGAATACGAAGTAAATGTGACCTAGAATCATACGCGATTGCGCCCCAAACCATGATTCCACGTTGTCGCACGGTGGGGCGTTCCACGATTGCTGCCGGATTGGACCTTTCTCCACGTCGACGCCACACGCGTACACGGCGACTATCACTGGACAAGCAGAAACGCTACTCTTCTGAGAACACGACCCTGTGCCATTCCGTCATCCACGTCGATCTAGCCCGGCACCATTCCAAACGTTGGCGCCTATTCGGTGGGGTCAATGGCAGTCTTCTTAGCGGACGGCATGAGTGCAAGCCATTAGCAACCAATCGGCGGGAAATGGTTCTGGTCGAGATGGAATGATCTAGGGTGTCTTGCACATGTTGCAGGATGGCGGTACAAGTGGCTTGTGGGGCCGCCACTGCTTGTCGAAGGATGCGCCGATCCACACGTGCTGACGTCACTCTGGTTGCACCGACATTCCTATAAATTGCCACATTTCCTTGTTCCAACCATCTTCTCCATAGTCGGTGCACCGTGGACGCACCAAGGTGTGTATCAGCTGCGATTTGACGTATGGACCAACCTGCTCTTTTCAGTCCGATCACCATGCCCCTCGTAAAAGCCTCTGTCTGCTTGAACTGCCTCCGTTTACGATGACCTGGCATTCTCTGTTATTACACGTGTCTTTTGACACAAGAACAAATTTTCTACAATGATTTTCCTTGAAGAAATAACGACACGAATACTGTCCTTTCTGCAAGTTCCTTCCCTTATATCTTACTCCATGTGCGCACGAGAGCTGCGCATTTTACATCATTTGCATAACTCGGTTAGGCGCGTCTACCCTGAAATTTGCATAATTTTCTGGCCACTATTTCTTGGTGTTCCATTTTCAATGTCACGCAGTGTATTTAACAATGAATAAATATGTATTTTTATCTAAATTCTTTTATTTTCTTTTATTTTTCTATACCAAGAATCAAATAAAGGGTATTTTTCCAATTCTAGAGTAATTGAATATCAACGATTGATTTATAATTATTCCGACAGATTGGGCAAGCCATCAACAACTTTGTGTATTGATGTGTGGATGTGTGTCTTGATGTCTTGATGTGTGATTGTGTCTCTCTTATATTAAAAAAAATCTAATAAAACTGAAGAATTTTTTTTAAATATATCGAAAAATAACGATTAAATAAAAATGTTGTTATTGAAGAGTAAAATGTTGTTATTAAATTGAAAAACCTTGTAATTATAATATTTAAGCTGATTCCACACTCGCCTTTTCATTGATACGCTAACCTATGTACGGTGGATTCTGTGGCCACTGGACATGTGTCGGACCTGGAGGCTGTTGTTGGGTGCTGCGCTACCTAGAGTATAGGAGCTCCATCTATGATTCCTTTCTTCCTATGGTGAATCTTTATAAGACTTGTGGTCTTAATAAAGCTGTATGTGTGTAATATTTTGTCATTAAATTGAAAAAAATGTTATTAAAGTGTATAAACTGTTGTTATATTAAATTGCAAAGTGTAATATTAAAGGTTAAAATATTGTTATTGTTAAAATATTGTTATTAAAGTGTGAAATATACACATATATATATATATATATATATATATATATATATATATATATATATATATATATATATATATATGTGTATATATATATATATATATATATATATATATATGTGATAAATAATACAAAAGTGAAATTGTACTGATATCATATGGATAAATTAATAAAAAAGGGCATCTCCTGATCGTGTAACTAAAAGTTGCTGATGGCTTGCGCCATCTGTCGGAATAAATCTCAACTAATCGTTGATTTTTAATTATCTCGTAGGATGTTATGAAATCGAAGCTTGCCCTGTACTCTCTGATTAGAGCCATAGCCTGAAACCATAGTATACAGGTTGGCTTTTTATTTGAATCTGTGCCAAACATACACGTAGCTTTATTAAAACCACCGGTCTTATACAGATTCACCGCAGGAAGGAAGCATAGATATACTCCAGTCAGTACAGAACCCAACAACAACCTCCAGGTCCGTGGCCACACCGTACATAGGTTAGCGTATCACTGAAAGTGTGGAATCAGCCGCGTTCTTCACTTTCCTCATCCAAATGAACCACGCGGCGATTCTATTAATCTCCTCCGAACTGCGGCCTTGTAGAATTTATATAAACCAAAGATCAAACATCATTGTATTCATCCAGTTATATATTTGTTGAATATCGGAAAAAAATATATATTTGTGTATCATTTTGAAACATGATAATGTTCAAACGCAGAATTTTTGGAAGTATTGAAAATGTTGAAGAAGGAACAAAAGTTAACGGCGACGTGTTTCTTCTATTAATGCTGTAAATTCGGCAAGCTTTCGGACTTTGACGTCCTTCGACAGGCAACTTTCCAAGAAACTAGAAGATAATCTAGATATATATATCGTGGTCGAGGCAGAGTGGAAAGCTTGGGAATGTCCATACAAAAAAAAAAAAAAAAACGAAGACACAGTTGCACTAGGAAAGTTCCGTGAACAGATAAAAGTTGAGCTAGGAGCGAAAGATGGAGATAGAAGAGTTCTTACTGGTCTACATGGTGGATGAGGAGAACCTTGGTGACAACCGACGAGGGCTTCCGCTGATGGTGAAGTGACTATATTTTTGGCTAGGACGGAGGCTTTATATATCTTTTCCGAGAAAGGAAGTATTGCATTTCAGCAGATGCACAAGAGCGTGGATCGGCTGGCGAAACTCTACACTGGCGCCGTCCTGACAGTTTCCTATCTATCTATCTTTAGATGTTGTTTTTGGAATTCTAAATCTATCTCGATTTTAGACTTTTTAATATATATACACGTCATTGTAAATACACTTCATTAATAAAAGAAGCACGTCGCCGTAAACTTTTATTCCTTCTTCAAGATGTTGTCTGGCGATTCCTTCTCTTGTAAATTGAAAATGTTGTTACTCTATCCTGGCCCACATATGTTGGAGATTTGAACTATAAAAACTGATGAGAGTAGCGTGGACACGGGCACCGCTTGGAGGCGCTGCATGAAGATGAACTGACCAATGGGAACGGCCCACCTCAACCGTCCGTCTTCATCTTGTATATAACCAAAAGACTGCCTTTGTTCTACTGCTGTGTGCGGTTGTTTTGTCAACATATATATCCTTATATCTAATAATAATCATATATTTATAAAATCACTTATTTGGCTGTTCTTTTTGTAACACCGACCCACAACAAAAACAATATGTAAATATAAATACTGTTACATCTGGCTCCCCTCTTCACAAGAGCCAAAAGGACCACGCCATCTCCTCAGCGGCGAAGCACCCTATCTACGTTTTCTTCGTAGATCGCGAAATACGTGGTGTCGCTGGAGACTCGCTGGTGATTCTCCACCAAACTCTACAGCGGTGGTAGAGGCGCCATAGTCATTGTACATAGTATCATGTATATATATATATATATAGATGGAAAATTTGCCGGGAGGAATTTAATCAATAGAAGCATAGGGCGCCTCTCCCGTCAAAATAACTCTAGGTGGACGCTTCTCAGTTTGCCAAAGCTGGTGTTGTGGCTTTGTCACCGACCCGAGGCCGCTAGTTTGCGGCGACGGTCAATAGATGGCGTCAGGTTTTTTACGTTTATTTTGACGGGAGAGGCGCCCTATGCTTCTATATGCATATATGTCATAATTTGTACATAACTGGATGCAAACCCGACCCAATATGTATGCAATGTATGTTTTAAAAGATTTAATAAAAACAAGGCTTAAAGAAATCTGGGAGAGAAGGCCTACAAGAGGACAATCATTAGCAGGGTTTATTATCCCGGAACTCATAAAAACTGAGTTCAAGAACCTAGCACTTCCTGGTCAAGTCAGGACAAGTCCAAAAGGACAAAGAATTAGCGAAGACCAATCACAGAGCAGCTCATTAGCCACGAGCCTATAGCGAGATTACACGTCACGAACGGTCAGCCAATGAAAAACAAAAGGAGTTTTCTTCTTAAATCGGGAACGCAGAATTGGGAGTTAGGAGCTCGACACCATCGCAACAAGTTAGCCCCGGGACAGCCTCGAGTTAGGACCTTGGAGCCATAGGAATCAGCTTGGATCAAAATCCCATCTCCCCTCCTCAGATAAGTTAATTCTCAATCATGCAATAGAAAGTCGATAGTCAACTTCGCTCAATTCCTCAACTCCTTCTCTCCCTAGATTACTCGCCTTTTTCAACCCAACCAACCCTGTGTTTTCTCGTTATTTTCCCTTGTATGCAGAACTTTCCACTCAAACGACTGCGCTCAAATCAATCTCACCAATTATCAACCAACATCAAAAGATTTCGCAACGATAATAGCACATATATATAATATATTTTTATATTTTTATTTATATTTTTATATTTTTAAAAATAGTACAGACTGTGTACTTTTGTATGTATTGACAAGATGTCAATAACATTATGCTAATTTCTAAACGAGGTAAAATCTTCCCAATTACATGCGTGGTAAGGACAAAATACTCAGGAGATAAGTTTCTTCATTAATTTATTAGGACATCAAGCTTTCGGGCACAGCGTGGCCCTTCTACAGGATCAATTGTATAAGAAAAATGATACACTATATACACGAAGAATAAATCTGCATATGTATTATTAGAAATTAGTTGTAAAATTTGAAATAATCGGTCTTTTTAAACAAAAATCCTAAGTATTACCGATTATTTCAAATTTTACAACTAATTTCTAATAATACATATGCAGATTTATTCTTCGTGTATATAGTGTATCATTTTTCTTATACAATTGATCCTGTAGAAGGGCCACGCTGTGCCCGAAAGCTTGATGTCCTAATAAATTAATGAAGAAACTTATCTCCTGAGTATTTTGTCCTTACCACGCATTATGCTAATTGAGTAAAATTAATCATTACTCCAGGGAAAAGTTTCTTTTCAAAACATATTTATTATTCTCTAGCTTTCGGCCAACGACGCTCTTCTACATTATACCAAAGTTTCTCTTGTAGAAGGGCGTCCGTGCCTGAAAGCTAGAGAATAATAAAGATGTAAAACAACACTTGAAGTTACACCGCATGAGTTTCTTTTCAATGAAAAATCAAAATTTATTTCAAGGTGAAATATTGACTATTTCTAACCTTTTTGGATGAGGTATGAAAGGGTGAATTATGAAGAGTAATGATAAACGGAAAAATAAAGAGTCCAGGGATGGGAATCGTACCCACAGTGTTCCGCTTACCGGGCAGATGCCATGTCCACTAGGCTACCCTGGAAGTATTTTTCCGTTCATGTGTTGAAAAGATACTTTTCCCTGGAGGAATGATTAATTTTGCTTAATATTGATGTAATGGATTATTTTATAGAACTATGTTAATTGTCTTCACAAGAACCAAGATGGGAGTACACCTATCCCCCGATTTACACGGTAGATACGTTCCTGAGAAAAACGTGTAAATCGGGGGATAGGTGTACACAGAAATAAAAATAAAATGCATTGACAGGTTAAAATATGTAGTCAGCACATAAGCTCGGGATTCCTCGTGAGATGTTTACACAGCGCATGTATTCAATCACAGTAGCATTTAGTATAGTGCGATAAAAACAAAAGAAAACTTATTTGGAAAACCGTGTAAAAGCGAAAACGTGTAAAACAAGTACCGTGTAAATCGGGGGATAGGTGTACTACTGGGGGACAACGATATCGAAGAAGAGGTCAGCTGAGGAAGAGACAGGCGGGGAGAACAGACAGTCTGGTGACATCAGCAGTGATAGAAGAGCTGTCTCCGTAAGTGTGGCCGTGTGGATGATCCTGGAAGAGGATGCCAGAGAAACTTGCCCGACCTGGAAGGCTGTTGGCGAGGAAGACCCTTCTAGTGGCGGATATTGGAGACATCTAATCTCTACTACCATCTACTGGTACGTCGCTGTATCTACATAGCCTTGTTATTCAGAAGTCTTGTACATAAACAACGACGGCTGAAAAGCTATATACAGTAGAACCTGCCTTAGAAGTACCTCTCTTGGTAACTTTCCAGTCTTAGGAGTTGATTTTTAATGAAAACCATTTGGTGTTCCGTTAATTTAATTTTCTTATGAATCTGTGTGTTGTTCCTTTCTTATACATTCACTACTAAATTTTTTAATCCCCTAAAGGCTAAATGTGTTGAATATCCTATATTAAGAACATCATTGAATTATCATAAGATGGAACAACTTTAGGTTTATTGTAATCAATATCCACTAATTATAAAATTTAAGGAAGTTGTACCTTTTAGCATGTACAAGGTGTGTCCAATAAATAATGAGACTGATCAAAAATAAATAAAAAATAGAATGATTAAAAAAGTTTTATTAGTATTTTTCAAAATAGTTCCCTCCCGCATCTATACATAATTTCCATCTCTTCTCCCATGATTTAAAACATTTAGAAAAGGCATCTTTCGGGATGTTCTTAAAGACCTTTTTCGAATCCGCTATGATGGACTCTCTAATGTCAAATCTCCTTCCTTTTAGAGCCATTTTGAGTTTTGGAAAGAGAAAAAAATCATTTGGAGCTAGGCCTGGGGAATAGGGAGGTTGTTGAAGTATTTGGATGCCGTGTTTAGCCAAATAAGTCAGTACAGATGTAGCGGTGTGTGGTGATGCATTATCATGATGGATAATCCAATTTTTGGAACTCCACATTTCACTTCTTTTCAGACGAATTAATTCACGCACACGTCTCATAATGTTTAAATACGACTTTAATAATTGTTTGACCTTCCTCTAGATATTCATAATGCACAATTCCCTTTATACAATATAATACACTGCGGCCTGTGATTGTAAAACAACACTTGAAGTTACACCGCATGAGTTTCTTTTAAACGAAAAATCAAAATTTTTATTTCAAGGTGAAATATCGACGATTTCTAACCTTTTTGGATGAGGTATGAAAGGATGAATTATGAAGAGTAATAATGAACGGAAAAATAAAAGTTGTCAGGGATGGGATTTTCATAGAAACATATATACATATTTATTGCTAGCTATATATCAAAATATTTTATATATAAAACAAACTAGGGCGCTTTTCTGCGTTGAAAAATATATTGAGAACCTAGTATAAAATGAATTATGGTGTATTTTCCATATCTTTTATTTTTTTTTTCAAATTTCTCTTTTAAAAATACATTGGGGTAAAATATGTGTGTTGTGTGCAAACACAAATATATATATATTTAGATAACCTGATTCACATAGCGCAGAACGCAAACTATATATATGCCCGAGCTATATATACAAATATATAAATAAAATATTTTAAAACTTTATATAATAAAAATATTTGTATAATATAGAATCTTTAATAAATAATCATAGATATATGTCGTAATATATCCTGTCGACTTTCAATATATGTCGTAATATATCCTGTCGACTTTCAATATAGCTGTGATATTATGCTATGTCGACTTTCAATATAGCTGTGGTATTATGCTATGCTGGGAACCTTACTCTTGGGGTTGCATATTGTTGAAGTGGTGGCGCAGTCGTGATGGCTGAGTAAGAAAGGATTGCACACAAGGGAAATAAGCCAGGACACTTGATGGGGTTTGAAAATAAAAGGCAACTGGTTTGGAGGAAAGAAAGCTTGAGAAGAGCGGAGCGGGTTTTGATTTATTAATTATCTGATCACATGGTGGTGATTGGACTTAGCTATGGGATGAGCAGAGGGAGAGAGGTCTAGAGCAGATGTCACCTCGGTGGGGGCGAGTCTAAGACTGACAATTCTAGCTTCTCAATTTAACACCAAGAGTTGTCTTCTTTCCCATTGGTCGAAAGATGTCACATGACCGTTTTCTATTGGTTGACCTATTTAGGTACTGTCTTCTAATTGGTCTTTGCTGCTGCTTTTGTCGGAAGATATATCCGGCCTTGGTCAGGAAGTATTGGGTGTTAGCTCGACTCTTATAACTTCCGCGGTTATCAGATACGTCCGGTCCTGCCCCGGAAATATTGGGCGTCTCTCAACTTTTATGACTTCTGCGGTCACCAGATACGTCCGGCCCTGTCAGGAAGTATTGACTGTACAAGTTATTAATAATTGTGCCCGCTTTAAGCCTACTTCCTATGTCTTGTTGCTACTTTCTGTCCTCCAGTTACCTTATTCTTTATTAAATCTTTGAAAATCATACATTGTACATGCATAGTGGGTCGGGGGTGCATACAATTATATACAAATTATGACAGATGCGCCCCCTACATGTGAAGAATTCAAGAAGGGGTTAGCCTGAGAGAATTCTGTAAAGTAAAAAATAATTTTGTGGGAAAATTAGTTGTGGGTATTGAGAGGCTATATACAAGCATTGGTGGTGATATAAGAGGTAAAATAGAATGGTGTTGATGATATAGGTTGAGTATAATTAATAGAAATCAAAAAATTTTTTAATTGTAAGAAATCAAAATGAATGCTATGGTACATAGTGGATTAAAAAGAAAAGAAAATGCGCCTAACTAATTTCTACTCGAAATTGGAAATAAAAACGAGGGAGTTCTATTAGGGCTTTTGAGAAATCAAAAAATAAAAATAAAAAGTTGGAAAAAATCAAAGTAAATGCTTGGTTGCATGGTGAGAAAAAAAAATACTTTGTTGCATGGTGAAAAAAAAAGAAAAGTGCTTGTTGCATGGTAAAAAAGAAATGCCTAATTATATTTTACTCGAAATTGGGAATGGAAATCGAGGGATTTTTATTAGGTCTTTTGAGAAATCAAAAAATAAAAATAAAAATAAAAAGTTGGAAGAAATCAAAGTGAATGCTTGATGCATGGTAAAAAAAAAAGGAAAAATGCCTAACCATATTCTACTCGAAATTGGAAATGGAAATCGAGGGAATTTTATTAGGGCTTTTGAGAAATCAAAAATAATATAAAAGTTGGAAGAAATCAATGTGAATGCTTGGTTGCATGATGAAAAAAAGGAAAAATGCCTAACTATACTCTACTCGAAATTGGGAATGGAAATCGAGGGAGTACTATTAGGTCTTTTGAGAAATCAAAAATAAAAATAAAAAGTTAGAAGAAATCAAAGTAAATGCTTGGTTGCATGGTGAAAAAAAAATAGAAAAAAAAAGAATGTTTTTGTAAATCAAAATAAAATATAATATCCAATTTTAAAAGAAAACCAATGAGTTTTCGTTGATTTGAAACTATGATAATATAAACTAAGGGGTAAATATAATGATAATTAATGATTTAAAGTGATAATAAGTTGAATAAATTGCTAAATTGATTAAATATTTAAATTTTAATTGAGAGAAAATAATGAAAATGATTAATATGAACAATAAGGTGTATTGGTTTGAACCCTTTTGTATCTACATGCCCTGATCTAAATGTATTGATTGCTCCATTATGCCCTATAAATTTTTTGTCTCATCTGTAGCGACACTTAGGTGAAAACGTGATCCTAGCCCGCAAGTGCGCGTTTATGCTATGTGTACAGGAGACATGGAAATCTATATAACCTTTGTGTATAATTTTTTGTCTTTGTGTGTGTTGTGAAAAATGTTAGAAGTCTGTAAAGTAATTATGATTAATTATAATAGGAATATGAACTCATTTAAATGTGTGTGACGTCTTGTGCGTGCGGAATTGTATTATAAAAAATCGATACGCAGGCTCGAATTGGAATCTAAAATCGGTGGCATGAAGAAGTGGGATGATATGGAGAAATTTGAGGCAGGGGAAAAGCGGTGTCCTATTTTTATGTGTTGGCCGGAAATGAGGGGTGGTAATTGGATCCGGACTGGGGCGTGCCGAGGAAGTACGCTCCCTTTTTTGTATTTGCTGTCTTACTCGAATTTTATGACCTCGCGGGACTACGTCCTTGTCGCGGCGTCTCAAAATTCTCACTTCCTTCCGCTTATTTGTTTTTTGGGTGCGACTCGGATCTTGCTACTTTCAGTTACTTCTATTTCCTCGGAGTTTATTTAGATGTTCTGCAAAAATGTTTCCTAAAATTATGAGAAGTTTTATAAATGTTTGTCCAAAATTAAAAACTGCCTCTTGTAGTTCGAAAATTCCATGAGGGGGCATGATATAAATAAACAAATAACTAAGAAATAAAATTGGGATATATTTGTATGGTAGAGCTAACAAACAAAGGATAAAAATCAGATGAAAGATAGGGTATTGCCCCATGTTCTTCCATATTATTGTAAATGGGATTTTGAAATATTTGCTTGAACCTTATTAATTGTAGAATTTAAATGATTGGTAGGTTCGCAGTTCTCCTGTTTGATCGTCAATGGTTTTATTAGAGATATGTCGGCGGTAATTGGTTTAAGTGGAGATATGTGATCGTTTCTCTGACGTGGGTGGTGTAATTTTGGCATTGTTTGTGTTGTGTGTACGCTGTGCTTTATGTACGAATTTTGTTTTGCTTTGGGGCCTGTGTCGGTATTTTTACGTGAAGGTTGGTTGGATTCATCGATTCTTCTAGCGAATCGGCAGGTGGGGCAGGTTTTTACCTGTTTTGCGATGTCTTGTGTCATGTTCTGCCAATAATATTGTGACGAGATGAGTCTCGTCATCTTGGAGATGTTTGGATGGTGGTGTTGTGTGTGTACGGACTTAAGAAGTCTGGCTGTAAGTGAACTTGGGACTATAGTTTTAAGCACTCCTTTTCGGGAGACGGTGCGCAGTTCATTGTGATCCATAGTCACGCGAGATTTTCCCGGTGGAGAAGACTGTTGGCTCTTTATGAGTGGCGCATTTAGAAAGCCACAAAATGGGATACGAGTTACAACGCCCGTTTCATATTGTTGTACTCCATTTATGCTACGGACCTCATATTCGTATCTTGACCGTCTTAACCTCCATCGAAACAATCTGCCTGACGGGGCTTTGATCTCTTTCAACCACTGCAATGCAGGATGGTCAGAAAGTATTGTAAACTTTCTGCCCATTAGACAGGCGCGGAAGTTATCCACACTTTCCACAATGGCTAGGCATTGTAGTTCCAAGTCTGAATAATTTCGCTCGTGACCACGCAGAGAGCGGCTGAAATGTTGAACTGGGTATGTCTTCCCATCAGGGTAGACTTGTTTAAGAATGCCTGCAATGCCGAATGTTGAGGTGTTACAGTACACCTGGCATGGCAGACCTTCTTGGTAAAGGTATAATGTGGGGTGTGTGGTAAGGCTTTCTTTCAGGTTAGTGAACGCTTTCTGGCATTCGTCACTCCAGACCCACATGACATCCTTTTTTAGAAGGTTGACAAGTGGCGTCCGCAAGCGGGCGTGGTCCGGAATGAACTCTTTATAGGTGTTCACAGCTTTTAGGAAAGATCGCAATGTTTTTCGATTGTGTGGTTGTTTGGTGGCGTGAATTTTTTCTATGTTTTGTGTAGACGGGATGATTGTATTATTCTTAACGGTTGTGCATGCGCTTGTTGGTTGTTGTCGTCTTTTGGCGCGCGTGTTGCGTTTGTTGTGCGGGTTGTGCGTGTTTGTTGCGTTTGTTGTGCGGGTTGTGCGTGTTTGTTGCGTGATGACGTATGGGTGCGTGTATGTTGTGAGGTACATTTGCGTGATTATGGCGTGGCGACGTATGGTCATGTATGGATTTTGTGTGGTAAGTGGGTGAGCTGTGTCGGTGTACGGACACTTTTTTGGGCATTATTGGAATTGTAGGTTGAAGTCGTGGTGGCTTTATATGTTGTGGGCATGAAAAGTTGCGTGGTGTGAGATTAGAATGGTGGCATGTAAATATTTGGGGTTTGGGCAATGAATGCAGGCAAGGGTTTCCATGTGTGAAAGCTTTGTGTGCTGTACGAGCCCTTTGGGACAGGTTTTGGTCTAGCCCGTGCTTGCATTCATTTGGTACATGTTTAGATACATGGTTAAAGGGGTAGGTAGGGTTAGATAAGAGTTCAAAGTCAATTCTTGACGCCATAGGGGGGGTGCCTACCTTAGTCTCGAAAGTTCGGCTCGGCTGGGACGTCTTGGCTTGGGTTGGTTGGCTTGGGGCTCGGGACTGCTCGCACCGTCCGCGAAATTGGAGTGAAGTCCGGTACTGGAATGTCGTTTCGGGACCGTTTGCACTGTCCCGGTTCGCGCGGATTATTTTCGGGTGTGGTGTACGGGTATGGCATGGCGGTGGATGACTCCTCGGTGGTCGGTGTCCGGCCTCGGTGACACTTGCCTGGGGTGGTGGCACGTGCGTCGGCTGCCGCGCTCATCTCGCCTTTCGGTCGGCGGGGGGTGTGGGCTGCTCCGGGGGTGGCGCTACGGAACGTCGTCTGTAGTTGAGTGGACCTTGCTCCTTGATGTGCGGCGGTCAACTGCAAAATTATTGTCGCCAGGGTGTGTTTTGTCGCTTCGTTCGTTGCCAGCTTCTTTCCGCTCGTTGCCAGTTTCTTCCCTCTGGGTTTGTCATTGCCGTTTGTTTTGCTGGCGTCTGGGCTAATTTCCATCTTGATCCTGTCGACTTTCAATATATGTCGTAATATATCCTGTCGACTTTCAATATATGTCGTAATATATCCTGTCGACTTTCAATATAGCTGTGATATTATGCTATGTCGACTTTCAATATAGCTGTGGTATTATGCTATGCTGGGAACCTTACTCTTGGGGTTGCATATTGTTGAAGTGGTGGCGCAGTCGTGATGGCTGAGTAAGAAAGGATTGCACACAAGGGAAATAAGCCAGGACACTTGATGGGGTTTGAAAATAAAAGGCAACTGGTTTGGAGGAAAGAAAGCTTGAGAAGAGCGGAGCGGGTTTTGATTTATTAATTATCTGATCACATGGTGGTGATTGGACTTAGCTATGGGATGAGCAGAGGGAGAGAGGTCTAGAGCAGATGTCACCTCGGTGGGGGCGAGTCTAAGACTGACAATTCTAGCTTCTCAATTTAACACCAAGAGTTGTCTTCTTTCCCATTGGTCGAAAGATGTCACATGACCGTTTTCTATTGGTTGACCTATTTAGGTACTGTCTTCTAATTGGTCTTTGCTGCTGCTTTTGTCGGAAGATATATCCGGCCTTGGTCAGGAAGTATTGGGTGTTAGCTCGACTCTTATAACTTCCGCGGTTATCAGATACGTCCGGTCCTGCCCCGGAAATATTGGGCGTCTCTCAACTTTTATGACTTCTGCGGTCACCAGATACGTCCGGCCCTGTCAGGAAGTATTGACTGTACAAGTTATTAATAATTGTGCCCGCTTTAAGCCTACTTCCTATGTCTTGTTGCTACTTTCTGTCCTCCAGTTACCTTATTCTTTATTAAATCTTTGAAAATCATACATTGTACATGCATAGTGGGTCGGGGGTGCATACAATTATATACAAATTATGACATATATCATTTTTAATACATTCTAACATTATTTCATGGAAATATATATAAAATTTAATGAAATTTATATAAAATCATATATCCAAATAACATCTCAATTATTTTTAAAAATTCTATTCGAAAAAAAAAATATTATACAAGTAAAAGCGCATTTGTTAATAACGGAAAAAACAGGTAACTTTTATATTTAAAACACATTTAAGTCTTTTGGTAAGAAAAAAATAGCCCGCTAATTGGCTGATCCTTTTGGTTTCCGGTCGGTGACGCCATTTCCGTCATTCAATTAACTCGTGACTTTTTTTTTTACCAAACTATTACTTTTTTTGTTTGTTTTCTGTACAATTAACGATTAAAAATTACATATTGTGTAATCTTTAAATATATATAATTCATAATAATATATATAGTACATCAATATATAAAAAAATACTTTGAAATATGAGTAGATTGATTTTAAAAAAATCTACATAAACGAAAAAATAAAAGAATTATTAAAGAATTAAGAATTCTAATTAGTTTTATTCGAGCGCTGATTGGCTCTCTCCTGAATTTCATCCCATTTTTGCATATTTTCCATAAAGTTGCATAGATAAACAAGTTTAATATTATAGTTCATGGATATAACCTCTTTTAACCGTTACCTATGCAACTCTAAGATAAAATACTTTAGTTTTATCATAGATAAATTAAACTTTTAGATAATTCAAATATATTTTACCTTTTTTTTTCGTAATTGGTTTTTGGTAAAATGTCTTTCCATTTAATTAATGGGTTTGCTGATGTGGAGAGATGATTTGGCAAAGTGGATTTTCTCTCCCAAATGGGGAAAATCTTCATTTAGAAAATTATCCCTACGGATAATTAGGCCATGTTTTAAGAAACTGAATCTTTGTTTGGATATATAGTTTGTGAATATTGATTGAAGTTTATCTTTTGAAAATTATTTATTTGTAAAACGACATTTGAAAACCATCCCGCATGTGTTTCTTTTAAACGAAAAATCAAAATTTATTTTAACACTTTTATTTTTCCGTTTATCATTACTCTTCACAATTCATCTCCTTTCATACTTCATCCCTAAGGTTAGAAATAATTGTTATTTCTCCTTAAAATAAATTTATATTTTTCGTTTAAAAGAAACACATGCGGGATAATTTTCAAATGTCGTTTTACAATCATAAGCCGCATTATATTGTATTATAAATTATATATTTATTGCAAGTTTTGAAGACTTCTTTCTCCTTTTTTATATAAACGTTTTTTATAAGAAATATAAAATATTTCCGACGCGTATGATTCTTTTTTAATTTGAAACAATTTCTACTGCCCTTACTGCAATGATAAAATAATAGGAGGGCCTGGCTCATCAGTGGTGAACCCTCCCAGCGGTTTCACTAGTTTAATTTAAATTATTATAAGATTGTCCCATACCGTGGTAGATTAAACTGGCGAAACCGCTGGAAGGGTTTACCACCGATGAACCATAAAAGGGCAGTATTAAACTGTTTTAATTAAAAAAATAATCATATTATACTCGTATTATAAAATAAATTTATATTTCTAATAATAGATTACGCGCTAATGAATATTGTACCTTTTAGCGCATGCATATATCGGGATATTCAGACAATAACTCTGAAAGATATTACAGTGACCTTTATTGAAGACACACGAGATAACAAAGTATGAAAAAAATTACCTCTGTCTCCTTCAAAAAAAAAAAAAAAAAAGACGACCAGCAATATCAAAGACTTTCCACTTTCTTAAGTTTTGTCTATTAGTGTAATTCAACCTGTCATGCGAGTTCCTACAATAAAACGATATTCAGGAGAATAATATGACGAAATCAATACTAGGGTTCTTAACAGTGATGAGCTAAGACACAACCCATCTAATTTTACTGTAATCATAAATGAGGTTAAAAACAAATTTGTGATAATTTATATGAAAAATAAACATTAGTGTCCTCAAAATTCAATATACACTCCTGGAAAAAAACTTATGGAAGTGGAAAGTCTTAGATGCCACCGGTCGTTTTTTTTTTTTTTTAAGGAAGCAGAGACAATTTTGTTCACATTTGATTATATAGTGTGTTTTCAATAAAGGTCACTGTAATATCTTTCAGAGTTATTATCTGAATCCCGATATACATGCTAAAAGGCACAACTTCCTTAAGTTTTGTCCATGAGTGTATTGTCTGAATCCCGATATACATGCTAAAAGGTACAACTTCCTTAAGTTTTGTCCATGAGTGTATTGTCTGAATCCTAATATACATGCTAAAAGGTACAACTTCCTTAAGTTTTGTCCATGAGTGTATTGTCTGAATCCCGATATACATGCTAAAAGGTACAACTTCCTTAAGTTTTGTCCATGAGGGTATTTTAATAGAAGGCCTTTTAATATTAAAACATATACAGGCATTTCTTAGGTTCATTGAAGTCTATCAAAAATAATAAAGCACAATTTGGATTATATATTATAGCTACAAGAAATTAAGACCTAATCCAAATAAATAAATAGTGTGTGACATTTCGGTAACAACGCTGTTACCGAATCGTCACTATTAAGTCTTTTGTCTGATGATGGTAACAACGCTGTTACCGAAGTGTCATACACTATTAATATATTTGGATTAGGTCTTATTACCTTGTATATATACAGGCATTATGATTTTGTAAAATAAATGACCAAAGAGGTGTTAATTCATTAGATAGTTCATTCAGGAAGGTTTAACTGTGCCAAAAAAATATTTTTTTTTCTTTATATAAAAGGTGCTTTCGAAAGATAGAAAACTCTGAAATGTAAACAATAATAATAAAAAAACAGCCTTCGAAGTTAAGTTTCCTGCTATATTTATATATTTTCTCCAGCTTTCGAGTATTATAAACCTTTCTCAAACTCCGCCCTTGCCGGTCCCAAGCCCGGATGAAAAAGGAGGAGGGGAAGCAGTAACAAGCTCACTAAAAAACCCGGGCTCAGCTGGCCTGGCTGATAGTACCCTGTAAGGGCTCCAGGGATACAGGATGAGCAGCGTTTGTACTCCATGTTAGGAGCGGCTGCACATGGTGTCTGTTCCTCATGTCAGAGGCGGCCATTTCTTTTGGAGCTAAGTCAGTGGCCTGCTACTGAGTAGTGCTCCCAGTCTTAATGACAAAGGCATTCTACTTCACCCAGTGTGGAGATAAGAAAGAAGAAGAAGATAAACCCTTCTACGGGAGTAGCAAAATTTTCCGAGAGGAAATTGATCCATAGAAGCATAGGACGCCTCTCCCGTCAAAATAGACGTCATCAATTGACCGTCGCCGCAAACTAACGGACTCGGGTCGGTAACAAGGCCACAACACCAGCTGTCGTCAAGTTTTGACGTTAATTTTGAAGGGAGAGGTGCCCTATGCTTCTATGGAGCTTCTACAAAAGTATATATTTTTGTCATATATTCCCGCAGAAAGGTGTATTACCCTAAAGCTTGTGTACTGTAAGAGAATGAACAGATAAATAAAGATGGATTGAAAAATTGACGAATTGATAAAATATACTCAATGTATAAAAAAAAAGTTTTGTACAAATAAATTTACTGTCAATGTCTTTCTTTTATATAATATTGCCACGTGGAAAATTAGGAAAGACAAACTTCAGTACTTTGGATTTCCGGGCTAATTGGCCTATCAAGTAAGGTCTTCTAGCCCCAACACGGCTGCAGAACGCGATCTGGTGGCAAGGGATCCTAAGATCAGGCAGTGGAGGTGTCATCGCAGGGGTGGAGGAAGCTGGAGAGGTCAGGGAAACAGCGCCTTGATGCAGTGAGAAGCAGGGATGTAGTCCAGTTGAGGAGGCAGGAGGTTCTGGAAGCCTAGAGCAGTGATTCTCAACCTTTTTTTTTGTTGCGGCATTATTTTAAAGATTTGAAAATTTGGCGGCACAATTTTAGAATTTCGCGGCACACTTTTGCTAACTTGAATGCAAGAAAATTCAAATTATGTATCAATATTTCTATGCAAAATATAAGTAATATACATCTCTAACATTCAATTTGCTAATTTCGTTATTTTAAAAAGTAAAAAAAATGAAAAAGAAAAAAAGAAAAACCAATACAAACGTGAACATAATCATATGACTAAAATTCGGCACACATTTTTAGAATTTCGCGGCACA
This sequence comes from Cordylochernes scorpioides, assembly GCA_030710605.1. Taxonomy (NCBI): domain Eukaryota; kingdom Metazoa; phylum Arthropoda; class Arachnida; order Pseudoscorpiones; family Chernetidae; genus Cordylochernes; species Cordylochernes scorpioides. The sequence continues at coordinate 94,957,947 of CP092865.1, read as the reverse complement.
CAAAATTACCGCGGCACATTGGTTGAGAATCACTGGCCTAGAGCTTGAGGGCTCTAAACTTCAGGATGACACAGCAATTTATTCAAGTCAAGAAATAATTATGAAGGATAAACAAAAGGTAAGCAATGAGGGAAGTTTACAGAGTATAGCAAAATATAAACATAAAGAATGATACTCTGTTAATTAAATAATAAATACCTTTTTAACAATATCATCAAATATTATCTCTAAAGACCTTTTTTTTTTTTACTTGCAATGATATAAGTTATTGAATAAGAGGGCTTGGCAAATCTGTAGTAAACACTCTCAGCGGTTTTTGATTTTCCGATTTCTGATCACTACTGATGAGCCAAGCCCTCTCATTCAATGACTTATATCATTACAGTAATGTCTGTAGAGATAATATTTAATGAAAAAGAAACACAGTAAATTTATTTGTGACAAAACTTCAACGATTAGACGTGTTAGAGCTTATTTTTGTTATTTTTGATATTACTCTGTGTAAATGGTTATATTATATTTGACCAGGAGTGCCTGGTCACGTGTGTATATTCTATTGTATATATATAGCGTGGTTGGAAATAAAAGGTGTGTGAATAGTATTGGTGCCTTTATTCTCTCTTTGGCAGAGGCGTTGGAATCACCATTGGGGTGTCATTTGGATAGTTCGGAACTTACAGTCTTCTAGATAACGGCCTTCTTTCTGTTAAGGAAAAGATACCTTAACAATTGGTCCCTCGAGCCGGATTCTAAAAGAGAATAGGCAAATCACTAAAGAAAAGGCCAAAGAATTTAAAGCCAAAAGGGTTAAAACTAGAGAAGTTGGAGCCAAAGAGGTTGAGGCTAAATAAGATAAAGCCAAAGAAGATAAAGCTTCAGAAGGCAAAGTTTAAGAATATCAAGATTAAACAAAGTAGATTGTCGAAGTTTAGCGAATATATGTAAATTAGCCTTAGTTTAAATTTGTTAATTGAAATTTTTAAGATGGATAAAAGTTAAGTTGAGAACATTATCAAGTCTAGAAAATGAAGCGGGCAATAAGAAGTAGAGCCGTTAAAAGAACGACTATTTCCAAGTTGATTAAAAAGGCAGAAGCGGAGTTGGATGAAGAAACTCCTTCTGAAAATATGATAATAACGAGCTATAAACTCCTCGAAAAGTATATGGCAAATCTTCAAGATGAAGATAAGTTGATCTGGAATTTGATGCTGGACGATGAGGAGAATGATGACAAGGTACTAGAGGAGGAGAAGGATACAGTGATCCATTATGATGAGAAGTGGATGGATCTTGAAATTAAAATAAATCATTTCCTCAGCTCTCTGATGAAAAATACGGAAGCCCTCCATGATAATAGTTCGGAAAAGGGCTCTTTGTCTGGAACAAGAGTATGCCGATTGCCCAAATTGGATTTGAAGATCTGCGATGGAAGCAGTTTAGAATTCAGGATGAGTGAGAAGCCAAGGGTTGTAGGAGTTACCTTGATGAAAGGAGTTGATCCAGCTTCTATTAAGGAAGATGCTGGGATTGTGGTATCATCCGAGCAAATGGTAGAAGAGACATCCACGCAGATTGCCGTTGAAGAAAGTGAAAAGGCTCAAGTTGAGAAAAAGCATTTTGCTGAAGAAAGTAAAAAGGCTCAAGTTGAGAAAAGGTACTTTGATGAAGAAAGTAAAAGGGCTCAAGTTGAGAAAAAGTGTTTTGCTGAAGAAAGTAAAAGGTCTCAAGTTGAGAAAAGGTCTGTTGTAGAAGTTGACGAAAGTCATAGGGCTGAAGTTGAGAAGGGATCCGTTGAAGCAGATGAAGAGAAAGGGCTGGATGTGGAACAAGGAATGGATTCAAAGAACACTGAAGAAGTGAAGCTGCTATATGCAGAACAAGGTACTGATTCAAAGATGGCAGAAGGGCTAGATGCAGGACAAGGCGGACTCTCCTTGAGACGGTATTTAGGGAGGAGACCCAGTCTGCTGAAAAGAATCCCTGAAGTGGGGATAAAATTTCGGGAGAATAAGTTCGGAGTTTTGGTGGACATGAGAAGATATTTCCGGATGATCGCCATTAAGGAGAATGATCGGGACTACCTCAGATTTCTTTGGAAGAAGAAAATGGATAACTGATGGTTTTTGGGCGGGAAATGGTTGTCGATGATTTTAATTATGTGCCCCGTACCTCAAAAATCCGGAAGAAAAAGAAATAGTTGAATATGATGATGCAAAGGTTGGAGAAAGTAAAACGCTTTCTAAACAGGGTTGTACTATCCAGATCACCTACGTGAAGAGAGAACCAATAGAAAAAAGTTCAATTGGCAAATATCTTCCAAACAATAAAATGCAACTTGTATCGAAGGAAACTGTTTCTAGAACTGTAATTACTCCAATATTATATACTCCGGTCAGTTCTCCAAAGGGGCAAGTGCCTGCTCCAGAGAAAAATCTTAATTTAGGAGACAAGTCTCCAGAAAAGCCTGGTAAAGTGCTAAACTGGAAAGGATTGCGATTCCGGTAGATTATAGGAATATTAGATTGAGTGGTTTGAGATCTCTAAAGAAGATTTCAGAATCCTATGACTGCTCTAAGCCTTCAGACGATACCTCTGGGCCTTCAGACGTTACCTCTGAGCTTTCAGACGATACCTCTGGGCCTTCAGACGATACCTCTGGGCCTTCAGACGATACCTCTAAGCCTGCAGACGATGCCTCAACATCAGATCCTGATTCTTCAAAAGGTAAAAGCTGGTGCTGCTTCCGGTGGCCCCTCCGGAACTTGATGTGACCCATCAACTCGGGGAGGAATGTTAGAGCTTATTTTTGTTATTTTTGATATTACTCTGTGTAAATGGTTATATTATATTTGACCAGGAGTGCCTGGTCACGTGTGTATATTCTATTGTATATATATAGCGTGTTTGGAAATAAAAGGTGTGTGTGAATAGTATTGGTGCCTTTATTCTCTCTTTGGCAGAGGCGTTGGAAACACCATTGGGGTGTCATCTGGATAGTTCGGAACTTACAGTCCTCTAGATAACGGCCTTCTTTCTGTTAAGGAAAAGATACCTTAACAAGACGGCAATTAAATTTATGAATAAAAGTTTAATTTAAAAAATTAATTAAAAGAAATTTTCACATTTTTATTACCAATCTTACTCTATCAAATATATAAACTATATAAAATACCCATTCCAAGAGTCTAGCAACAGTATCACTATAAAAGGAAGTTACAAAAATACAATATAACAGCGGTATGGTAGATTAAACTGGCGAAACCGCTGGGAGGGTTCACCACTGATGAGCCAGGCCCTCCCATCAATTTTTCCATTGCAGTAAGGGCAGTAGAAATTGTTTAATATCAAAAAGAATCTTACGCCTTTAAAATAGTTTCGAATTTTGATAACAGATGGCGCGCTAGTGCATCATATAAAAATGTTCTATTAAAAAAAAGGACATTGGACGGGACAGTATGTCTGGAGTTCTGAAATCCTGGTACTCAAGACACTATGTCCAGCTAAACCTACATCATATGTCCCATCAACAGACATCTAAATACTCCAATGAATTCTGCTCCACATCGCCAGTAAATTTATTTGTGACAACATTTTAGAGTAAATTTATTTGTGCCAAAAACTTTAACGAGAGAGAGATAGACGGCAATTAAATTTATAAATAAAAGTTTAATTTAAAATTAATTAAAAGAAATTCACATTTTTATTACCAATCTTACTTTATCAAAGAGAATATTGAAAGAAAAAAAAATTCTATTAAAAAAACTGAATTGAAAACTTATAAAAGTTTAAATTACTTTAAGATCAAAATATATCAAAATTTATTTTTAGTTGATTTAATTTTGTTTTTTTTTTCTTCGTAGCTCTCAGTTAATTATGTTGGTAGAAAAAGTAATGGATATATCTTGTTTTATTTAACGGTGTTTTTTTTTAAACATTAAAAAAAACTTTTATTTATTTCAACACACAAAAGCGATATTCCGGCTAGGGGTAATTGCGTCGATTTACATTTTTTTTTAAACAGAAGCCGTTATAAACATATTATACAAGAAAAAGTAATCAAAAATAAAAAGAGAAACAATAATATATATTTAGAAACCTGAACCTTTCAGGTTAGAAAGATAATGATAAATATATTTACAAAAATAGTTAAGCCTATGATAATTCTCTCTGCTATTTACAAATTGATATAGATCTACAACATTGTCTGTTGTCTAGCGATGAAGAAGAGTGGACATTTTTTAACTTTAGAGGCTTTAGTGATAATCATTGTTGAGTGTTGTCTTAGAGAAATTTTCTAAAATTCAATACTTAATTTAGGTGTCTTCTAAATGAATCCATAGACATCTTGATAAAAAAAAGTTAAAATATCTTATTGGCAATATATCTCTTTTTATTATTTTTGATTTCAACACCTGATCTTTTTATCTTTTATTTTTTCTTTCATTTTTTCATGTGTTAAGCGTATTTACGCAAGTTTGGCCTTAAATACCCATTTCTTGGTTTTTCAAGAAGCCTCTGGGACCAAAAAAATTCTTTTTGGTCGCAGTGGTAAAGCCTACTCCACGCTGACGAGCGCCAAAAGCCTGAAACCCGTTCGTGGATGGCTTTTCTTGATTTATCAAGATATGGAGTTGGCCAAATATCAGGGAACAGGCTAAATCAATGTTTAGTTGATTTCTGTTTATTTTTGATATCTCTTTTCGTTTATTTATTCCATCAGAACTTATTTTCATATATAAAAACCGCGACCTGCGACATAAAATATTTACTCTACCTTAAGATTTGTCCATGAGTCGTATATGTTACGATATTTGTAAAAAAAAAAAAGATTTTTTTTTTGAATGGTTTCTTACTTATAGCAGTCGTTTGGTAAAAATTTAAAAGATATTTATTTATTAAGTAGTTTATTTTCCACTTTTTAGCAAAATACAAAAATATCTTTCACAATATATATATAATTTTGAAAAATAATTCCATAATGCAGTTAAACCTGTCTATAGCGCCCCCTCTTGGGACTCACCAAAATAGGGTGCAATAGAGAGGGGATGCTATAGACAGGTCACTTTTAATGTAAATCGCATCGTACTACGTATTTAAAATCGGGCGCTATAGAGAGAAAGGCGCTATTTAGAGGGGGCGCTATAGACAGGTTTAACTGTATATATATATATGTCGTAAACCCGGGTAAGCCAACAAGTGAGTTGGAAGCAGTCAGGGTTGAGTGGCAAGGCGTGCAGAGTGGGAAATCCGCACGGGACAGTAAGGACAAAGTTTGGGATCAAAAGACGCTCTCCCAGTACGTCTCAAGTGGCACCAGGACCAGGGGAAAGTTGAGGATTAACTGAGGAAAGCTCGGCGTCCAGCCTGAAGCCGCGGGGACCGTCGTGAGATGATAATGGCCTAGAACTGAGCGGGGCTGTCCGAAAATATCCGCTGTAACCTAACTAACTGTCAACATCCGGACCAAATGCCCCTTTTTGTCCCTCTCTGGATCCCCCGGGTGTCCGGTGGCAAGCTGGTGTCACTTTGAGACGACTAGAAAAGACGTCATACTTTATTACTTACATATCACATTGTTTAAATTACGATATACATGTATATATATAGAGGCGACCCTTGTCTCTTCATATCAATTTCCTCCCGGCAAAATTTCCATCTATATATTGTGGATGATTAAATGAAAGAAAATTATTTGATTTGTTTAAAGAACTAACTAAAAGAAAGAAAATTGTTTTAACAGAAGACAATGGCGTCTTTAAAATAATAGACAAACTGTTTTTATAATTAATAATAGAATAAAGGGGGTCGGTGGAAGGCTGGTTAAACCGTTTGGTTTTCGACCACTACGACCCGGGTTCGATTCCCGCATTGGACACTTTTTTCTGATTAAAAAAAAAAAAAATGCTCCAATGGCCCCTGATTCTTGCAAAAGTCCAACCCCACCAGCGAGTGCAAGTAACCAAACGGGGCTCTGGCACATTTGTAAGTGCAAAATCGAACTACTTTTCACATGTGTAGACATGTGGTGCACTTACAGTAAAAGCAGTCGCTAAGTACCCACCATGATTATCATGGCCTGTACCACGTGTACTAGAGATACGCAAAAAATAAATAAATAAAAGATTAAAGTAAATTACAATATATTTTACAAAATTATATAATATATATTACAATTAAATATACAATTAAAGGGAGAGGTGTCTCTTTTTTTGGTATATAAATATATATATAATTACATATATTTACATAATGCTTATGCAAATTAAATTTTCTAAATACTTATTTCACTAGAAATACATCGTGTTTTTTAACTTCAAAATACTGTTTTTTTAATCCTTTATGCAATTTAAATTAAGTATTTTTATCAACTTGTAAATTATATTAAAAAATGAATTGTATACATTATACTTGTAACTTGTTGTACTTTTGTTATGTAAATAAGTTTCGTTTTCTATTCCTTACAAGGAATTTTGTGAAGAAGAATTTTTTAGAATTAAGAAAGCTGTACATATAAGTCACAGCCTGCAGTATTTTTATTAGGTACTCTAGCAGGAAATTATTACAGAATTATCATAAGAACTAAAAACATCTCACGCTATATATTGATTACATCACACAACAACAACCAAGTCCTTGGTCAAAACCATATAAACATATTATATATTACATATAAAAACAAAAAGCCTTACCAATCATTCAATACATTTTTGTTCGTAAAGAACGTTTATTAAAGCTTTTGGCGAATGATTTTGCAACAAGAATGTGGGCATTGTTATCAGCATTGTTGAAAATACAGATTGGGAAAGGAAAAGGTTGGACAATTATTCGACTGCAGTTACAGTTAATATATAATTATGAAACATCGAAAAATATTCACATAACTGTTTTCTGACAACTGTCATACAACTCTCTGATCTGATGGAAACGTTCTCAAGAAGTTGATCCAGTCTTTTGCAGTTGTTTACCTTCGTCCTTCAGATATTTCTTTCATCTACCTTCCGCAACAATCTTCTTTATTCTTGAAGAATTATTTGTAGCTTGGTCCACCGTACCATCAAAACCCAATGCCTGCAGGAATGGAAATCTAATGCTGCACATGACTGGTACAGAGCAGGAGGGACAACCACCAATTCTGTCCTCCTATGGGAACAACAGTCTTTTATTTCAAAACTTAAGTCTGGTTATCTACAGACAATGACTTTCCAGAATGGTTACAAGGTTTTCCCACTATGTACTAAGTGTCAACCTACAACCCCAAACTACATCATTGACTGTATTGACTCATCCATTGATGAACTCTACTCAGCATCCCCAGCAGACACCATCAACAAGCTCTACAAGCTTGATACCCTAATATGATTGAGTGGAGATAAGAAAGAATAAGATATTATTGACTGTATTGACTCATCCATTGATGAGCTCTACTCAGCATCCCCAGTACAGACATCATCAACAAGCTCTACAAGCTTGATACCCTAATATGATTGAGTGGAGATAAGAAAGAATAAGATATTATTGACTGTATTGACTCATCCATTGATGAGCTCTACTCAGCATCCCCAGCACAGACACCATCAACAAGCTCTACAAGCTTGATACTCTGATTGAGTGGAGATAAGAAAGAATAAGATATTATTGACTGTATTGACTCATCCATTGATGAGCTCTACTCAGCATCCCCAGTACAGACACCATCAACAAGCTCTACAAGCTTGATACCCTAATATGATTGAGTGGAGATAAGAAAGAATAAGATATTATTGACTGTATTGACTCATCCATTGATGAGCTCTACTCAGCATCCCCAGTACAGACACCATCAACAAGCTCTACAAGCTTGATACCCTAATATGATTGAGTGGAGATAAGAAAGAATAAGATATTATTGACTGTATTGACTCATCCATTGATGAGCTCTACTCAGCATCCCCAGCACAGACACCATCAACAAGCTCTACAAGCTTGATACCCTGATTGAGTGGAGATAAGAAAGAATAAGATATTATTGACTGTATTGACTCATCCATTGATGAGCGCTACTCAGCATCCCCAGTACAGACACCATCAACAAGCTCTACAAGCTTGATACCCTGATTGAGTGGAGATAAGAAAGAATAAGATTCGTTGGTTTAAAGTTGATTTGCAATCACCAAACTCTGAAATCATTTGCTATGCTGATGATGTAACTATTATATGTTGGAATAATGGGTTAACAAATCTAAAAAAGTCGATTGAGTTTAATTTGGAAAAGATAGATCAATGGTGTAATGTTAATAAGCTGAATATCAATCTTGATAAAACTAGTATTTTACACTTGCACAATAAAGACAAAATTTCAATTAATTTTAGAGACAATATTATTATGCCCGTAGAAGAAATTAAAATTCTTGGAATTACGATTGCGAATCATAGATGGAAAAACAAATTGAATTTTGGCCCTCACCATAACATTATACTAAACAAACCCAAAGATTGAAAAACCTTCTTTTTTCAATATGTGGAAAATCTTGGGGTCTTAGCACCCAAAAAAGGCTTACACTTTATAAATCTATAATAAGACCAACGTTAACTTACGGAACAGAAATATGGTTTCAATTTATTAGCAAAAAATATAAGTACAAACTGAACTCAATGCAATATCAAATTCTACTATGGTGTACCCAAACATATAAAACAACCAGTTATAACTTTGTTCACACCTTAGCCAATATTCCTTTGATCACTGATTATATGGAATCTAGAATTATAGGTTATATATATATATATATATATATATATGAGTTGAATAATATATCAACAGAAGATAAACAATTTTATGATTTGTATATTCCAGGTATACTCAAAGATTTCATTATATCAAGGATTAATTTACTCAAAAAGAATACTAATCAAACATTTCAAAGTTTCTTTCCTTATGCAATTCCGAAATATTTTCGACCAAACTATTATAATTCACAATTTATAACGAACCATGGAAATTTTAAGAGTTTTTTTATCAAAATTTGGCGCGATTGAAGACTCTAGCTGTCATTGTGGCAACGAATTCCAGGACTCGAGACACCTACTGCAGGAATGTCCACTCTTCTTCACCGCTAGACAACAGACAATAAATAATGTTGTAGATCTATATCAATTTGTAAATAGCAGAGAGAATTATCATAAGTTTAACTATTTTTGTAAATATATTCATGATTTTCTTTCAAACCTGAAAGGTTCAGGTTCCTAATATATATATATTTTTTCTCTTTTTATTTCGATTACTTTTTTTTTTGTAAAAATTTTATAAATGTTTCTGTTTAAAAGAATGTGAATCGACGCAATTATCCCTAGCCGGGATATCGCGTTTGTGTGTTGAAATAAATGAATTAAAAAAAATAAAAAGTTGGTTTGGAAGAAATATAGCAACATCAATCAGTGAATCTTTTTATTCTCTCAACATATCGACAAAATTCTTTTATTATGATGCATTAGCGCGCCATCTGTTATGTAAATTCGAAACTATTATAGACACGTATGATTCTTTTTAAAATTAAACAATTTCTACTGACCTTACTGCAATGGAAAAATTAATGGGAGGGCCTGGCTCATCAGTAAGGGCAGTAGAAATTGTTTATTTTAAAAAAGAATCATACGCGTCTATAATACTTTCGAATTTTGATATATACACTGCGTGACATTGAAAATGGAACACCAAGAAATAGTGGCCAGGAAATTATGCAAATTTCAGGGTAGACGCGCCTAACCGAGTTATGCAAATGATGTAAAATGCGCAGCTCTCGTGCGCACATGGAGTAAGATATAAGGGAAGGAACTTGCAGAAAGGACAGCATTCGTGTCGTTATTTCTTCAAGGAAAATCATTGTAGAAATTTTGTTCTTGTGTCAAAAGACACGTGTAATAAAAGAGAATGCCAGGTCATCGTAAACGGAGGCAGTTCAAGCAGACAGACGCTTTTACGAGGGGCATGGTGATCGGACTGAAAAGGGCAGGTTGGTCCATACGTCAAATCGCAGCTGATACACACCTTGGTGCGTCCACGGTGCACCGACTGTGGAGAAGATGGTTGGAACAAGGAAATGTGGCAATTTATAGGAATGTCGGTGCAACCAGAGTGACGTCAGCACGTGTGGATCGGCGTATCCTTCGACAAGCAGTTGCGGCCCCACAAGCCACTTGTACCGCCATCCTGCAACATGTGCAAGACACCCTAGATCATTCCATCTCGACCAGAACCATTTCCCGTCGATTGGTTGCTAATGGCTTGCACTCATGCCGTCCGCTAAGAAGACTGCCATTGACCCCACCGAATAGGCGCCAACGTTTGGAATGGTGCCGGGCTAGATCGACGTGGATGACGGAATGGCACAGGGTCGTGTTCTCAGATGAGTCGCGTTTCTGCTTGTCCAGTGATAGTCGCCGTGTACGCGTGTGGCGTCGACGTGGAGAAAGGTCCAATCCGGCAGCAATTGTGGAACGCCCCACCGTGCGACAACGTGGAATCATGGTTTGGGGCGCAATCGCGTATGATTCCAGGTCACCTTTACTTCGTATTCAGGGCACTATGACGGCCCAACGATAGGTTGATGATGTGCTGCGACCGGTGACACTCCCCTACCTTCAGGGGGTACCCAATGCCCTTTATCAGCAGGATAACGCCCGACCGCACACTGCTCGCATTAGCCAACAAGCTCTGCAAGATGTACAGATGCTTCCCTGGCCACCGTACTCTCCTGATCTCTCACCAATCGAGCACGCCTGGGACATCGTTGGACGCCGTTTGCATGCCTTGCCACAGCCGCGTTCAGAAGACGAACTGTGGCAAATGGTTGAGAGGGAATGGAGAGCCATCCCTCAGGACGCCATCCGTACTCTGATTGACTCTCTACCTAGACGTGTTGCTGCGTGCATCGCCGTCCGCGGTGGTCCTACTTGCTACTAAGCCGACGCCGTTCTCGCTCTGTATTATGACTATCATTTTGAAATAAAGATCACTTATTGTTCGTCCCTGTCTCTCTCTGTCTGCCGAGTTTCATCACTTTCTGGCCACTATTTCTTGGTGTTCCATTTTCAATGTTACGCAGTGTATTTATATATTAAAAGAGTCATATCCTGACCAGGTTCACATGAGCATTTCTAGATGGCAGAGCGCGCCATCTAGTGGAATAAAAATAAACTAAAAGTTTAATAACTTGTTACACTAGATAGCGCTCTGCCATCTAGAAATGCTCATGTGAACCTGGTCAGGATATGACTCTTTTAATATATTTTATTTTTTATTGTTTTTTTCATATATATATATGTTGTAAAATGTGTGGAGCCGACAAGTAGACAATTTGCAGTCATGGGCCAGAATGGGAGAGCGCACTAGCGTGAAGACAAATCCACATGTATAGAAAACCTATAAAGAAGTATGATTAAATCTTGTAAAAAGAAAACATCTTTTGTTGTTATTAATGGTTTCAATGGGAAATCCAAAATTTGGAACACGGATTCCCAAAGGAATTCCATATTCCATGGCTCATTAGGTTGGAATTTAAAGTTATTTATGATATGTCATGGGAATATTAAGTTTTGTTTTTGTTTTGTGCTTTTTTACCTTCTCTCTATTTCTCTACTAGAATCCCTTCAACACAATTTAAACACTTACCTTTATAAAGGAGCTCTATCATAACTTAAAAAAACAAAATTTACTCAATGAATTTTTGCAAAATTCTTTTTTTTTTGTGAAAATAATAAATAATTCTCTCATTTTTTGGTTGATTTTTTATTATTTATTTATTTTCAAATTAAAAATGGCTCCAATGGCCTACGTTTCTTGCAAAAGTCCAACGCCGTAAGTGAGTACAAGTAACCAAACGGGGCTCTGGTACACTTGTAAGTGCATAAGTCGGACTGCTTTTCACATGTGTATATTGCTTAACATACTGTAAATAACTACCTTGCGATTTCTTCTATCTGCTTATGTTGTTACTTATTTGTTTAATGTATATGTTTATTTAATAGTAAATTAAATTTTATTGCCATCTATCGTTAATATTCTACACAATATGGCATATAGAGGGCAATTAAATTTAATTTACTTATATATATATTGGTTATGAAAACGTATTTTGCGGAAGAGCTTTGCTCGATGCAATACCTTGAAATTATATGTATGTACCTCTACAGACCTATAAGCTTATGTCCATAGTTCACTAAACACCCCTAAGCTGCCTTCCATAGAAAATGCAGGGTTTATAACAAAACCAGTCCAATACAATAGTAGAGCGGTCTAGAGATTAATTTGGCGAAACCGCTGAGAGGGTTCACTACTGATGAGCCAAGCCCTCTCATTCAATAACTCATATCATTGCAGTAAGGTCTGTAGAGATAATATTTTATGATATTTACAAAGAAACGCATTGCCAGTAAATTTATTTGTGTAAAATGTTTATTTAATGTTCTTTTTCTTAATTGTTTATTTTCTTTTTGATAATTCTGTTACCTACTCTACTACAATTATTGTAAATAGTTTCACGCGCAATTATCCAGATCGGATATAGCGTGTCTTATACTGGTAATAAATGAAACATGTGTATATATATGGTACACTTACATTAAAAGAAGTCGCTAAATTCTACCTACCATGATTATCATGGCCTTAAATCACGTATACTAAAAGGATTATAATACATAAAAAGAATGTATATTCCAACTTAAAAGAAGATGATATATATATATATTTGAAAAAGATGCATATATTGGATTTATAATGAATTTATTGTTCCAATATTTCGAGGGGAAACTCGCCTCTCTTTATCAAGGATGTTTGTGTTTTTCACTAAAGCATGCGCGCACGCGTACAACACTCTCGTTCTACAAGGCCAATGAAAGAATTGTATCTTTGATTTTACATTACATTCAGTATATATACAGCCAATATATATATATATTAAAAAACGAAAGAAAAAATAAAAGATAAAAAGATCAGGTGTTGAAATCAATATTAAAAATGGCATATCCTGACCAGGAGCACATGTGCTTTTCAGAAGGCAGAGCGCCATCTGGTGGAACAGAAATCAACTATTCATTGATTTAGCCTGTTCCCTGATATTTGGCCAACCCAATTTCTTGATAAATCAAGAAAAGCCATCCACGAACGCGTTTCGCGCTTTTTGGCGCTCGTCAGCGTGGAGTAGGCTGAACCATTGCGACCAAAAAATAATTTTTGATCCCAATGGCTTCCTGAAAAACCAAGAAATGGGTATTTAAGGCCAAACTTGCGTAAATACGCTTAGCACATTAAAAAACGAAAGAAAAAAATAAAAGATAAAAAGATCAGGTGTTGAAATCAATATTAAAAATGGCATATCCTGACCAGGAGCACATGTGCTTTTCAGAAGGCAGAGCGCCATCTGGTGGAACAGAAATCAACTATTCATTGATTTAGCCTGTTCCCTGATATTTGGCCAACCCAATTTCTTGATAAATCAAGAAAAGCCATCCACGAACGCGTTTCGCGCTTTTTGGCGCTCGTCAGCGTGGAGTAGGCTGAACCATTGCGACCAAAAAATAATTTTTGATCCCAATGGCTTCCTGGGTTGGCCAAATATCAGGGAACAGGCTAAATCAATGAATAGTTGATTTCTGTTCCACCAGATGGCGCTCTGCCTTCTGAAAAGCACATGTGCTCCTGGTCAGGATATGCCATTTTTAATATTGATTTCAACACCTGATCTTTTTATCTTTTATTTTTTTCTTTCGTTTTTTAATGTGCTAAGCGTATTTACGCAAGTTTGGCCTTAAATACCCATTTCTTTGTTTTTCAGGAAGCCATTGGGATCAAAAATTATTTTTTGGTCGCAATGGTTCAGCCTACTCCACGCTGACGAGCGCCAAAAAGCGCGAAACGCGTTCGTGGATGGCTTTTCTTGATTTATCAAGAAATTGGGTTGGCCAAATATCAGGGAACAGGCTAAATCAATGAATAGTTGATTTCTGTTCCACCAGATGGCGCTCTGCCTTCTGAAAAGCACATGTGCTCCTGGTCAGGATATGCCATTTTTAATATTGATTTCAACACCTGATCTTTTTATCTTTTATTTTTTTCTTTCGTTTTTTAATGTGCTAAGCGTATTTACGCAAGTTTGGCCTTAAATACCCATTTCTTGGTTTTTCAGGAAGCCATTGGGATCAAAAATTATTTTTTGGTCGCAATGGTTCAGCCTACTCCACGCTGACGAGCGCCAAAAAGCGCGAAACGCGTTCGTGGATGGCTTTTCTTGATTTATCAAGAAATTGGGTTGGCCAAATATCAGGGAACAGGCTAAATCAATGAATAGTTGATTTCTGTTCCACCAGATGGCGCTCTGCCTTCTGAAAAGCACATGTGCTCCTGGTCAGGATATGCCATTTTTAATATATATATATATATATATATATATATATATATATATATATGTTTTATATTATATATATGTAAATATTTTCACCCCATCGTTCTCTATCATATAAATAAATAAATAAAAAGAACTAAGAATAAATTAACACCAAACGAATTCGAAAAAGAAAAATTAGTGGGCAGACGAAAAGTGTGGGAGGGGGAAATCTTCTGCGAACAATTAATCAAGAAAGGGCGCCAAAAAAGTTGGCGAGCTTCGTAAATTAGTGTGGGCTAATTAAAATGGAGGGGTGGGTGTAGAAAGTTTACATTCACGCACCTAGTATTTACCTTGGCTTCGATAAAAAAGCATTTTCCACTTGATGTATGAGACTCATTTGATTGCATCTTGCATAAACAGGAAACTAATTGACAATGATATAAAACAAATTGATATATCTGTTTATTTATACTTATATATATATATGTCGTAATTTAAACAATGTGATATGTAAGTAATAAAGTATAACGTCTTTTCTAGTCGTCTCAAAGTGACACCAACTTGCCACTGGACATGGGGGATCCAGAGAGGGACAAAGAAGGGGCGTTGGTCCGGATGTTGACAGTTAGGTTACATTGGATATTTTCGGACAGGCCGCTCAGTGCTAGGTCTCACGGCGGCCCTCGTGGCCGCCGTTTTGGTTCCTCCCTGCCTCCGCGGCTTCATGCAGGACGCCGAGCTTTCCTCAGTTAATACTCAACTTTCCCCTGGTCCTTGTGCCACGTGAGACGTACTAGGAGAGCGTCTTTTGATCCCAAACTTTGTCCTTACTTTCCCGTGTGGACTTCCCACTCTGCACGCCTTGCCACTCAATCCCGACTGCTTCCAACTCACTTGTTGGCTTACCCGGGTTTACGATATATATATGTAGTAATGTAGTTGTTGTTGCTGTAGGATGACTGTAGTGTGGCATGTTGGTTACAGTCGTGGTGGCCAGGGGTGGAGCCGGTCAAGGGACATCTGTTTAGGGGGGTCTGTCAATTCTCGTGTATCAAAGTGGACTAATCTGTTTGAGTAAGAAAGGGGCACACCTGGGAACCCGGTATGTTTTTCGAACCTTTTTCCTCGACTGGCGCCGACTGTCACTCACTCGAAATTTTATTTCTGTCATTTTGGCAATTGCACTACATCTACACCATTGCGTTGGAAAATCCGGGCTATATATGATAACATCATCCAGGTAGCAGGCGCGTTACAAAGTCCAAAAGGCATCACGTTGAATTCATATAATCCATGCGCTGTAGTGAACGCTGTTTTCTCTTTGTCTCTTTCTTCGACTTCAACTTGCCAATATCCAGATCTGAGGTCTATTGCTGAGAATTATGTAGATCCAACACTACACATCTATACAACACATGGAGACATAGATATATATTGGAATATATTACAACATATATATGTAATATAGAATGAAAAAACCCTGTACAATTTATAAACGAATACAATAAAGCATCAAGGGCAGCGTATCTTTATTAAAATGGCAATTTACGAGCTTTCGAGCACATACGCCCTTCTACAGGAATTAATAATACAATAATAATCCAACCTAGTTTGAAATATAATTTATATACATATAGCTATTGTTTTGCATATCTGCTTAACTAGAATAATATTAAAATGATTGAATTTACATGTAGGTATAATAATTTGGAAAACTAATTCTAAAATATATGAGGTAATATGATACATTAAAGTAAACTTATTTTGTATTTTACAAATTTTACAACTTGCAAGGAATCCCATTAGACATGTGATATCTTATGCTAAGAATGAATTTGTATTATATAATAGACTTAAATACAATAAGATAATACAAATTCATTCTTAGCATAAGATATCACATGTCTAATGGGATTCCTTGCAAGTTGTAAAATTTGTAAAATACAAAATAAGTTTACTTTAATGTATCATATTACCTCATATATTTTAGAATTAGTTTTCCAAATTATTATACCTACATGTAAATTCAATCATTTTAATATTATTCTAGTTAAGCAGATATGCAAAACAATAGCTATATGTATATAAATTATATTTCAAACTAGGTTGGATTATTATTGTATTATTAATTCCTGTAGAAGGGCGTATGTGCTCGAAAGCTCGTAAATTGCCATTTTAATAAAGATACGCAGCCCTTGATGCTTTATTGTATTCGTTTATAAATTGTACAGGGTTTTTTAATTCTATATTAAGATACGTTTACCATGAATTTTTCACCATCTAGTTTGGAATTTTATATCAGGAATCTCACAAACAAATCATTACAACTCATAAGATGGAGGTATCACCTGGCTTTCAACATCCGATGTGAAGAAGCGAACTTCATTCCGCCAACCTTGAGAATCAAAGATCCAGTCCAGAACCCGTTTTCAGCAAAATTAATCCAAGAAACTCAGTACAAACTATTAAGATCTAGAACTAAGGGATGCCATTCTAAAATCAGGATCATTACCAAAACCATAAAAGATATACTATGTTTACTTTCCCTAAACAGCAACCAATCACATCTTAATGATATCATAGTAAACATTAACGCTAAAATAGCAGTATTAAAAGAAAAAATAGAAAAAAGGCATAACAACAAGATAGAATTTTGGAGGCGCAAATATGATTTCCCAGCTATAAGTAGAAAAGATGATGCAGTTAATGTGATCAACCTCTCCAAGACAGTGTTAAGCAAAGATGAAGTCAACATATTATCTAAAGGATTAAAACATAGACCAATAGGCAAACCACAGACCGTCAAAATAATTAGTGGAATAGAAGCAGCCATCGGTAAGCTCAATAACTACGATAAGAATACCATTAGAAATACTGTAATAAACATTCTAAAAGAACCTAACAAAATGCCGCCAAATAACCACAGAGATAAAGCAGCCTTAAATGATCTCAAAAATAGACAGGATATAATCATCACAAGTGCAGACAAAGGAGGGATGACTGTTGTGATGGACAAATCTGATTATATAAACAAAATGAACAACATATTAGAGGACAGAACCATATTTACAATAGTTGATGAAATTAACAAGAAACGAGAATACTCATACTTCAAAAAAGAAATAAACAGAATGGCCAAAAGCAATATGATATCAAACGATGAATTTAAATTATTCATGTCTAATTTAGACTCTGAGAGTTACATATATGGGAAACCCAAGGTTCACAAGCAAGGGATCCCATTAAGACCAATAGTAGCCTATCACAGCTCACCACTAGCACCAATAGCCAGGTATGTTACAATATTTTTACAGTCATTAATTAAGAATAACGTATTTCCAATGTCAATAGCCAATATTCCAACATTCATCACAGAAATAGCCAATTACAATTATCAAAGAGAACATATTTTGGTATCATTCGATGTAGAGGCCTTATACCCCAGTCTCCCCCACGGCTTAATACTTAAAACTACTAAAACCTTTTTGGATAACAATAAGATAGACCCTAATACAATAGATAAAATAATAGGTTTAATCACATTATGTCTTAGAGTTAACATTTTCACATTTGACCAGAAACAGTACAAACAAATTAAGGGTTCTCCTATGGGAAGCCCATTGTCAACTCCATTAGCCGAAATAGTAATGAGAGAATTAGATTTATGGATCACTTCATTATACCCGGCAGATATCATATTATACAGACGATATATAGATGACATATTTTGCATTTGTACCGAAAAACAGATTCCCAACATCTTAGCCTCTCTCAACAATTACAACAATAGCTTACACTTTACAATAGAAAAAGAAGATAATTGCACATTGCCATTTTTAGATATTAAAATAATGAAAACAGATAATAGATTGCAAACTACAGTTTACTACAAACCTACTTTCACCCCTAATTATAAAAAGTTTTCTTCATTTTGCCCCATCAGTCATAAAATTAACACAGTGAAAACGTTGACTAAAAGAATTTATACTCATTGTTCACTGAATCTATACAAAAATCATGAAACACAGACAGTTATCCAGAATTTAACTTCAGCCGGTTACCCTAAAACATTTATATTAAAACATTTCTATCAGGAACAGGTCACATCTAACATGATAGCACAAAAAACTAAAATATACAGGCAAAATTGTTACATTCCATATTCCCCGAAATCTATCCATATTTCCAGAACATTAGATAAATTTGGAATAAAAACCTTTTATAGTAACTCACCCAGCCTATCAGATATCTTAAGAAACCCGATAACAAAAAACAGGCAAACCGAACACATATCACACAGAAAAGAAGTAATTTATTCCATACAATGCAATAACTGTAATGCCAGATATGTGGGGGAGACAGGAAGAAAATTATATAATAGAATCATTGAGCACAGAAGAAATATAAACAGAAATGACCCTTTATCTTTAATAGTACAGCACTCTAATTCAACAGGACATACATTCAACTTAAATGAACCTAAAGCACATTACAACAATATCAGTAACAAATATCAAAGATTAATAATTGAAGCAATAGTGTCCAAGCAATACAATAGTATAAATCGCAAAATAGATTTACCAGAAGCATATAATTCAATAGACTTAAATACAATAAGATAATACAAATTCATTCTTAGCATAAGATATCACATGTCTAATGGGATTCCTTGCAAGTTGTAAAATTTGTAAAATACAAAATAAGTTTACTTTAATGTATCATATTACCTCATATATTTTAGAATTAGTTTTCCAAATTATTATACCTACATGTAAATTCAATCATTTTAATATTATTCTAGTTAAGCAGATATGCAAAACAATAGCTATATGTATATAAATTATATTTCAAACTAGGTTGGATTATTATTGTATTATTAATTCCTGTAGAAGGGCGTATGTGCTCGAAAGCTCGTAAATTGCCATTTTAATAAAGATACGCAGCCCTTGATGCTTTATTGTATTCGTTTATATATATGTAATATAATGTACTTTTTGGTGGTTGAGTTGTTTGATTGATTGAGTGATTGATGATTGTTGTAGTAGTACGTTGACTTACTGTAATTGATGTGGGCGCAGTCGTTTTGCTGAAATAGTAAGGTATTCACACAGGGGAAAATAACGAGGACACAGGATTGGATTGAAATAGGCCAGCGATCAAGGGAGAAAGGGGTGAGACTATGGGGTTCTTGACTAAGGTTAGGCTGTTCACATATTTATCATGGGACTTATCTGAGTGCTGAGAAAGATGGTGGCGAGCTCCAACTTGTTGCGATGGTGCCGAGGTCCTGACTGTGGTAGGTCCAGCTTCCAACTTGTTCCGATGGTGCCGAGTTCCTGACTAACTAACTTGAGTCCGAGATTTAACTCGTTAACTCTCAGGGCTCTCATTGGATGATAGTCGTGTCGAGGCCGTCTCTCATTGGATCTTAGCTAGTCCTGCTGGACTCTAATTGGATCTTAGCTGATCCTTTGTCTTTGTCTTGTTTTAACATGCTCCCGGAAGAAGAGGTTCTTGAACTCAGTTTTATGAGTTCCTGGGTAATAACTTTTGCTTCCTGGATAATGAAAACCTGCTAATGATCGTTTCTTCTCTGATGGCCTTTCTCCCAGATTCGCTAAGCCTAGCTTTTATTAAAATCTTTAGATCATACATTGCATACATATTGTGGTGGGGTTACATCTAGTTATATACAAATTATGACATATATATTCTAATGTTTCAAATTCATTGAAGTATTGTATAGGTAGGTGTAGTAATAATTGAGTCTCTCAGAAGTCTTGTTCACCAATTAAGTTCAACAAAATAAAAAATAAGTATTTTAAATAAATGAATGTTGTACAGAGGGGTTTCAAACATATATATTTAAAAAGAAAAGAGTCATATCCTGACCAGGCTCACATGAGCACTTCTAGATTGCAGAGCGCCATCTAGTGGAGCAAAAATAAACTAAACGTTTATTTAACTTGCTCCCTGATATTTGACAAAACCAATTTCTTGATAAATAAAGAAAAGTCAACCACGAACGCGTTTCGGGCTGTTGGCCCTCGTCAGCGTAGTGTAGACTGTATCTCTACGACCAAATTTTGGTCCCAGAGGCTTCCGGAGAATTAAAGAAATGGGTATTTAAGGCCAAGTTTGCGAAATATTTTAATTTTGCATTGTTTTTTAACATACAGCAAAAAAGCATAAACAGATGCATTGAAATATCAGAAAAATACGAAACAATATGGACAAATACTATCCTATAGATGTATTCTATATATACCACAATAGTTCACAAATTTATTAAATTTAGTTTGAAGTCTCGAGATATCGTTCAACCAGCACGTATCATCCACCACGCACGTATATTTTCAAAATATTTTTATTTTCAAACAGAAATAATGTAATATATTTTTCTCTCAATATATAATAAGTATTTAAAATATGTATATAATAATGTGTAATATAAAAATTGTATTTATTATTAAGTTGTAAATGTGATAATATTGTTGAAGGACTGACAAGTCCGAAATATTGAAAATAAAAAGTTGTACAAGAAATTTAAGCCTGGAAGCTTTATTTATTTTTTAATATATATTTGTGCAATGTGGAGCGGGGGGGGGGGGGGGGGGGAGGATATCATTGAAGTAGACTCCTCATCCAATATGCAGTCATGGGGCCAGAGTGTATTAGCGTGAAGATAAATGAAGACATAGGAACATGGTTACCTCGGTTAATAGAGGCAGCACCTGGTAAGGTGAGACGGAACTAAAGAAAGGTCTCAGAGGTCGCTAGTGAATCTTGAAGCATGGTTACCTAACTATAATCCTAACTACCCTGGGCTTTCAAACAAAAACAGAAATTTTTATCAAAATTCAAAACTATTTAAAGGCGTAAGATTCTTTTTGATATTAAACAATTTCTACTGCCCTTACTGCAATGGAAAAATTAATGAGAGAGCCTGGCTCATCAGTGGTTAACCCTCTCAGCGGTTTCGCCAGTTTAATCTACCATACCGCTGTTATATTGCATTTTTGGAACTTCCTTTTATAGTGATACTGTTGATAGACTCTTTGAATGGGTATTTTAGAAGAACTATGGACATAAGCTTTGAGGACAGTAGAATTACATACATTTATAAATATATAATATGCTTCGAGCAATCGCTCTTCCGCAATTGTTTAATATCAAAAAGAATCTTACACCTTTAAAATAGTTTTGAATTTTGTAACAGATGGCGCGCTAGTGCATCATATTATAAATGTTCTAAGAAAATTTTATGCTGATGGTGATGTTAGAGTAAGTGGACTGTTGACCTTTATCGTCCAATGTTGCACTAGATTTACTAAACAGGACCTTTGGGAGAGGCCGCTGCTTATCGCCAAACAACAAAGTGGCTGTGCCAAATCTATGGCCATCTATTTCTATATATGGAAATTTTGCCGGGAGGATATTGATCTAAAGAGACAAGGATCGCCTCTCCCGCCAAAATAGACGTCTAAAACCAGACGCCATATATTGACCGTCGCCGCAACTAGCTGCCTCGGGTCGGTGACAAAGCCACAACACCAGCTTTGGCAAACTGAAAAGCGTCTACCTAGAAACCATGGTTTCGGGCTAATGGACCTCGTCAGTCTAGGGCGGACTTTATTCCATGAGATCCACACGAGATCTAATGGAATCTTGACAATCTGCCAGTCCGCCCTAGACTGACGAGGGCCATTAGCCCGAAACCATGGTCTCTAGGTGGACGCTTTTCAGTTTGCCAAAGCTGGTGTTGTTGCTTTGTCACCGACCCGAGGCCGCTAATTGCGGCGACGGTCAATAGATGGCGTCTGGTTTTAGACGTCTATTTTGGCGGGAGAGGCGATCCTTGTCTCTTTAGATATTTATATATAAATGCAAATATCTACATGTAGATATACATAATTTCTTCTCTACTTCTTGTATTTGCGTATTAGCCTGTTAAAGGAGGTTATTGTCCGAAAGCTCGCAGCCTTTTAAATAAAGAAACACATCGCGTTTATCCCTTTGGGCTTTTCCCCGTAATGAAAGTGTGTATAACAAACACTGTAAAATATACCACAGAAAGGCAATCGCCAAAGACATAGTCTTATCATCATCACCATTCCCTCCCCAATCTCCGCAGCCGAACAGGAAGCAACGGTGTTCGATCTAATTAAGATGCCTTCACCAGACACCGGAAATGACGTCATAGGCAGACGATAAAGGTGGCTAACGTCTGCCGTTTTATAGCTCGGGTAGCAGCGCTTAGTAACACTGCCTCTTAGGGACCGACGTTTTATATGCAACTAAAGTCATGTATATGCAAATTAATATGCAATTATCAATATACAACTTCAATATGAACTCGTAGATGCATCGAGATTTTTCTAAATAATGAATAGGGTTTTCCAAAGACTTATCTAAAGACTAAATTACTAAATTTTTCTGTGAACTAAATGACTCTCGCTAAAGAAATTTTTATATATAAAGACCAAATATTATCAGAAATTGGAGCGGTTGAAGACTCTAGCTGTCATTGTGGCAACGAATTCCAGGACTCAAGACACCTATTGCTGGAATGTCCACTCTTCTTCATCGCTAGACATCAGACAATGTTGTGGATATATATCAATTTGTAAATAACAGAGAGAATTATCATAGGTTTAACTATTTTTGTATATTTATTTATTATCTTTCTAACCTGAAAGGTTCAGGTTTCTAATATATATTATTGTTTCTCTTTTTTATTTTTAATTACTTTTTCTTGTATAATATTTTTATAACTGTTTCTGTTTAAAAAAATGTAAATCGACGCAATTATCCTTAGCCGGGAATATCGCGTTTTGTGTGTTGAAATAAATAAATAAAGACCAAATAGTTCACTAACAAATTTTCTAAAAACAAAACGGTTTTGCAGAGACTTTTCTGAAGATGAAATGTGGTTTACTGAAATATTACCTAAAGATTGTTTACTAAAGAATTTTCTGAAAACTAAACCTTTTTCTAGAGACTTTTCTAAATATTTGTGGGGGCCGAGAGACTTCCTTCCAGCCTGCTGGGATGACAGACCACGGCAAACATACAAGTGGGGCCTGGAAATAGTACGGATGACCACCGCTGTGTGGCGTGGCAGATCGGCAGAAGGCAATGAGAACCCAATAGACATTCTAGGCTGTTGTCCTTTTGTTTTCCTCTAAAAATGTAGCTAATAAGTAATACCAATAAAACACTAACTTCGAAATACTTTCTGGGTCTAGGCTGGACTAATAAATCGACACACTACAGATTAAATAGTATACTAAAAATGTTCTAAAGACAAGTGATTCACTAAAGAATTTTCTAAAGATTAAAATGTTTACTAAAATGTTCTAAAGAGACAAATAGTTTACTAAAGAATTTTTTAAAAACTAAACGGTTTTTTCTAAGGACTTTTCTAAAGATGTTAAATGATTTACTATTTTTTTTCTAAAGACTAAATACTTTACTGAACAATTTTCTAAATTAAATAATGTTCTACAGATTTTTCTAACAATTCTAAATGGTTTTATAAAGATTCGCACTACACATAGAAGAGAAGGATAAAATAAAACTCATATAAGTAAAAGAAAGCTTTTGTAGATGTGTTTGTTTCACAAACGTTTCAACTGGAGCAATCTCAAGCTGTAGACTGATGTCTCCAGTAGGTCTTCCACGAGAATCTACACAAGGTAGAGCTGTCTCTGTAGATATTGTGTCGAGCGATGGTTCTACCGAGAAATTTATCGTCTAGCAAAGATAGCGTCAAGCAAAGATACCGTCAAGCAAAGATACCGCCAAGCAAAGATACCGTCAAGCTAAGATACCGCCAAGCGAAGATACCGCCAAGCAAATATACCGTCAATCGAAGATACCGTCAAGCGAAGATACCGTCAAGCGAAGATACCGTCAAGCCAAGATACCGTCAATCAAAGATACCGTCAAGCAAAGATACCGTCAAGCGAAGATACCGTCAAGCAAAGATACCGTCAAACGACGATACCGTCAAGCGAAGATACTGTCAATCAAAGATACCGTCAAGCGAAGATACCATCAAGCAAAGATACCGTCAAGCCAAGATACCGTCAAGCAAAGATACCGTCAAGCAAAGATACCGTCAAGCCAAGATACAGTCAAGCAAAGATACCGTCAAGCAAAGATACCGTCAAGCGAAGATACCGTCAAGCAAAGATACCGTCAAGCAAAGATACCGCCAAGCAAAGATACCGTCAAGCAAAGATACAGTCAAGCGAAGATACCGCCAAGCAAAGATACCGTCAAGCGAAGATACCGTCAAGCAAAGATACCGTCAAGCAAAGATACCGTCAAGCGAAGATACCGTCAAGCAAAGATACCGTCAAGCGAAGATACCGTCAAGCGAAGATACCGTCAAGCAAAGATACCGTCAAGCGAAGATACCGTCAAGCGAAGATACCGTCAAGCAAAGATACCGCCAAGCGAAGATACCATCAAGCTAAGATACCGCCAAGCGAAGATACCGCCAAGCAAAGATACCGTCAACCGAAGATACCGTCAACCGAAGATACCGTCAAGCGAAGATACCGTCAAGCCAAGATACCGTCAAGCAAAGATACCGTCAAGCAAAGATACCGCCAAGCAAAGATACCGTCAATCGAAGATACCGTCAAGCGAAGATACCGTCAAGCAAAGATACCGTCAAGCGAAGATACCGTCAAGCGAAGATGCCGTCAAGCGAAGATACCGTCAAGCGAAGATACCATCAAGCAAAGATACCGTCAAGCCAAGGTACTGTCAAGCAAAGATACCGTCAAGCGAAGATACCGTCAAGCCAAGATACAGTCAAGCAAAGATACCGTCAAGCAAAGATACCGTCAAGCAAAGATACCGTCAAGCGAAGATACCGTCAAGCAAAGATACCATCAAGCGAAGATACCGCCAAGCAAAGATACCGTCAAGCAAAGATACCGTCAAGCGAAGATACCGTCAAGCGAAGATACCGTCAAGCCAAGATACCGTCAATCAAAGATACCGTCAAGCAAAGATACCGTCAAGCGAAGATACCGTCAAGCAAAGATACCGTCAAACGACGATACCGTCAAGCGAAGATACTGTCAAGCAAAGATACCGTCAAGCGAAGATACCATCAAGCAAAGATACCGTCAAGCCAAGATACCGTCAAGCAAAGATACCGTCAAGCAAAGATACCGTCAAGCCAAGATACAGTCAAGCAAAGATACCGTCAAGCAAAGATACCGTCAAGCGAAGATACCGTCAAGCAAAGATACCGTCAAGCAAAGATACCGCCAAGCAAAGATACCGTCAAGCAAAGATACAGTCAAGCGAAGATACCGCCAAGCAAAGATACCGTCAAGCAAAGATACCGTCAAGCAAAGATACCGTCAAGCAAAGATACCGTCAAGCGAAGATACCGTCAAGCAAAGATACCGTCAAGCGAAGATACCGTCAAGCGAAGATACCGTCAAGCAAAGATACCGTCAAGCGAAGATACCGTCAAGCGAAGATACCGTCAAGCAAAGATACCGCCAAGCGAAGATACCATCAAGCTAAGATACCGCCAAGCGAAGATACCGCCAAGCAAAGATACCGTCAACCGAAGATACCGTCAAGCGAAGATACCGTCAAGCGAAGATACCGTCAAGCCAAGATACCGTCAAGCAAAGATACCGTCAAGCGAAGATACCGTCAAGCCAAGATACCGTCAATCAAAGATACCGTCAAGCAAAGATAGCGTCAAGCGAAGATACCGTCAAGCAAAGATACCGTCAAACGACGATACCGTCAAGCGAAGATACCGTCAAGCAAAGATACCGTCAAGCGAAGATACCATCAAGCAAAGATACCGTCAAGCCAAGATACTGTCAAGCAAAGATACCGTCAAGCAAAGATACCGTCAAGCCAAGATACAGTCAAGCAAAGATACCGTCAAGCAAAGATACCGTCAAGCAAAGATACCGTCAAGCGAAGATACCGTCAAGCAAAGATACCATCAAGCGAAGATACTGCCAAGCAAAGATACCGTCAAGCAAAGATACAGTCAAGCGAAGATACCGCCAAGCAAAGATACCGTCAATCGAAGATACCGTCAAGCGAAGATACCGTCAAGCAAAGATACCGTCAAGCGAAGATACTGTCAAGCGAAGATGCCGTCAAGCGAAGATACCGTCAAGCAAAGATACCGTCAAGCAAAGATACCGTCAAGCAAAGATACCGTCAAGCAAAGATACCGTCAAGCGAAGATACCGTCAAGCGAAGATACCGTCAAGCAAAGATACCGCCAAGCGAAGATACCGTCAAGCTAAGATACCGCCAAGCGAAGATACCGCCAAGCAAAGATACCGTCAAACAAAGATACCGTCAAGCGAAGATACCGTCAAGCGAAGATACCGTCAAGCCAAGATACCGTCAAGCAAAGATACCGTCAAGCGAAGATACCGTCAAGCCAAGATACCGTCAATCAAAGATACCGTCAAGCAAAGATACCGTCAAGCGAAGATACCGTCAAGCAAAGATACCGTCAAACGACGATACCGTCAAGCGAAGATACCGTCAAGCAAAGATACCGTCAAGCGAAGATACCATCAAGCAAAGATACCGTCAAGCCAAGATACTGTCAAGCAAAGATACCGTCAAGCAAAGATACCGTCAAGCCAAGATACAGTCAAGCAAAGATACCGTC
This sequence comes from Cordylochernes scorpioides, assembly GCA_030710605.1. Lineage (NCBI taxonomy): Eukaryota > Metazoa > Arthropoda > Arachnida > Pseudoscorpiones > Chernetidae > Cordylochernes > Cordylochernes scorpioides. The sequence goes on along the minus strand of CP092865.1, from coordinate 94,930,902 downwards.
AAGCAAAGATACCGTCAAGCAAAGATACCGTCAAGCGAAGATACCGTCAAGCAAAGATACCATCAAGCGAAGATACCGCCAAGCAAAGATACCGTCAAGCAAAGATACAGTCAAGCGAAGATACCGCCAAGCAAAGATACCGTCAATCGAAGATACCGTCAAGCAAAGATACCGTCAAGCGAAGATACCGTCAAGCGAAGATGCCGTCAAGCGAAGATACCGTCAAGCAAAGATACCGTCAAGCAAAGATACCGTCAAGCAAAGATACCGTCAAGCAAAGATACCGTCAAGCGAAGATACCGTCAAGCGAAGATACCGTCAAGCAAAGATACCGCCAAGCGAAGATACCGTCAAGCTAAGATACCGCCAAGCGAAGATACCGCCAAGCAAAGATACCGTCAAACAAAGATACCGTCAAGCGAAGATACCGTCAAGCCAAGATACCGTCAAGCGAAGATACCGTCAAGCAAAGATACCGTCAAGCAAAGATACCGTCAAGCAAAGATACCGTCAAGCAAAGATACCGTCAAGCAAAGATACCGTCAAGCAAAGATGACGTAGAATAAAGATGCCTTCGAGGGAAGATCTCTTTAAGCAAAGATTCCTTCAAGCATAGATGCCGTAAATATTCTGTTGAGTAAAGATCCCGTTTAGCAAATATTCCTTCAAGCAAAGATTCCCTAAAGATCCCCCCTAGCAAAGACCCTGTCTAGCAAAGATCCCCCCTAGCAAAGACCCTGTCTAGCAAAGATCCCCCCTAGCAAAGACCCTGTCTAGCAAAGATCCCCCCTAGCAAAGACCCTGTCTAGTAAAGATCTCCCCTAGCAAAGACCCTGTCTAGCAAAGATCCCCCCTAGCAAAGACCCTGTCTAGCAAAGATCCCCCATAGCAAAGACCCTGTCTAGCAAAGATCCCCCCTAGCAAAGACCCTGTCTAGCAAAGACCCTGTCTAGCAAAGATCCCCCCTAGCAAAGACCCTGTCTAGCAAAGATCCCCCCTAGCAAAGACCGTGTCTAACAAAGATCCCCCCTAGCAAAGACCCTGTCTAGCAAAGATCCCCCCTAGCAAAGATCCCTCCTAGCAAAAACCCTGTCTAACAAAGATCCCCCTAGCAAAGACCCTGTCTAGCAAAGATCCCCCCTAGCAAAGACCGTGTCTAACAAAGATCCCCCCTAGCAAAGATCCACCCTAGCAAAGACCCTGTCTAGCAAAGATCCTCCCTAGCAAAGATCCCTCCTAGCAAAAACCCTGTCTAACAAAGATCCCCCTAGCAAAGACCCTGTCTAACAAAGATCCCCCCTAGCAAAGATCCCCCCTAGCAAAGACCCTGTCTTAGAAAAGATCCCCCCTAGCAAAGACCGTGTCTAACAAAGATCCCCCCTAGCAAAGACCCTGTCTAGCAAAGATCCCCCCTAGCAAAGACCCTGTCTAGCAAAGATCCCCCTAGCAAAAACCCTGTCTAACAAAGATCCCCCTAGCAAAGACCCTGTCTAACAAAGATTCCCCCTAGCAAAGACCCTGTCTAGCAAAGATCCCCCCTAGCAAAGACCCTGTCTAGCAAAGATCCCCCCTAGCAAAGACCCTGTCTAGCAAAGATACCCCCTAGCAAAGACCCTGTCTAGTAAAGATCTCCCCTAGCAAAGACCCTGTCTAGCAAAGATCCCCCCTAGCAAAGATCCCCCCATAGCAAAGACCCTGTCTAGTAAAGATCTCCCCTAGCAAAGACCCTGTCTAGCAAAGATCCCCCCTAGTAAAGACCCTGTCTAGCAAAGATCCCGACTAGAAATAATACCCTATAACGAAGATTCCTTCAAGCAAAGATGCCCTAAAGATTCAGATAGTAAAGATCTCTATACCAAATATCCCCCATACCAAAGGTACACTATACCAAGGATTCCTTCAACAAAAGAAGCTGTAAAGATACCCTATACCAAAGATAACTTTAACCAAAGATGCCCTAAAGATCCAGCTAGTAAATAACTCTGTACAAAAGATTCCCCATATCAAAGATATCCTATACCAAAGATACCCCATACCAAAGATACCCCATATCAAAGATATCCTATACCAAAGATACCCCATACCAAAGATACCCCATATCAAAGATATCTTATACCAAAGATACCCCATACCAAAGATACCCCATATCGAAGATACCCCATATCAGAGATACCCCATACCAAAGATACCCCATACCAAAGATACCCCATATCAAAGATACCCTATACCAAAGATTACTTCAATAAAAGATGCTGTAAAGATCCCGTCTAAAAAAGACCCTGTCTAGCAAAGATTGCTCCAATCAAAGATGCAGTAAAGTTACCTTCCAAGGAAGAATGTATTCAAGACGGTGGGTCAAGCAAAGATTCCAGCCAGAATACGATCAATAACTGCAAGCTAGTGGCGCGCCAACAACTCCATTATTTAAATGTCTGGGATGCCTGAAGTAATGGACCACTGTACAATTAGCTGATTTGGTCTGGTGATCTCAGCCAATGAGAGCGTTCTCTGAATGTATCACTTCGGACAGTCCACTTGGTATCAAACAACTGTCGGACATCACAACCCGGCATTGTAACCATTCGAAACAAAGAATTTCTTCTTAATACTGTCACGTATAAGACCTGAAAACACCTACAACCTCCGCCAATAGATGGCGCTTTCGCCTAGTTCCCGTCTGGAACTAGTATGGGAATCGCCGACTGCTCTGGTCCTGTTTCCTGGGGCAAATGTTTGTAAATACACGTTTATATTGGTCCTAGGAGGTAACGTAATGTAAATACCCGTTGATTGTTATTCTAGTTATATGTAATGTGTAGTAGAAATGACAATAAAGGAGGAGTGTTAGAAGTCTTGATGCCGTTGTTACTCTCGCCAACACCACAGTCGCTACTCTTCTGGTAAATCTCTCGTGTCCCCCCACCAGTGGTAAGGCCGAGAGATACTGCCAGAGGAAAGGAGATTCACTTGAGTGGTGGTTCTCGGAGGTCTTTGGGTGGACTGCAGGGTAGAGCTGCAGAAAGAGAGCAACGGAGCCTGGGTAGGTGAACCACGAAGGAGGAAGCAGCGTTTTCGCAAAGAACCGGAAGGGTCGAGCGCGACAATACAGATTGTCAAGTAGCTCTGCAACCATAGGAAGCTCCATGGGACATCTGTCAATCATCACTGGACTCTGGGGGAACAGGTGTAGGGTTCTCGGGATCTTATCGGCAAATAAGGAAAACCTTCTTTTTCTTTCTTATCTCCACACTGGGTGAAGTAGAATGCCTCTGCCTTTGTCATTAAGACTGGGAGCACTACTCAGTAGCAGGCCGACTTAGTTCCAAAAGAAATGGCCACCTCTGACATGAGGAACAGACGCCATGTACAGCCGCTCCTAACATGGAGTACAAACGCTGCTCATCCTGTATCCCTGAATTAGGAGTCCTTACAGGGTACTATTAGCCGGGCCAGCTGAACCCAGTTTTTTTAGTGAGCTTGTAACTGCTCCCCCTCCTCCTTTTTTCATTCGGGCTTGGGACCGGCAAAGACGGAGTTCATTCACGGAAAACGGGACGGTGGCTGACCATTCTCATTTTTTTAACTTGGGATAAGTTGTTCTCCCTATAAATACAGTTAAACCTGTCTATAGCATCCCCTCTTGGGACTCACCAAAATATGTTGCTATAGAGAGGGGTTGCTATAGACAGGTTACTTTTAATGTAAATATATCGCATTGTACTACATATTTAAAATGGGGCGCTATAGAGAGGGAGGCGCTATAGACAGGTTTAACTGTACCTCTTGTATATAATTTTATTGGAGAACAAAAAGGTAAATACCCACTTTTGTAATAAATTAATTATTCCAAAATTCACCCTTGTTTTATTTATCTCCGCGAAAATATCCATCTCTGCATTTACAATTGAACAAAATCAACAACGAAAGGATTTAAAAGCACGAATGTTTCTTTTATACATAATACAAACTTCTACTATCCTTACTGCGATGAAAAAATATATTGGGAGGGTTTGGCTCATCAGTGGTGAATCCTCCCAGCGATTTCGCCAATTTAATCTACCAGACCGCTTCTTTAGAGCTCTAATACTGTATTGGACGATTCTGCTTTTGTATACTACACTGAAGGGTGGAATTTTAGAAAAATGGTATTTAAGAAAACTATGGATATAAGCTTTTAGGATCCATTATATACTTCTATACACAACAACAACAACAAAAGCCTTTATTTAGGGCATTCCGCCCCATATAGGATTCGCTGTATTTGCACATCAACAAGAGGAGAGGGAAGAGGAAACATTTACAACAAAATAAAGTTTGTCTCACATTCAGTTACCAATTTACAGATAGGTCATCCTCCAGTATCCTTTGCCCTGCATTCTTTCTCATGCGCCCAGCTTCTGTGCAGAACTTAAAGTATCTAACAATCAGTAATTCATCATCCAGAGCTGAAGAGAGAAGTTGACATATGTGTTGGTATCTAAATTGACCAAAGTTAGGGCTTGGGAAAATTTCAGTACTTTTTTCTGTTAAGAGAGGGCATTGGAAGAAATAGTGAACCATATTATCATCCATGAGATCCTTACAATGTAAACAGTTCCGGCCATTTTATATTCTATATACAGTTACGAGCGTCATTCCTAATCAGTCATCTCTGTCACCGTTTGCTTTTTGTTTGGAATGGCGCCCTCCTATTGGTTGGCTACGATCACGCCACCTTTACCCCCCCCCCCCCCCATCATGCCCTCTCCCACTCGCTTTATCGTTTATGTAACTATTGTGTTGGAGCGGGTCGCTCCTTAAATAAATGCATATATTAGTTAATAAACAAATGGAATCCTCTCTTTCTTTTTCCCAGTAAGAGACGCCTAGGAAAGCCAACAGTACATAGACAGATAAAGCACATAGGCTATAGGTATTAACTTTAAGGCGCCAATTTATAATTGTAACAAATAGTATTTGAATAAAAACATTCAATCGGGTAAAACACGGGCGTTGCCCGGGTCATTCGGCTAGTATGGCTATATATAAAATTAAATAATAATGAATAAATAAGGATAAAAAAATGTAAAATATAGAATTGATAAATATACATAGAGAGAGAGAGAGAGAATGGCTGAGGTATTAAATATATGCTGTATATATATTCCAAACACGTTCTTCAAATTATTTTTATTTGTAGTTTTTCATTATAGAGTTTTATCATTACAATAATAGCTATTAATACAAAGCAATAACACGCCATCTATTTATAACAAATGAAAACATTAAGACGCGAATGTTTCTTTTCATAAATAAAACAAACTTCTACTGTCCTTACTGCGATGAAAAAATATTGGGAGGTCTTGGCTCATCAGTGGTGAACTCTCCCAGTGGTTTCGCCAATTTAAACTACCAGACCGCTCCTACAGAGCTCTAATACTGTATTGGATCATTCTGATTTTGTATGCAACAATGAAGGGTGGAATCTTAGAGATGCTATTTAAGCAAACTATGGACATAAGCTTTCATCGCAGTAAGGACAGTAGAAGTTCGATTTATTTGTGAGAAGAAAAATTCGCGTTTTGGTGTTTTCATGTGTATTATATAAATGGCGCGTTATTGCTAATTATTAATTTATGTCTAACTGACCTTTTGTCCTTATTGTTTGCGGAAGAGCATTAATCAATACAAATATTTATATGTAATTCTACTGTCCTAAAAGCTTATGTCCATAGTTAACTTAAATACCATTTCTGGGACTCCACACTTCACGGTATCATATAAAAGCAGAATGATCCAATACAGTATTAGAGCTCTAAAGAAGCGGTCTGGTAGATTAAATTGGCGAAACCACTGGGAGGGTTCACCACCGATGAGCCAAGCCTTCCCAATATTTTTTCATCGCAGTAAGGATAGTAGAATTTTGATTTATTTGTTAAAAGAAACATTCGCGTTTTGGTGTTTTCATTTGTAATATAATAATAGCTATGGAAATTATAAACATATTTCACTTTAATGCTACCTATCTTTTAAAAAATATATATATATGTAATATATAATCCAAAGTTATTACACTGCAATATTTGATGTATTACACTGTTGTAGAATCCTGTCGACTTTAGGAATAGCTGTGGTATTCTACTATGTTGGGAAACCTTACTCTTGGTGTTGAAGGTTGTTGAAGTGGTGACGCAGTCGTGGTGAATGATGCAGTCGTGGTGGATGATGCAGTCGTGGTGGCTGAGTGAAAGGATTACACACAGGGGAAATAAGCCGGGACACTTGATGGTTGAAAATATAAGGCAACGGGTTGGAGGAAAGAAAGCTTTTGAGAAAGGCAGAGCGGTTTTTGATGATTAATTAGTTGATCACATGGCGATGATTGGATTTAGATGAAATGAGCGGAGAGAGAGGTCTCTAGTGAGCAGACATTACCTTGGTGGGGTCGAGTCGATGACTGGGTCTGAACTCGGTGGGAGTGAATGAAGAACTGTAGATGTTGTTCAGATGGGAGCCAAAACACCACTAGGTCCGAACTCGGCGAGAGCGAGTGAACCACTGACCATTCTTGCTTTTCGATTTAACACCACGAGTTGGCTTCCTTCCCATTGGTCGAAAATGGAACGTCCCCGTTTTCCTATTGGTTGACCTACTTAAGGGGAGACTTTCTAATTGGACCGCGGTTCTCTTTGGTGAAAGATATGGTCTGCCTGATAGGAAGTGTCGGGTGCTATTTCGACTTTATTTACTTCCGCGTTATCAGAATACGTCCGGTCTTGTTCCGGAAATGGGGCGTCTCTCAAACTTTTATAACTTCTGGTAACCAGATACGTCCTGCTTTGCCAGGAAGTATTGGTTTAAACTTAGCTCGCAGGGTTCCCGGGGTCAGAAGGTTAACTGTGACGTTATTAATAATTATGTTCTCTTCTAGATCTACTTCCTATGTCTTTTTGTTACTTTCTTTCCTCCAGTTACCTTATTCTTTATTAAATCTTTGAAAATCATACATGGTACATACATAGTGGGTCGGGGGGCATACAATTATATACAAATTATGACATATATAAAATTAAAATTATTTTCACAGCCTTTATCCTGCCTTGATTAAATATTGAAAGAGAGAAGGCATGGGTCATCAATGGTAAACCCTCTCAGCAGTTTCGCCATTTTAATCTACCAGACCGATACAATAGCGAAACCGCTGGGAGGGTTCACCACTGATAAGTCATGATTTACCTCTTGCCATTTTACTCATTGCAGGATAAAGGCTATAGAAATTATTTTAATTTTATATATTTTAAAAGAAAAAAAATTGCGTTAAAATATATTTAGAATTTTCATCACTAGATGGTTCTAAGTAAAACGGTGATTTTTTTAATAATAAATTTTTAAATTTATGACTTGACAAGCTTTCGAGGATTTCCCTTTATCAAGTAAAATTATTGAGACGATTATATATTAAATGATTAGTTGATAAAGAGGAGATACTCCGAAAGCTTTTTAAATCAGAAATAAAATGTATTAGCATCATTATTATTATTATACACAATAAATATATAAAAAATAGTGTCTTCTAGTATTCTGGAAAGTAAGAAAACAATCGACGAATAGTTAAAATTTATAACGATAGATGGCGCAAACCATCAACAATTTTATTTCAACAAAGATTACCATATATCCCGTACAATTTCATTTTACTATATTAAATTATACTATATTTTTTTATGCAGAATATTTGTCAAAATGATAAAAAGCATCGTGTTTTTTAGATAAATTTTGCTGCCAATACATTAAAGATAAATTCTATTGACAAAATACACCTATGTGAAAAAATAATACAAATGTGATATTGTACTGGGATAAGGTGCATAAATTATGAAAAAAGCTTCTCCTTATTGTGCAACTGAAAGTTGTGTTGATGACTTGCGTCATTCAACGAAAATAGGTGATATTTATTCCGATAGATGGCGCAAGCCATCAGTAACTTTCAGTTGCACGATAAAGAGATGCCTTTTCAAAAATACACCTATGTTATATAATTTCTATTAAACGAAAAATGACAAAAAAAAAAAGAGACAAAAATGCAATATACTTCTAAATATATAAAAAAAAGAAAGACGCTATTTAGAAGAAAGTGAATAAGCTGAAAAAGGGAAATAATAATAAAAAAATAAAATAAAAATTCAGTGAAGTCCCATTTAAAGATGGATATGATCTCTTTAAATCCAAAATGGCGCCACTAACCTAATGAAAGTATCGTCTGCAATTCCATTTTGGCGGTGAGGTGTGACTCCATATTGGATTGACGATGGTGGGCTTATCCCCTTCCCAACGGAGCGCTCAGGTTTGCCTTCTAATAGAACGACAAGCTATTAACCGTCTGCCCCATTATGGATAACCTTCATTAATGCTCCTGTCGCCATTTTTTTTTTAATATATATTTTTTTTCTTTGAATTTTTTGGGGTGATAGTTTTTTTTTCTTTGTTGGCGAAGCTACTAAGTAAAATTTAATGAGATGCAAACTTTGTTTTTTTTAATTCTTTTTTTTTTTTTAAATAGATTGATGAGTTTTTTTTTCTTCTAAGATATAATTTTTGGTTATTTTTTTGGGTATTTATAACGTTAAATATTTGGTTTGTTATTAAAAATTTTCTATATATAAACTATTTATAAATTATATTTTTTGCCAATTATCAATAATCAATTTGCCAAAGCTGGTGTTGTGGCTTTGTCACCGACCCGAGGCCGCTAGTTTGCGGCGACGGTCAATAGATGGTGTCAGATTTTGACGTTTATTTTGACGGGAGAAGTGCCCTATGCTTCTATGGATATATATATACTAGCCGAATGACCCGGGCATCGCCCGTGTTTTACCCGATTGAATGTTTTGATTCAAATACTATTTGTTACAATTATAAATTGGCGCCTTTAATAAATGCATATTTTAGTTAATAACTATAGCCTATGTGCTTTATCTGTCTATGTACTGTTGGCTTCCGTAGGCGTCTCTTACTGGGAAAAAGAAAGAGAGGATTCCATTTGGTTATTAACTAATATATGCATTTATTTAAGGAGCGACCCGCTCCAACACAATAGTTACAGAAATGGGGGGAGGGGGGGGCAAAGGTGGCGTGATCGTAGCCGACCAATAGGAGGGCGCCATTCCAAAAAAAAAAAGCAAACCGTGACAGAGGCCACGCATGACGCTCGTAACTGTATAAATAATTATATGTAGTAAATAACCGAGGGTATAGTACACGCTCTGCGTTCCAGGAACCTGGGTTATAAATATCTGTCTCTGTAGTAAATAATGAAGAGTAAACGTGAACAATGAGTATAATCAAATTCATATTGTTAAATTTGAGATGAAAATTCTGAATGTATCAATATATAAATTTATACAATATATTTAACAGCAAGATTTAACAACGGAACCAAGCATCGGCTTTTACACGTCATATACTTGTCCATAAAACAACTGGGGTAACAAACCACAGATATTCTTCAATCAAAAAGTGCTAAATATATATTTGCATATATATTTCTATCTCTTAATACAAACCAATAACACGCCATCTATATATAACCAATACCTCATGACATCTACTGATCGATTGCCCAGCATTTCAAGATTATAGAATGAAGAATGAACTAGTTGTTTGTGAACTTAACGATTTGATTTCCGATAAAAAATCATATTTAAAGTTCAATTCACATTTTGTAAATACATTCTAAACTTTCTACAAAATCTGGATCTCAAATGTTTTCATGCGTTGAATAATGTAAATAACTTATGTAAATAAACTTTTCTCCTTGTTTGGCGCAAGTATCCCTTGCGGGATATAGCGCTTTGGAAATAAAATAAATGTAATTGATATATAACCAATGAAGACTTTAAGATGCAAATGTTTCTTTTCACAAATAAATCAAACTTCTACTGTCCTTACTGCGATGAAAAATATTTGGAGAGATTGGCTCATCAGTGGTGAACCCTCACAGCAGTTTCACCAATTTAATCTACCAGACTGCTTCTTTAGAGCTCTAATACTGTATTGAATCATTCTGCTTTTTTACCCTTTCCACCCTTCAGTGTAGCATATAAAAGCAGAATGATCCAATACAGTATTAGAACTCTTAAGAAGCGGTCTGGTAGATTAAATTAACGAAACCGCTGGGAGGGTTAACCACTGATGAGCCAAGCCCTCCCAATATTTTTTTCATCGCAGAAATGACAGTAGAAGTTTGATTTATTTGTGAAAAGAAACATTCGCGTCTTAATGTCTTAATTCGTTATTTTTCTATCTCTTCAAATTACTTCAACCACTTTTTTTTAAATAACTTTAATATCAATATTACATTTTTCTTTATAACCACAATGTATAGCAAACATTTACAAAGTGACAGGTAAAAATGACATTTCTAAAGAAATAATAATAAAGGTATGATTCATAGTAAATTTTAAAATCCTTTCCATTCATGATAAAATTGTGAAAAAAGTTTTAAAATTACAAAATATTTTCTCACAATGAGTTTCTTTTTATGAAATGCCAAGTTTTTTTTTACAACGTCATTTGAATATTATATTACTAAATCTTCAAATTAAATATTAAATTTATTATACTTGGAACATATTTCAGCATTTTTATAATTTATAAAAGTAATTTCATCATAAACCGCGAGAGGCGCTGCTTGCGAGTGAATGTAGAAATTTTGCAAATAAAATTGCAAAGAATATTTATTTCAAATCAATTTCAAACCAGAAACCTTCCCAGTAGTATAGTAAATAACTTCCTAAGTTTCCTATAATATCCTAATTTTTCCTTTTAAAAATATTCATCATGTAAACAAAGCAACTCATTGTGATAAAATATTTTGTAAATTTAAAAATCCTTTATTGATAGCCATCCAACGTTTATTTATTTAAAAAAAGAAAGGAAAATCATAGACGATATTAAACCCAATATATCTTATATAATATATGGGATAAAATAGAATATGTATAGCATATGATAATATTAAAATTAAATTAAAATTACAAAATATAATGATGTATAAAACTATATATAAAATTCTATACCACACATGAAATATCGATTTTTCTTATCAAATTTTAACCTTATATGGAATTCGTGTATGGTAGAAATATTGCTGTCGCGGTTTCAGACAGAAGAATATGCAAATTAGTTCAATGGAAGGCTATAATTTGCATAAAGCATTGGCTCGGAAGACGTTTCCATTAATATTTGACCTATCCTTTAATATCATAAATTTAAATGGAATTCGTCTATTGGAGAAATGTTGCTATCGCGGTTTTAACAAGCATAATATGCAAATTAGACCTATAGGAAGTTGATTTGCATAATGTGTTTGCTCGGCAGATGTTCCATTAATATTTGTGACCTATCCTATAATATCTTTGTATGAAATTCGTGTATGGGGGGGGGGAGAAATATTGCTGTCACAGTTTTAACCACGGCATATGCAAATTAGATCGATAGGAAGCTGATTTGCATAAAGCGTTTTCTCGGTAGACGTTTCCATTAATATTTGTGACCTATACTATCATATCTTAACTCTATATGGAATTTGTGTATTGGAGAATGTTGCTATCGCGGTTTTAACAAGCATAATATGCAAATTAGACCGATAAGAAGTTGATTTGCATAAAGCGCTTTCTCGGTAGACGTTTCCATTAATATTTGTGACCTATCCTATAATATCTTTATATGGAATTCAGGTAAGGGAGAAATGTTGTTTTCGCGGTTTTAACCACGGCATATGCAAATTAGATCGATAGGAAGTTGATTTGCATAAAGCGTTTTCTCAGCAGACGTTTCTATTAATATTTGTCACCTATCCTTTAATATCTTAACCTTATATGGAATTCAGGTATATGTAAAATATTGCTGTCACAGTTTCAACCAGAAGAATATGCAAATTAATTTTATGGGAGACTAATTTGCATATTTTGTTTGTTCCGCATACCAGAGCGAGGCCTAATCTTTTGGCAGAATAAATATGATTTGATTGCAGATATTTTAGGCAGTTGCTATTAAAAATTCTTTGCTTTCTCATACCCATTCTATTGTATTAGTTTAAAAAGGTTATATAATATATCAAATTATAAAAATATGGCTATAAATTCTGTTATGTTATCTTCTACCTAATATTCAATAAACTTAGGTAATGTAGTTTCTATTAAAATATATTGTATGTTATATATTTGTATAATATTATTACAGAATTATCATAAGAACTAAAAACATCTCACGCTATATATTGATTACATCACCAACAACAACCAAGTCCTTGGTTAAAACAATATATACATATTATATATTACACCTCTTTATCCCAATCAGCAACATATGTCTTTCAGGTGGTCGTCTTGATATGACTGGTCTACCAGTTATAAATAAATAATATATATGTGATGATGAGTTGCTGTCGACTTATCTGTGATGAGATCCTGTCGACTTAAATGTGATGATGAGAATTCCAGTAGCTTTTGTAGAGATCCTGTCGGCTACTGAAATAATAGTTGAAGTCCTGGTAGCTCTTGTTGTACTGTGTTGACCAAGAGGAACAGTCAGGATGTAGAGTTTTCCAGTACCTCTCTGCACCTTGGAAGACCTTTAAAAGTTCTCACAAAATACAGGCAGTCGTGGTCGAGGCAGAGTGGAAAGCTGGGGATATCCATACACAAAAAACGAAGACACAGTTGCACTAAGAAAGTTCCGTAAACAGATAAAAGTTGAGCCAGGAGCGAAAGATGGAGACATAGAAGTTTCTTGCTCGTCTACATGATAGTTGAGATCGACATAAGGTACGACCGACGTGAGCTGACGCTAAGGGTGAACTAAACTCAACTGACTGAACTATCTGAACTGTCAAGTCCCTGTAAGGTGATGATTTATAGGTTAAAGACGGGGTGACCTTATGTGACAGGGGCGTTTGAGAAAGGGCGCCGTTACCTGTCCAGGTGTGAGAGGGGTCTCTGCATTCCACCACATGTGACAGTGTGGGTGGCCTGTTGACGACTTTTGACGAAAAGTCAGGTTTAGATGTGTGGTGAAAGTTCGGCTTTCAACGTGGACACGCTTTGAGTTGAGATGTGGTGTCACAGGCGTGAAGGCGTCTTTGGCCTGAAAAGTGAAAAGTTTTGTGGTGTGGCACTGTGACACGAAGTGAGAAATGTGAATGAAAAGGTGTCACGTGAAGTCTTAGTTTGGTACAAATCTAACCTGTTTCACCATGAATAACAAATTTAATAAAGTCATGGGTGGTTGTTGTATGAAACACATCGAGAGAATATTTGACTGTTAGTGGATGTGGCACGCTTAATGTGAAATTATTTTATTGTGGCGACGATATAGAGCTAAGTGGAGCTCGAAATTGGATTTGTGTGTTGAGTCGCGCACTAAAAATTGTTGCCAATTGGATAAAGTGATGTGTGAGTGTTGTAACGTTTGTTGAGAGAGATTTGTATAACGAATCAAAAGTTTTACGAAGGAGCATCTTTGAGAGAGAGAGAGATTTGTTGATGATTAAATATGCATGTAAAAGGAAAGATGAGGGAGTGTATTTATCCTCGAATATTAACGATTGTAATCGTTTTGGAAGGCTGTGATTAATTTATATTTAAAATTTGAATATACCTTTTAAATTGTTGATTATGATAATTAAAATGATTCTTATAAAAGGGCAATGTCGTGAGAGTTACACACAATTTGAATTGGACGCTTATTGGTCTTTTGGTATAAAGATAACTAATAAGTAAAACAAAAATAAGTTGAGAATTATGATGAATGAGATTTTTTTTTTTTAAATAATAATAATGATTTTTTTTCAAGTCGTAACTTTGGATAATGCCATTTTAGGTAAATTTAGGAAAGGCATGTAAGATTAGTAAATTAGTAAAAATGCGTGATGGGCAAAATTTTTTTTTTAAAGTAAAATTGAGAGTAATAACTTGAAATTTATAATTTGATTAAAAATTAAAGTAAATTTGATCAATGAGAATGTGAAAGCTTTAAAAATTGAATTAAAAATGGTATAAAAAAGGTAAAAATTGATTTTAAAATGCTTAAAGTGAAAATATAAATACAAAATTTATAGGGAATCAAGTTTTGAACTTGAGGATAAAGTTAAGGTAGGGTTTTTTAAAAACTTACAGTTGTGTGAAAGTTCAGTCAGGAAACTTGGTCTTGGCTTGTATTCCTGCTGACGTTGAAGACGCTCCATGTAGAGCTTGTAGACGCTTGTAGCTTCTGTAAAGTTGATTGTGGCTTGTTGCCTTGAGCATTGTCTCGACGATGTCAAGTCGAAGGTGTGGAACTTGTCACAGGGTTTGGGCCACATCGCTGCTCGGTTTCCAAGACTTGCGGGAATATCGGGGCTGTCGTTGGCGCGGTCAGCTTGCTCCCGACGTTGGCGATCGGTTAGCGGGTATGCGGAAGTCCGTTGGGGCGGCGTTTCTTTCGTAAATATCTTGGGGGAGAGATTGCTTGGACGTTTCGTTGGAATGGTCGGGCTTGTTCCTCCATCTTCGCTCTTTCTCGCTTCCTATCTGAACAGTCTTCTTACCTCTTCGTTGTGTCATCCTTCGTTTTGGTCATCCTGTCGGCTTAAATGTGATGATGAATTGCTGTCGACTTATCTGTGATGAGATCCTGTCGACTTAAATGTGATGATGAGAATTCCAGTAGCTTTTGTAGAGATCCTGTCGGCTACTGAAATAATAGTTGAAGTCCTGGTAGCTCTTGTTGTACTGTGTTGACCAAGAGGAACAGTCAGGATGTAGAGTTTTCCAGTACCTCTCTGCACCTTGGAAGACCTTTAAAAGTTCTCACAAAATACAGGCAGTCGTGGTCGAGGCAGAGTGGAAAGCTGGGGATATCCATACACAAAAAACGAAGACACAGTTGCACTAAGAAAGTTCCGTAAACAGATAAAAGTTGAGCCAGGAGCGAAAGATGGAGACATAGAAGTTTCTTGCTCGTCTACATGATAGTTGAGATCGACATAAGGTACGACCGACGTGAGCTGACGCTAAGGGTGAACTAAACTCAACTGACTGAACTGTCTGAACTGTCAAGTCCCTGTAAGGTGATGATTTATAGGTTAAAGACGGGGTGACCTTATGTGACAGGGGCGTTTGAGAAAGGGCGCCGTTACCTGTCCAGGTGTGAGAGGGGTCTCTGCATTCCACCACATGTGACAGTGTGGGTGGCCTGTCGTGGGAATTGTGAATCTACCTGATTTATGAGTTCCATCTTTAGACTGTTGTTTTGGTAATACTATGCTCGATCTCTGCTTTAGCTCAACTCTTAAATCTATTACAGATTTTATTTATTTATCCACTTTGTACAAATTACATTACATAGGGTGATGTAAAGACACAGATTAATCATGCGCATAATTATTTATAGATGTGTTTCTATATACAACATGGCAATCTTGTTATAAGTTATCTACACAATATGAGGTTGTTGTTTTAAATTACCATATATATATATATATGTTATGAATAAAGATGAATGAGATTTTCTGCTTGAATTTAGATCATGTTGAGGATTATGGTATGGAAATGCAGTCGTTCTTTAAATCTTGAATGTATGATAATAAAAATAATTTTGATCAGTAATTTAATTGAGTTAAAGGAATATATATATATATATATGATATATTTTGTATATAGTAAACCATGATTCAATTCCATATTGAACACACAATTGTTTTTAATGTACTAGTTTTTGTTTAATCTTTTATTTTTGTCTGAATTGTTTCACAAATTGCCAAATACATTTTTTAAACATGTAAATTCCATGCTAAAAAAGAAAAGTTGAATGATATGTAAATTTACTAAAGTTTTTTTTTTTTAAGAAATATTTGCAAATATGTAAATTTTTGAAAAGTTGATCCCCGTCTCGGCGCAGTGTTGTCCAGTGTGTGTGGCCTCGAGCTGATTGCTTATAATAAAGAAGAAGGAAAAATGCCTAACGACTGCTTAATTGTCATTTCCAGATATTGAAACTTTGGAAAAATTTACAATACGACAAATAGTCGACAGGATTCGAACTTGTTCGCGGAAATTTTACTTAATCTCAAGGCATGGGAAAGAGGAAGGCAAGCCAAAAAAATACTTCATTTATTAATAAAACTGATCTCAAAGAAAATTCGAATATGGAATATTGCCCCAAAGATTTGATACCAAGCTTTAACCCTGAAGAAGGGCTTAAATACTCACAATGGCTGAAGGTTTTCAACCAACAAATCAAGCTCCGGAATATCAAACAAGAAGATGCTCTTTTCATGATACCCACTCTTTTTAAGGGCAATGCTCTTGAGATTTATGCCAAATTTGTGACGAAATTGACACCTTGGAAGATTTACATTCTAGGATGATGACCTTCTTCCCAGAGTTTGAACGCGGGCTACATAAAAAGTTCTGGCAACTAACTAAGCAAGAGACGCAATCAGTTCGTGGTTATTATTTTGAAAAGGTAAAAATTGGCACACAACTACACATGCCAAAGGATTTAGTCTTGGAATCTCTTACATCTGGTGCCGGCCCACTCGAGAAGTTTCTGATTGCTTCCTCGCCACATTCCTTAGAGGACTGGCTTCGTATTGCCGAATCTTTGGAGCACACAACTCAACAAAGAGACGGAAGATGGAATAACGGACGGAGGAACAACTTTGCTGGAGAAAATCGCCCCAACATGGCCTCGCGGTGGCGATCTATCTCGCCGCAGCATGGAGATGTCAACGCCGGCCAACTCCACGAACCTAGCCATCCTGGGACTTCATCCATCGGCCTACAAAGTGCGTCGAACCCCGGTAATCAAGGCCAAGTGGGATGTTGACGGTGCCCGGGGATCAGAGCGGATGTGGGGGCAGCAGACTCATGGTTCCTGGGTATGTTTATGATTCTTCTTGATTCAGGTAGTGAGATTAATATTTTACCTACTCATTTTTTGCCCAAGAATTTTTCAAATAACATAAATATTTCTAGTTACGATGAAATAAGTACTGTATCTAATAATGTTAACATAAAAGGCCAGATTTGTTTGAATATAAAAATTGGAATTATAACTAAAAATATTTTGTTTTATATTATTGATAATCCTAATTTGAACTGTTTGATAATGTCCACAAAGTACCTAAAATATTTTACACTAAAGATTGATTTTGATAAAAATGTTATTATACAAAATGATGGTGTTTTATCTAATTTTGATTATACTTTTTCTAAAGAAGAACTTGATGCCTTACAATATGATAATTCTAAAAATTATTTAAGTCTTGTTAGATCTGCTAAATATTGCAACAAACATAATTATTGTTTAAGACTATCAGGGAAATGTAATCGTATAAAAAAATGTACATGCCATAGGTAAAACTATAAATCAATCTAACATATATTTTCCTTCTTGTTTTAAATCGAGACCTATTTATCAACCAAACTTCCGACCTTTACCTTTACCAAACTCAGAAGATAGTTATATACATAATGACGTCAGACTTGGAAATAATTTCCATGTTTTGATGAATGACTATGATGATCTTTTTGGTGAAAATAAGTATAATGTTAGACCTTTAAAGGTAGATCCCCCGAGATTAACACTCAGAGATAAGACTCCTGTTTGTCTCAGACCTTATAGACATAATCTGAAGGATAACGGAACAATTAAAGAACAAATTAGTCAGTTGTTGAAATATGGCATAATTAAGCCTGCTTCATCACCATACAGTTCGCCAGTAACCCTAGCCCGTAAAAAGGGAGAAAGTGATAAGACTAGACTATGTATTGTGACTTTAGAAAATTAAATTCAAAATTAATAGGTGACAGTTTTCCAATTCCGTTAATTGAAAATATCATCCAGAAGGTTCAAGGGTCGAAAGTATTCTCATGTCTTGACATTTTAAGTGCATACTGGACTGTTTCCTTGCATGAAAAGGATCAATACATGACATGTTTTACCACCACAGAAGGTTCCTATCAATGGTGTAGACTACCATTTGGTCTACGTACAGCTCCCGCCATCTTTAATAGGATACTTAGTTCAATATTACAAAAATATTACCTTAAAAATGTAATTTCTTATTTTGATGATATATTGGTTTTTTCAAACGATACGCAATCCCATTTGGAACATCTTAAGGAAATATTTGAAATTCTACAAAAAGAGGGTATCCAACTTAGGAAGGAAAAGTGTTTATTTTTTATGAAAAAGATAAATTATTTAGGTTATGAAATTTTTGGAGACCAAATGTCTCCCTCAGGCATTAATGTTGATATAATTAAATCATTGCCACCTCCTCGTAATGTTAGGTGCTTAAGATCATTTTTAGGAAGCGTTACACATTATGCTAAGTTTATAAATCATTTTAATAAATTAAGAGCTCCCTTAAATAATCTTTTGAAAAAAGATATAAAATTTACATGGACTGACGAATGCCAAAAAAGTTTTGAGGCTCTTAAAGAAGCATTAGTTTCGAAACCAATCCTCCAAATTTATAATCCGTTATTAACAACGCATATCTTTTGTGATGCTAGTACTGCAGGTTTAGGAGGCGTGCTCAAACAGGAGTATCCTGATGGCACAATGAAACCCATAGCGTTTTATAGTAGGGCCTTAAGGGGGGCAGAATCCAAATATACCATCACAGAGCTGGAATTATTAGCAATAATAGAAACGTGCAAGAGATACCATCCCTACATTTCAGGTCAGCGGGTAATAGTTCACACTGATCATAAAGCATTAATTTGGTTAAATAATTTCAAACATACAAATGGTAGACTATTTCGATGGTCATTAAGATTATCAGAATATGATTTAGAATTCAAATATAATAAAGGATGTGAGAATTATGAAGCTGACATGTTGTCCCGCTTACCATATTCTTGCTTCCTATCCATACAAGACTTAAAAGAAGGACAAGAATCCTTAGCTAAGCCTTCATCTAAATTATATTTCAATAAAGACAATATCACTTATATTCGATTAAAAAATAAAGATAGAATTGTAGTACCACCATCCTTACAACAAGAATTGATAATTAAGGCCCATGAAAGTTTAGGACACCCAGGTATTAGTGCAATGGCTAGGGTAATATCAACACAATATTATTTTAAAGGTATGATAGGTAAAATAAAAAATTATATTTTGAAATGCAAAACATGTCAATCTGTAAAGAAGCCGACTACACCTTCATATGGACTCATGGGTACTTTACCGCTGGCTGAGAAACCATTTGATGTAGTTGCTCTTGACAGTATTTTAGGCTTAGGAGAATATAATAGTACAAAAAATTGCCTTCATGTAGTAGTTGATCATCACTCTAGATACATTTGGGCTTTTCCTTCTAAAAGTACCTCGATAGCAACGTGTATAAATATTATAAATCAATTATTAAGTATAGGTAAGCCAAAGATTATTGTTACCGACAGACATCCCTCATTTGTCTCCAAAAGATTCAATAAGGGGGTGTAAGAAGAGGTGGTGAGTATTTACAGGTGTTTATGATTCTTAAATTACCACATATATGTTTCTATGAAAATGTTAATCTGCAAGACGCGGGTTATCATCATCCCTTACCAGACATTAAAGATTTTCTGTGATAATAAGAAAGTACAAAGATGTTGGGCATGTGCCATAGATGAATACATTTGTGGTCTGCTTTTCTGCAGCCACTGGCGACTCAATATTTGGACATGTAGAGATTTGTAAATAGTTTTATTTAAAGACAACAACAACGTAAAAAGCTATATAAAATCATCACGATTTTAACAGCATGATCAGTCAAAAGGTTTCCTGCACATCCAACATCCACGAGAACCTTGTTGAAGACTATATTTGCTCGCTTGGCAAAGTATAATATCAAACTAAAGAAAGAAAAATGCCTATTTTTGCAAAAAGAAATTGAATATTTAAGACATCTAGTCACAGGAGAGGGCATCAGACCTTTGGATCACAAGGTACAGGCAATACAGAAAGCCAAAACGCATACGAATCTCCGAATTAAGATCATTTCTTGGTTTAGTTAACTTTTATGGGAAGTTCATACCCAATTTGCCAGAGCTTTTGAAACCTCTTCATGAGCTTCTTCACACAAAAACGTCCTTGGGTTTGGACAAAGGAATGTGGAGAGGCCATTGACAAGTGCAAGAATTGCATTACCTCTGAGAGGGTGCTAGTCCCATATGATACGACTTTGCCATTGTGTTTGGACACTGATGCATCGCAGATTGGAGTGGGCGCTGTGTTGTCGCATATTATAGAAGGCCAGGAGAGACCAATTATGTTTGCCTCACGAACTTTATCAGGAGCAGAACATAATTATTCTCAGATTGAGAAGGAGGCTCTAGCCATTATTTATGGAGTAACCAAGTTTCATCAATTTATTTATGGAAGAAAATTTATCCTTATTACAGTCCATAAGACATTGGTGACCATTTTGGGCCCAAGATCAGGAATCACCACCTTATCTACTTCAAGATTGCAGCGTTGGGCGCTTATTTTGTCAGCTTATACTTACGATATTAAATTTCGAAGAACTCAAGACCATGGGAATACAGATCTTCTGTCACGTTTTCCTGTGGGTTGTGAAGAAATTCCTAGACTAAATAATGTCTATGCTTTATCCTATGTGAAAGAATTGCCAATCACAGCAGAGGAAATTGCCACGGAAACTGAAAAAGACAAAGTGCTCTCATTGGCCAAATTTTATACTCAGCAAGGCTGGCCTGAAAAGGTGGCTGATCACCTCAGACCTTATTTTCAAAGAATACTTGAGCTAACTGTAGATGGAGAGTGTTTGGTTTGAGGAATGAGAGTCATCATTCCACCATCTCTCAGAATAAAAATGTTGAACTGTCTTCATGAGACTCATTCCGGTATGAACAAAATGAAGACTAGCAAGATCACATTTTGAGTGGGCAAATCTAGATACCCAAATCGAGTTTTTGGTAAATAAGTACAGAAGCTCTCAGCAATCCCAGGATGGGCCAAATAAAGGAAAAGGGCAACTCTGAAGATGGTCAACCAGACCTTGGCAAAGCATTCATATTGATTTTGCAAATAAGGAAAACATCAATTTAGTCATAGTAGATAGTCATTCAAAGTGGATCGAAGCCATCCCAATGAGAGAGACCACCACACGCAAAACCATTGAGCAACTACGGCGACTTTTTTCTTCCTATGGTTTACCGGAGGAACTTGTGTCTGATAATGGACCTCAGTTTACTGGTAGTGAAATGAAATGTTTTCTGGAAGGAAATGGAATTAAACAAACATTGATCCCGGCGTACCACCCGCAAAGTAATGGCTTGGCTGAAAGAGCGGTTAGAACAATTAAGACTGCTTTGGATAAAATAAAATAAAAAATTGGGGATACCATTCAAGACACCTTATCAAAATTTCTTCTGGCATATCGAAGCACCCTGCATGTGACAACGGGAAAGACTCCATCAGAGCTCTTTATTGGGCGTGCGCTTCGAACCAGATTATCGTTGATATATCCCAGCTTGGCATCTAGAGTTAGGGACCAGCAAGCGAGGCAAATGAAGTTTGATATTCTTTATGGATGTGAGCAATTTATCGAGCCAAGAAGTTTTTATTAAATTGTCAGAGATATCTGGGGTAGCGAGGGATCTGAGCTTTTGTAATAACTGGCTCGGCTTCATGTCTCCGAGCTCTATACCAGAAATTAACTTTTTAATTCTCAACCCTTCACTTTCTCTGAACAATTCAAGTAGTCGTGATTTACATTCAGAGTACTTGTTGTCGCTTTTGCTATTAGTTATGTCCCAAATGTTTTCTATATATTTAGGTTCTAATTGGGAGATCAAATAATTAAATTTAGTGTCTTCCTGAATAATTCCACCTATTTTGAACTGTGCTTCTACCTGGAAGAACCATATTTCAGGTTTTTCAACCCAGAAAGGCGGTATTTTAACACTAACCTTGCATATTTCTGAGGTATCGCTAGGCTTATTTTCCGTTTCCATTTTACGTAAATTTAAAATTCGACACAACAGCTAGATATGTTTAGAGATAAAGTTAAAAGTAAAAATATTGAGATAAAATAATAAGGAAGATAATATAAAAACTTATCTTAGTCTTGAGATGATATCCCGATATCTTGGATGATGCTTCTTTTCAAGCTTGAATCAATTTTTTTTGCATTTCTTTTTCTCTTGAAATCTTCGTAGGCTTTTTCTTTTCAATCACGTGTCCGGCTCACCAATGTGGTGTGTCGATTTATTAGTCCAGCGATGGCTCAGAAAGTCTCTCAAAGTTAGCGTTTTATTGGTATTACTTATTAGCTACATTTATATGGGAAGACAAAAAGGACAACCCCCTAGAATGCCATTCTGGTCCTCTCTGGTTTCCACCGCTGTGCCGCCCTGGCGCAGCGGTCGTCATCTCCTGATTTATGGCGCCGCTTGTTTGTTTTTGTTGACGGCGCGGTGCGTCATCCAGCAGGCTGAAATGGAGTCTCTCAGCCCCCACAGTTCCTAGTATGACAAAATATAGGTTTACTGTACTTGTAATTTCGAACGATATATGCCTTATTTTAGTACATTTCAAAAGGATTTCTAATTATATTAAATATCAGTAAAAATGATAAAACACTCAATGCCAAATACACAAAAACACAAAAATGTTGGCTCAGTTCCTAGTGTGACGAAATATAGATTTACTATACTTGTAATTTCGAGCGATATACACCTCATTTTAATACATTTCAAAAGGATTTCTAATTATATTAAAATATCGGTAAAAATGATAAGAACACTCAATGGCAAATACACAAAAACACAAAAATGTTGGCTCAGTTCCTAATGTGACGAAGTATAGATTTGCTGTACTTGTAATTTCGAACGATATTCGATAATGATTCGAACGATTCTGAAGCTGATTTATGTGTTTAATACTTTGTTTATATTGTAGTGTGTCGATTTATTAGTCCAGCGATGGTTCAGAAAGTCTCTCAAAGTTAGTGTTTTATTGGAATTTCTTATTAGCTACATTTAAATGGGAAGACAAAAAGGACAACACCCTACAATGCACATCTGGTCCTCTCTGGATTCCCCCGCTGTGCCGCCCTGGGGCAGCGGTCGTCATCTTTCTTGATTTATGGCGCCGCTTGTTTATTTTTCTTGACGGCGCGGTGCGGCATCCAGCAGCCCCCCACAATATGTTGGCATATGTGTTTGTTTTATAAGTGGGACTATCTAGGGAAGAACCATTATGTGAATAAAATTATTTTGATGATTATCAGAATACTCAACATTTTTTTGTTTAAGTATGTTTAATTTAGTATAAAACACTATGGACACACACTAATAAAAAAAAAAGAAAAACATATGTGGGATTTTATCATATCTAAAATCTTCCTATATCATGAGATAAAAAAAAGGAAAATAAAATAAAAGTGAAAGGTTCCATCCTATGCAAGCAAAATTTTTGCTTCTAAATTTATCGATGTATATGAGTTGAAAAAAAATTTTTTTTTTTTTGCGCGTTAGTAAATAAAAAATAATTTTCAAACGTGTTATATAGTCGAGGCCATAGCTCTACAAAAGCTTAATATATTATACCTAAAAATAATTAAAGAAAAACTTGCTAAATGCGACAGGAAATCCCTCTATTCTATAAGCGGGCTTTTTAGCCCACATGAATTAAATTTAGTAGGATTGTTCACTTACCATTTATTTCTATACTCACATATCTTTTTACGCCTCATCCGTCAGGTCTGTCTACGCTTCTCCCCTTTGTTCTCGTCCACGGCCGATCCCCACTCTAACTGTAACTTTTTTTCAAAAATTTCCCGCGTGACCAAAGAGATTTTTATCTCTTTTACAGAGTGAGTAAAATATATTTTTTTTCGTAGAATAATTTCGAAAATAAAATAAAAATTTATCCCTTGGAAAAAAAAAATTAAATTAATAATAAAAAAATAAAAATAGAGACGATTCCTTGAAAAAATTTAATGTAGTATTTCTTTAAAATTCTATTGCTATATTTGCGATATCTCATTTATCTAATATATATTTAATTTATTAAATATATTTATTGAATTTTCAACGTGTGTGGTAATTTAAGAAATCCTATTGATTTTAACCTTTCACTATATATAAGGAAAAGGAATGAAGTATGGCACATATATACACTATGTACACCATTACTGCTGTGGGCCTTGGAGTACTGCTGTGGCCCTGTTTCCTAGGGCTTATAATTGTAAATACCTCTTTATACTTGCTGTGGGATTTGAAATTTTGTAAATATCTGTTACTTGTTATTAAAATTCTAGTGTAATGTCAATGAAAGTTTACAATAGATGGTCGAGTGTTAGAAGTCTTGTTCAGGTTTCTGTTGTTACTTACTCAACAACATCACAATAGCTACTCTTCTGGTAAGTCTCTTGTGTCCCCCCCCCCCACCCAACCAGTGGTAAGGTCGAGAGATACTGCCAAAAGGAAAGGAAATCCACGTGAGTAATGGTTTTCAGAGGGACTTTGGGCTGCCTGTGAAGAGGGGATATCCTACGCTATGTCTGATATCCATGAGCCTCTTTCTTTCTCAGGGAGTTCACAAAAAAAATAACACATCCTGCTATAAAAAGACATGTAGATTGCGTGTATCCTGTACGCACTGGGGTTAAAAAGGAAGGAGGGACATAAACTCTGGTTAAATTTACATTATATATTTATTTATCTCTTTCGACCAAAAGAAAAACACAAAGATAAGAAAAAAATATAAATAAATATGCAATGACGATTGAGCGGAAAGTTTACATATATATATATGTTTAAGAAAAAAAAATTTTTCATTATAAAAGAAAATACTTAACTTTAGTGCTTCTTTTTGTTGGAAGGCTGGAAACCCCTCCATAAAAAAAAATAATTCTTTTAGGACTACATTTTACAAGCTTCCCTCCACTATCTTATCTCTTACTGACTAGTTCCCGCCCCCCTCTAAAACTTGCTTGCCACTAACTTTTGTCCTCCCAGGGTGACCAAACAAAAATTAAAAAAAATTAAAAAATAAATCTTTATCTGTGATAAAAAAATAAAATTATAATAAAAAATTATCTTTCGAAATATTAATTTAAAAATATTAATTAAAAATAGAAAGCCCAAAAATAACTGCTTATTTAAAATAAAAGGAAAATTTATTATAGTACTATATGTTATAAAAAAAAAGGAATAAAAAAGGAGGTGAAGAGATGGGCTGGTTTTTAACAGAGAAGAATTCTCGAAGACCGCTTCATTGTCCACCGGCTTTTCTTTGATTCTGTGGGTGACTTTGTGGAGGCCCCAGAAGTGGCCTCTACAATCCTTCCCCGCCAAGACCACGGGATTTGGGCTTGCGAGGGAGCAGGACTATCTCCGGGGTCAAAAGTGGAGGTCATGGATGCTCTGGCTTGCGAGGGAGCAAGGCAAATCTCCGGGGTCAAAGGTGGAGGTCATGGATGCTCTGGCTTGCGAGGGAGCAATAGCACTGTCTAAAAAATAAAAAAATATCAAAACAAAGGGCGCCATGCATTCTATTTATTCGCCAGTTGAATGCAAGACTGGCTTTTTTTTTAATTCCACTCTGTGACACGGATAGTATTGTGATAGGTATATCCGGAGTCTTAGGGTGCCTGGAACACAAGGGTTATAAACACATATATACATCTATTTATATGTAAGATTTGACACATTTGTGGGAAGGTGCATGCCTACTAGTTTAAAAATAATAATGCTTAGTGAACAAAAATAATAATAATAAAAGAGCCAATAATGAATTCAAACAAAAATTAAGTAAATAAGAAAGCCAATAATGAATTCAAACAAAATTAGATAAATAAAAGGCCAATAATTTATTCAAACAAGATATTAAGTAAATAAGAAAACCAATAATGAATTAAAACAAAAATTAGGTAGATAAGAAAGCCAATAATGGATTCAAACAAAATTAAATAAATAAAAAAAAAATAATGAATTCAAAAAAATAAATAAGGGAGTCAAATGAGTTCAAACCTGAACTATAATGAATTCAAAAAAATAAAAAAAAATAGAATGAAAGACCTATAATGAATCAAAAAAAAAAAACTGGTGACTTCACATCAGACTTGACCCGGTGCCTGTCAGTCAAAATTTATCTCTATCAGTTCCATGCCTTTTTCGTTGAAACATGTCCAATTCTATATGGGTTTGCTACTAACTAATTTAAACTAACATGATCAAGTTTTTAAACTTGTTTAATACCTATTAAAATTAAAATAAATAGTATTTTATCAATGTACTACCATAGTACGTCTGGTAGGAAGTCCTTTATAAAGACTGACTGGGCTGGGTTGGTTCTCCAGGATGAACACTTCATCCAACTCGTCATGAGTAAATACGACATTCAGCACAAAGCCCGAAATGCCAAAGACCTCACGTCCAGCACAAAGCCCGTGGCGTGATTAACTGGCCTATTCTGCACTTATTGATACCCTCGCCGAAGAGTCCTCGTGTCAGTCATCTGAAGACACTACGAAACCTCGCGCGTCCCTATTAATAGTATCAGACCCAACAAATGGGTCAGCGCATAGAACCGATCAAGTCCCCGACTTGCAAGACCCATCCTAACTCAGCCTTTTACCACTAACGTTATCCATATGGAAGGAAGCATACCTATAGCGCACACTTCCCCTACTGGGGTTTGAAACCAGATACCACCCAGTTATCAAACCCTACATTGATTTAATTGAATTGTATGTAGCCATCTGGTGCGCCGGTGAAAACCCGCTAAGTCCACCAAAGTTTCACACATATCAAAAAGTTAACAAACAAAAAAAAAAACTCATATTCCCGAAGGAAGCCTAACTAAAGGAGCGACTATTTTCTAATTTGAGAATTGCATTGTCCCGAGAGGCTTATATCCCTAACAAATTTGAAATCAAGATAAAATCGATCCTATTAAAATTCCCTAACACTATTCTAAATGTAGTTTGGTCTAACAATATAATAGTTTTTAACCTTCTTACACATTCATTAAGCCAATCCATTCATACACCCTCCCCCCCTTCATTCACGGCTTGCATACAAACTAAAGTTAAAAATTGCTATAAACGCCAAAATACCTCAATTATCATTGCTAAATTTACCCTAACAATAGCTAGATTCAAGGACATCATGAAATCAAAGAAAATATTTAATAAAACTTGGGAACTAAATGCCCTTCAATATAAATTAACCTATGCCTCATACAATCTCTTACTAACTATTCATATTCAATGACTGATATCAATCTCAACTGTAAGCTAACCTAACCTTAAAATAATTATAAATATCAAAAGTCCCTAAATTGCCTTTGCCTCAACACCTAGTACCACTGCAAAGATAATTTAATAGGACAATTTACTAATTAGAGCGACAAAGAATAGGACATTCAACTCATGAAGGCGACAAACAATTGGAGAAGCTTCCTCCACTGATAAGATCCTATTGATTGACCTTCTCTTCTCAAACACGCTCCAGTCACAGCTACCACTCTACACCACTAGTCAACAACTTTATCCTACCTGTTGACTGTAGGCAACACGCAATAGTTCTAGAATATGGAATTAAAGGGCGTCTATATATACCCAACCGATATCTGTACTAATGTGTAAACCTACACTCTGCTGCACCACTGCTCTAAACTACCTGGCTTCTGATTGTCCATGTCTACTTAATCTCAATTCAAGGGATTATTGAGCGTCATACGATGGCTACCGTATACTCAACCTTGGACGTCACTAAGAACACAAACAGCTCGCCGCCAAACATTACTCTGACCTCGGCAGTACATCTTCTCCTGGAGTTGTTGTTGTGTAGCTCTGGAGTAAACTTGATGTCGCCCAGCTATACCTGTACATCTATTTAGCTGCTTGCGCCACCGATCCTACTGTAATGTATGCACCATACTGAAGTATTAAGTATTAGCTCCTTGATCAAATAATACCTTATTCTATTTAAATCTAATCTTAATACAAAAATTACCCTAAACTTGAATATTTGCGCTAAATTGGATACACCTAATTGCCAAATATTAACAAGACTGATTGTCTATACTTACAATATGCACACTACACTTAAAAAATTCAAAATTTAAAGTTTCATAAAAAAAAAATTCTATAAAAAGAAAAATTCTGCTTAATTTTATCTTTCCCATTTAATACATATTAAAATTTTATGAAATGACTGTTTCTTATACAGCTTTCTTAATTTACCTAGAGTGCCTATCTATGGGAAGGGTTTGTTTTACACGCATTTTATTTTACTTATATCAGGGTCTACTATATTGTTCTTTTCTTTAGTCCAGCCTGGACCTTCTTTTAACTAAAAATAAAATAGATTAGACATCATTATATTAGATTGTCCTATTTGCTCTGCTAGGGACTACGTTTGCTCACTACGCGGTAGTTTAAAATTTTACTATCAATTGCAGGCTAATTTCTCTTACACTTTTGATGGTATTATGTGTATTTTGACTTGACCTGGTTTGATTCAGCACGCTTTCCTTATCGAAGTCTCAATAGAACACGGAATTGAGTGTTCAAAATACCTATCATTATGGTACTCAAGATTCATCTCGTTAAGACATGGCTGTCGCAGTGTTTTCTCGTGGTATAACAGAGGTGAACCGAGCCTAGACACATCTGAACAGGTGCGGGCTTGGCATAACTACATCTTGCGTAGATTAACTTGGCATGCCGGTTAATCAATCTTGGAAATTCTGAGCGAATTGGTGCATCAGCCTGCAGGTGGATGTATATAGATTAAATCTATATTTTATAAAATGATGCATATATTTCAGATGATTTCTTCACATACTACCACAATGACCCATTCTTCAACTGGTTCATGCCACGTGGTTTTTACGCTCGGTGGCGTCCATCGGGATATTATGTTTTTTTTTTTTTTGTCGTTCTTCACTCACGTCCACCTCCATGAGCATCCTTAAATCCTATTTAATATACAAATTTGTAGGCAAGATTACATGCTCCGACATCCACAGTTCAAAGGCTACGCAAGACACCCTTCTTAGTCTTCAAGGCCTATTCCCGACCTCCCAGAAATGTAGTCTTTGCAACTGGTTACCAATGCCTAACGTCACATTTCATAAAACTACGAAAGCCGATGTCGAAACGAGTTTTTAAGTCTGCTATGATACTATAAGTTTCTTTTGTTATTGGCTTCTGCTGCCAAGCAACCTGAAGATAAGGTTTATCTGGAAAGGCTTATCAAAAACCAGTCAAGTGTAAACACACACGAGGTGCAATACTCTATCTCTGTTTATCTAAGGTTATCAAAACCAAATATCTGGTAAACTGCTAAGTTCGTATTCCGAAATAGAGTCACTAATTTCCAAAGGACACAGGTTATATATAAAATTAATTTGATCTTTGGCTGGAGCTAAAGAAAAGAAACAACAATTTCACTAAAAATCGCTACTAGATTGAATATGATAATAACTAAATAATAAAAATATAAATGCACCTATAAATGGGAGAGATAAAACTATATGCAGTACTATTTTTAATGTGCGTGACACATGCAAAAAATATAATCAAAGGTGACTGGAAAAAAAAAGGCTAGTAATCTATACACAGAAGGTTTTTTTTCTGTCAATAAACGCTATACTGTCGTCACGCATTTCCCTCCACGAGGAGTTACAAATGAGAATATACAATTCTACAGAATTACAGATTACTATCTGCACAAGATGGTATGTCCATGCAAAATAAAATTACAAGACCAGTTTAAGGTCATCTACGTTATAAAAATAAAAATTATTGTAGAACGTGTCTTATCTAAAACTGTATAATTGGAAAAGCATATTTCTTGCATAAACTAAGGTACTTAAAATATTTAAAATGATGCGGAAAAAAAATTAATCACTATACATAACTTTAATCTAAGATGGCAATAAGACATTTATTTTAAACAAGGATTTGCGCTCCGATAAACTAACCATACTGGAATCCAACAAAGTATCTTGTCATAATGACTTAACAGATGTTTTAAAAATATATTTTGGCATATTATAC
Source organism: Cordylochernes scorpioides (assembly GCA_030710605.1). Lineage (NCBI taxonomy): Eukaryota > Metazoa > Arthropoda > Arachnida > Pseudoscorpiones > Chernetidae > Cordylochernes > Cordylochernes scorpioides. Next base: position 94,900,844 of record CP092865.1, on the reverse strand, counting down.
TATTGGAATATTATATCAAGTCTAAAATAAATAGTTAAATAAGGAAATGGGTGAAATATGTGGTAGGCATAGAGCCAGACCATGGTCTTAAAGGCCGTAGCTTCGCGTAAAACGTACCTTTCCATCAATATTTACTACTATATCTTAAGCCTTTTTTTTCTCCACGAGGACTTACAAATAAGAATATACCGCCCTACAGGATCATAAAATACTGTTTTGCGCACTCGCTACTATGCTTGTCAATAAAAGAAAAATTGCAATATCAGTTTAAGATTCCCATGCATTAAGTAGATTACAAGACCGGTTTAAGAGATCATTTACGCTATTAAAAATAAAAATTGGAATACGTTTTTATCTAAAACTATAATTGAGCAAACGTCTTGTTTGCATGACCTAAAGTAACTTAAAAATATATAAAAGGAAGTAAATTAAAAATAAATGATGAAGAAAATAAATTATTATACATAACTGTAATCTAAATGGTAATAAAACATTTTACACAAGAGAATTGCGTTGCGATGGCTTTTTACCATAAAATTGGCCATACTGGCATCCATAAATAATATCTTGTCTTAAAAATTTGTTTTTAAATATATATGGCATATTATTAGAATATTAAGCTAAATTAAAATGAATAGATAAATAAAAGAAATGGAAGAAATATGTGGCAGGCATAGTGCCAAAAAAAAAAACGTACCTTCCCACCAAATTCTTGGTCTAGACTGTCTTTGTTAAAAATTTCCTTGTAGGCGGCAAAGGCGGTTCTCTTGAAACCCTTAGTGTCTCGCCGACTTGTCAATCAAACTTGCGGGGGGGGGAAGTCTAGAATTTGACATTGATTGATATATTTATTTGCTTTGCCATGGTTTTTCAGATTCTTTGCATTTTTTTTTTCCGCTAAAAAAAATTTCCTTGTAATTTTCTATCTATCAGCTAGTATAACTGATGGGTTCCCGGTTTGGATAGTTGAAAAGGGAGGATACACGATGTGACTTATTAAAGTCTCCTTACTTAAGTATATATATATATATAGCAATTTAGGCCAACAACCCCATGTATATAACTCGCAGCAAGACCTTAATGTTGTATAATAGCAGCACAGCTGTCAGTGATGCACTATCGGCATATGTCTTTACATCATCACATGTAATGTAATTTGTGCAAACAGGATAAATAAAATAAATAAAAAAAAAAGGGGGAAAAACTCTGTAATTGATTAAGAGTTGAGCTAAAGCAAGGATTGAGCATATAATATTGTCAGAACAATGGTCTAAAGATGGAAACAGCCGCGACACTATTATACAATTTTATCAGACAACCCATGAAATCGTTATTAAATTGGGCAATCTATAAAACACTGAAACACAGACCCTCGCGGCAATGTATGTGGCCGGTAATTTATGGGAGACTTGATTATTAGTAACATTCCCTTCAAATAGGTAATAAACATACAACATTTCATTTAAACAGTGGGAATAGCACCATAAGGCAAATTATGTATGAAATAGGTAACAGAGGAAACAAGAAAATTTTTCTAGATATTTATTTAAATATCTTAAAATTTGGGAACATGTCTATACTGACGAGATATGCTATTTACATAGTAAAATTTAGATAGAGGTGACCTGAAGTTACTTTATAGCCCTTTAGGGCCCATGCGAAATCTAGGTTGGCTACTACACAAAAAAGGGGGGGAAGGCGCTAAGTCATAATGACAAATGGCTTACCTTTTCTCGAAAGTGGCGGCAAGGTCTGGTCTCCTCTACGTCTCAGGCCCGACTAAAAATCGTCCTTCTCACTGAGCGACTCCGATCGAAAATCCTCCCTTTTGGCAAAGAACCTTCTTTTATATCCTCTCTCTCTCCATTTTCATTCGCCGAAAGAAACACCAATCAAAATGGCCAACGGCTCCAGTATCAATTTCATAGACGCCCCAGGCCTCAAAAAATAGAACATATAGTATTACCAAAAACAAAATCTAAAGAGAGAAACAGTCCGGCGATAGTGTAAAATTTCAGACGCCAGCCCCCCGTCTTTCCACATGGGTTGAAATACAATACTCCCTTTTTCTCGGGATGGTATATATATCGCCCCCCCGTCTTGGCTAAAATTGACCCAGGCCCTTTTTACCTGGACTGTAATGTGATGCTTTCCTTTCTCTGGAAGGATATTTTATAAGTTTCAGTCTTTAGAGATCTTCCTTCTCCATTTTTCTCTTTTTTTTTTTTTTTTCTGGTCACCTTTACCTAAATTTTTGGTGAGGGGAATATATGTACATATGAAACAACAGTTTCCAGCTCGGATGTCTCTGGATGTCTTCTTCTTTACCAGGAATCAGCTTTCGGCATGGAAGTCTGGTGTCACCAAGTGTCTAAGTTTCTGGGCAAAAAAAATGGTCTGTAAGTCTATGTGGGAGGGAAGCCATGTATCCATTTGATTTGATTATACATACGCCTTCTGTTGGGGTATGGTTACAAAAAACGTGCCCCAACAATCCTCCCCCTGCCAAGTAATGGACAAATGCGTTTGTGCTATTCATTATTCATCTGCCTTTCATCAGTTACTATGAAAGCAGGCCCATTTCTAGCAAAATGCATTTTCCATTACTAGGTGAAGCCAGATGTACCAAAACCTATAGGGAAGATAAGGCTAGTCAAAATGATGGTATGCCATTCTAGATGTTTATTATTCCGAACATTAGTGGGCATTGCGCATCCTGGCAAAGGGGTTTTTATGTGCTATTATTCTGTCAGAACACTGTTATCAAAATAGGTTATTGGGGACAGTCATATCATATGTATGGAAGTAAGCAAGGTCATCTGTCTTACCATTCATGGGTATATATACCACCCTTCCACTTTCTTCTTTGGTCTTGAGGAGTAGGCCTTCCTAGTGGTAAGTCCTCTCAACCCCATCCTTGCCTCTTGGGGTACTGGATTCATTGCTACCTTCTTTCTGCTAACAATACAGTTAGGACATTTCCCTATTACATATTATATATAAAAAATTGGGCGCCAAGAAGTCGTTTAGAAATAACTGACTAGTCCAACTCCTAAAACATGCCAGCATCTTTATTTTCGTACCAATCAAGACATTCGTGTGGTATAGTTATATATATATACAATCAAAGGAAAGGATAATTATAGTTAGCTGAAAGAAATATCTTGGTATATGATGATTAGCCTATGACATGATGACTTTTGCTAAATAAAATTTACAGAAAACAAATTATGTAAGTAATCATTAAATAAGGCACGAAATATGTAATGATAAAATGAATCCTTCCATGTTATATGATGAGTATAACATATATATTGAAGTAAAAACATATCATGTAGATAGTGATTAAATATGTTAAGATATAAGTGATAAAAATCATCCCATGATAGATGACAAAAGAAAACTACTACAAGATTATATATGGTGACAAAATATATATAATTAAATATTTAATATAAATATTAATATCATGAATGTCAAAATAAAATTGTTGAAATGAATAGTATATGACTATAATATAATATATATGATATAAAAATAATAACATATTGAAAAAGAAAATGTAAACATAATATATATTTGTGCGCTGAAGGTTCAAGGTTTAGTATCTCAGTTAAGTTTTTCAATCTTATTCAGTCTGGAATCACGAGTTGGTCACTGGGTAATATTCGTCTATCCCGATCCTACTGGAGGGTGTGTTTTCTCTTATGTGTTAGATTCCTCTGTTACAATACTCTCAACTCAGATGGGTACGTCATTTAGAATCTTGGTCAAATGGAATATATCCCAGACCTCTATTAAACTACACAGTCCATTTAAATCTAGGGTGACAACCGTATGAAGAGAATTTTTCTGTTTTGGCAGAGCGACTAATCTACTATTTTGTTTGTGGCTCCGTTTACCTTGCCTCTGGGGTGTGTACAGTTCAGCTGCCTCCCCCTTCCAAAAATTCATATTACTTTCATCTACTAATATACTCTCTATTCATTGACCTGAATCCTATAAATCTACATCTTATAAGTTTGAATTTTATCAATCTTAAATTTTGGTTCCTTTTACAAATTCCTTCAGGATTCTACTCCCTGTATAACTGCTCTTAATTCTACTGTCCTCCATACAACACTTCTAAAACTTTGACTCACTGGCTTGTTCTGGCGTCTCGTTCGCGGTCATTATAGTTAACTAATACTTTAAAATCTTATCCTATCATGGAACGAGTCTAAACTCGTTGAAGGTCCTAATGATTACTTATTCTGCCTCTCGAATCGGTCTTATGCTCGAATTCATTCCAACAAAACGTATGGCAGGGCGAATCCTTTATTAGAAGAAACTTCCGCTAGCTATGGGGGATCAAACTGGTACCAAAAAAATTCAATAGACGGAAACACTTCGTCTAGAATAACTGGGCAATCTCTGCCTACATGCCAATCTTACAGGACCTCCCGTCTGGAACACCCTCGCTCCAGCCACGCTAAAAGCGTCGAAACTACGGTGTCAGATCGGTTACCCAAGGTCGCGCCGTTATACCCCAGGCTATACGGCATGGCTAAAACAAATCCCCCATCCTGCATAAAATTCAATCTATACCTCTTCGCTTCCTCTTGCGAGGAGGAGGTGAGTGGGCTGTCGGCTTGATCCCTGCCTCCCACTATCTCCAAGTCTGAGGGTCGGGATAGGGATCATTTATCCACAATCCTTAGAATTCAAGCTAAACTAAGATAAAAGAAAATCAAAGGGAAATTATACCCCCTAACGCGGGACCTAACAAAAGGGAGCGAATATTTTCTAACTAGATAGAGTTGTAGTTGTCCTGTTTGAGGCTTCTCGGTCCTAACAAAATTCGAAATAAAAAATAAAATAAAATAAAAATCGATCCCATTGAAATCCTTAACCCTATTCTAATGTATTTTTGGATTAATAGTATGTTAGACTTTAACTTTGTGGTCGCATTCATTGATCATTACATTCACTCTCTCATTCACGATCGCATTCAAACTAGAGTTAGACTCTATCATAAAAACCAAAATACTATAATATCATTATTAATAGGCCTTAACAATAATGAAAATCTTCCAGGACAAAATGTGAAATCAAATAAAATAATAAAATTAAAACAAATTGGGAACTAAAGCCCTAGGTTACTCAAAAGAAAATGCCTCTGTACAAGCTCTATATATACTAATACTTTATACTCGATAAATGATTGTTAACAATAATTGTTAACAATTCTAAATAATCTGGAAGCTAACCTACCAAAAAAAAAGAAGAATCAGTGTAACTTCAAAAACTGCCCTTGCCTTGACACTAAGCGACTTTTCACGACAATTCTATAAAGACACACACAAATTATAATGGTGAATAAAGGACCATTAAACGTGACACCTCATAAAAGCGGAATTGAGTCATTCCCCTAGCCACCGTGGGTGAAGTCACTTTCTTCTTACTTCCTCGTGCGTCTGCCCCCTTTGCAGTAGTCCGACCTCAACACTCTATTGAAAGATGGATTTATAGGGTTTACGATTCACTACCCAACACTAACATTCTCAAGTGCTTTCCGAGGATCGACTACGGTCTGGGCCTACTTAACTTCTACCCCTGGCTTAGGGTCCCTACACTTCACAACTTTACTCTGAAAGATTGACCTTTCATGTCCTCATTAGAAACCTATTTCAAAGCTACTACCTGAAGGCCAGGGATTATAGGGTTTCTGAATTACCCAACACAAGCCATAGGATGCCTATTAGGTTTGTTGTTTTAGACATAGCCCCCTCTCTAAGTTGTGATTTCCTACACCTTCTTTCACCTATTACTCCTGATAATAACTAAAATTTCAGATTTACACTAAATAGTTAATTCACAATGGTATACATTATTCTCATTGGTCTTTGAAACTCGGGTTTTAACAAGAAATAGTTTGTATTATTAAAAAAAAAAGGAATCCTAATGAAGTTCTACTTTAAAAAAAAAAAGGTTTAAAAAAAAAAAGGTTGAAATCTCTAAACTTCTCATTCTATCGAGCTGATTCTCCGTACACACTCCAAAATCCTAGTTAGAGGCGACAGTCTAAGCAGAATTTACACTGTGTGGGCCTTTTTACCCTTGTAGACCTGCGTAAAGTTAAACTGTTCACACTAACTCTGTCAACTTCCCCTCGTCTCATTACTTCTGAGTCCGCTCTGGTTGTCACCCCTTGTTGGATAAAATTGTAACATAACAATAAAAAGAAACTAAAATTTTCCTAAATCATATCCTGACAGGTTGTACAAGCTCTTCAAAACGGTGTGTCATATTAAAACAAGGTTGTGAGACAACTCTTAATTATATACTATACTAAAAATGAGGCTGAGCCAATTCTACACTAGGAGAACACGAAAACCCAAGATGTAGTCCTTGTAGCGAGCATGGAGCCCTATCACAAAACCCGAAGTGCAAGGAGGACAGAGTTTCCTGGTATTCCCTCTTATCTGGCACGACCGGTCGGGGTGAACAGTCGCGTCACGTGAAAGGAGGAAATATCTGAGTTCCCCCCTCTTGCTCTAACTGTTGGGTCGATTTGGCTCATGTAAATAGTAACTCTTATACTATATCTAAAATCTCTCATATAACTTATTAAATAAAACGGTGTAAAATGGTGTTCTATACAAGGATAAGGTTGTGACAAATTTCTCTAAATGACACACTAATATTAAAACAAATTGTGAAGACCTTTAAAGGTGGCAACAAACACTACAGTAAGGTTGTGAGACGGTATTCTGCACAAAGACAAGGTTGAGACAAATAACACACAAACCCTGAAACATGGTGTTAAAGCTCCTTTCAACACTTAGCACTAGAACACATGTTTAAAAAAAAAAACTGCAAACTGTTTAAAGTTCACCATAACACTAAGACCTATTTGCTATTTAATATATAACCTAATATTGTAATTAATAAAGACCTATCTATATTAAATAGTGTATACAATCGCTGAAACTTATGTAAATCAGCTTACACAAACCCCCAGTGTATAATATGTCTTATTTTAAAAGAAATAGTTCTATCGAGGCGATATTGCGGTCGACAGCTACGCTTTATACATTAAATGTACTTTCTTCTATCAACCTTTATCTACTATTTACAAAACTCTTTATCCAACCCTTTCCAATTCTTTCTCTTTCAACATCTTTCTGCATCTCTCTATCTCTTTCTCATCAACATTCAACGCTTTCTCACTCTTTTTATCACTTTCAACACCTCTTTCATCCCTCTGAAGTCTCTTCGAAACCCGTCATCGGGATCTGGATCCCGATCTATTATCACTCTTAATTTTGAACTACTCTATTCCAACAGCCTATGACCCTTAAGCCTTTATACCTTCATATACACTCGACGGGGTAGTCACCTTGTTAAAAAAAAATCTATAATGTCATAGATCAGCTAGGGGGAGAACATAACAAAATTGTGCGAATAGTCTGTTTCAACTACTGATTGTAAGCATATTAAACTCGTTCTCTTTAGGTTGGCTCGCTCATTCATCTTCAATCTACTTTCAATAGTCATATTGAGTTCACATGGATGCTAGATGTAAACTGTATCAAAATAGTGTAGTTTTCTAGTTTCCGAATTATATGACAGTTAGAGAAAGAAACAAACATTCTGGAAATATCTCGCACTGGCTACTATTAAAAAAATTGAATGGGGTACAGCTCTGATCTTACAGGATACCTCATGGCTCATAGAATTGAATCGCTCATTTCTCACTAAAATATTCACACAGGGTATGGAGGTCTCCAGCGGTTCTATAGCTATTGGTCAACTAAATTAATTAATGGCAGGAATTGAAGCTAGTTTAAATGCTCATGTGCTGTTTTGTCATGCGTCTTTATGTCATCTGCACAGGAAAGTGTCGCCTCAAGGACCTAATTCTGGGACTAACATCCGCTGCACATTTCAGGAAGGAGTGGTCGTCCATACAATAGCAAGATATCATTTTGCTGCCAATGTACAATGTTGAGCATTTTCCATGTCGTCATTTTGTCGATCCCCAATCTTCTAGGGTGTTTCTTTAAGCATTTCACGATGTCATTTAATGCTTCATGCGATCCCGCCCGGCATTCAATAAGTATTATTTGATCGTACCATCTCCAGGAGACCATCCCATTGCGGCCGAACCATTTCCACCCAACTTATAACGCCGTCCATATCGCGTAATTGAAATTAGTGTAAAACTCAAAGAATAAGACCTTAATCTCTTAATTCTTTACTAATTTCAGTCGGCTCAACATAAATCTTCTCAATTATTAATTTAGTACAGTGGCGTGACATGTCACACTTCTTCTAGTTCTTTCGCAAGCTCGATTAATCCCAGTGGAAACCCGTCCAGGCGTCAATCCCGTGCTAACCCGTCATGCATGACTTCAAATTTGGAAATTATTAGACCTGAATATTTGCAGTGGCATCTGCTTCCACTGAAAGTATTTAAGACACAAGGCTGCCTCTTTAAATCACTGTCTTTACTCCCACATGCCTGTGTAAACTTTAACCATGACTTTATCAATTCTCAAAATTCTGCCTATCGAGTATCCTGAGAATCAATGTTCTTCTTGTCTACGGCGGATTATCACAGTAATTGTTCCCTAGAGTTATCTGCGTCGAGTGGTCAGTCTGTACTACTAATTCTCCACTCTAACTCTAGGACTCTTCTATCTACTCGGGCTGTTCAAAAATTTTCAAGACAGTTGTTCAAATCCCCAATGATAATCTGCTAAATTTCGATAATTATTGGAATTCTCATTAAACAGAATAACTACACCTTTCTGACACAGAAATATCCAGCATCAAGATATAGCGCACCGTCCAATTTCTTTATTTCAAGACGGTGTCAAATTACAGCTGAAGGAACATACTAAACATATAACTGGTTTAAATTTCATGTAATCTCATCATGCCTTCTGCTGGCAAATATTTACTGTAAAATTCAATACTATCAAGATGGTTTTATTTGTCTTCATCTAAAAAAAAAAATGTTTCAGAAATAGAGTCTTGGAAATCTCTACTAAAGACAAAAATTATACATTTGTCAATTCAGGATAACCTTCCCTTGTCAGAGTGTATACAGCTGCCAAGCCAAAATACGCAGGGGAGACAGGAAGGAGAGTCAGCAATAGAATATATGAACATAGACGCAACGTTATTAATCAAGACAATAGGTCTCTAATTTTCCAATACTGCAAAGGAACAGGTCACACTTTCGCATTAGGAGAACCTAGAATACATTACAATAACATAAACAGCAAATATCAAAGGCTTATAATTGATTTTCTATTATTCAGAAAACACAATAGCATTAATAGAAAATAGATTTGCCCGAAACATATAACACAATATATCCTAGTACCAGCTAATAATATCAACAATAATATAAGTAACTTATATGTAATAGCCAATAACTATTATAAAACTACTTAAATAATAGAATTTCTAACCTATAAGATAATTCATAGAATATAGCAAACAATAGTAGAATATGTGTAATACCTTAATCAAAAAAATATGTCTTAAGAAAACAAATAATATGCAAAACTTCCTAATGTATATATATATATGTACATAGAATCATAATAGTTTTAGCATCAGGCGACGTTATATTTTCTTGATATATTGTATATGTTTCTCCTGTAGAAGGGCGGACAAGCTCGAAAGCTCGAGAAGACCAGAATAAAAGATACTCATCCCCGTAGACGTTTTACTTTGATATCAGAAATCAATGATAATATTAAGGTTTTTGCCACAAACAATGTGAATCGTAAAAGACAGCGGCGAGAGATGCGGTATACACCGCCTCAACATAACTTTCATTGCCTGATAAAATGCCAGTGAAACGGAAAGCGTAAATTAAAATTCACGATTTATAATAGACTGTTAATCTCAGGATGCGTGGACTACTTCACCAATACTTAAAAATAGTATGGCTTTTCATTAGGTATATATTTCTAAAGTATAGGGGAAGAAACATATACTAAATTCGAGCCCCGCGGCGGGCGACATTGATGGGTTCCCGGTTTGGATAGTTGAAAAGGGAGGATACACGATGTGACTTATTAAAGTCTCCTTACTTAAGTATATATATATATAGCAATTTAGGCCAACAACCCCATGTATATAACTCGCAGCAAGACCTTAATGTTGTATAATAGCAGCACAGCTGTCAGTGATGCACTATCGGCATATGTCTTTACATCATCACATGTAATGTAATTTGTGCAAACAGGATAAATAAAATAAATAAAAAAAAAGGGGGAAAAACTCTGTAATTGATTAAGAGTTGAGCTAAAGCAAGGATTGAGCATATAATATTGTCAGAACAATGGTCTAAAGATGGAAACAGCCGCGACACTATTATACAATTTTATCAGACAACCCATGAAATCGTTATTAAATTGGGCAATCTATAAAACACTGAAACACAGACACTCGCGGCAATGTATGTGGCCGGTAATTTATGGGAGACTTGATTATTAGTAACATTCCCTTCAAATAGGTAATAAACATACAACATTTCATTTAAACAGTGGGAATAGCACCATAAGGCAAATTATGTATGAAATAGGTAACAGAGGAAACAAGAAAATTTTTCTAGATATTTATTTAAATATCTTAAAATTTGGGAACATGTCTATACTGACGAGATATGCTATTTACATAGTAAAATTTAGATAGAGGTGACCTGAAGTTACTTTATAGCCCTTTAGGGCCCATGCGAAATCTAGGTTGGCTACTACACAAAAAAGGGGGGGAAGGCGCTAAGTCATAATGACAAATGGCTTACCTTTTCTCGAAAGTGGCGGCAAGGTCTGGTCTCCTCTACGTCTCAGGCCCGACTAAAAATCGTCCTTCTCACTGAGCGACTCCGATCGAAAATCCTCCCTTTTGGCAAAGAACCTTCTTTTATATCCTCTCTCTCTCCATTTTCATTCGCCGAAAGAAACACCAATCAAAATGGCCAACGGCTCCAGTATCAATTTCATAGACGCCCCAGGCCTCAAAAAATAGAACATATAGTATTACCAAAAACAAAATCTAAAGAGAGAAACAGTCCGGCGATAGTGTAAAATTTCAGACGCCAGCCCCCCTCTTTCCACATGGGTTGAAATACAATACTCCCTTTTTCTCGGGATGGTATATATATCGCCCCCCCCCCCCCGTCTTGGCTAAAATTGACCCAGGCCCTTTTTACCTGGACTGTAATGTGATGCTTTCCTTTCTCTGGAAGGATATTTTATAAGTTTCAGTCTTTAGAGATCTTCCTTCTCCATTTTTCTCTTTTTTTTTTTTTTCTGGTCACCTTTACCTAAATTTTTGGTGAGGGGAATATATGTACATATGAAACAACAGTTTCCAGCTCGGATGTCTCTGGATGTCTTCTTCTTTACCAGGAATCAGCTTTCGGCATGGAAGTCTGGTGTCACCAAGTGTCTAAGTTTCTGGGCAAAAAAAATGGTCTGTAAGTCTATGTGGGAGGGAAGCCATGTATCCATTTGATTTGATTATACATACGCCTTCTGTTGGGGTATGGTTACAAAAAACGTGCCCCAACATAACGGATTTTTTTTTTTTTTTAAAGATTGATAACTAATAAACACAAAAATTGAGATTTCAAATACTCTAAACTGGTGTACCTTGCTAAAAAAATTACTGGTGTTGACAATATATGATTTAAAAGATAGATTACAAAATGATGCAGTGTTTTAAGTTATAACCCAACTTCTATAACGTTAAAAAAAATTTTATACTGGACACATGGTGACCTCGACACATATTTGTTTAGAATTGGTAAAATTGGTTCACTTGCTTGTACTTGTGGAAACTAACAACAAACCCCTGAACACCTTCTGATAAAATGTCCATTAACTTCTGATCCAAGGGAAGAGAACCAACTTTACCTGACCAATACAAACTAAGCTGCTTGCAATAAAGACCAATACATCGAGTTTAATAGATTCTGCAGGATGTACATTTAGAGGCGAAAGTGCTGACTGTACATATTTTTAAGCCACTACTTATAATTGCTATATGTAAAATTTGACGTCGAACGCCTAATCCCAATGATTTCCAATGTTCAATTGTATTCATTTAAAAAATATAATATGATGTTACACAATAGGCTAAAAAACGACGTTCTATTTTTATGCGAAAGGCACTCCCACAAATGTATCAAATCTTACCTTAAAAAAAGAAAATGGCGGGATCCGTTCTCCACGTGGTTGGCCGCCTCGTGGACTTTCCCATTCTTTACTGGATTTTCCGTAGCCTCCAACTTGCACACATTTATCTATTAGTTTTATGCTTTAGACAGGATTTTACAGGTTACATGTTTTTAAACAGCAGAGTGTTGCTTTTTTTACAGTGAACTTTTCGTGGCCATGATGGAAATGATCGTCCCACGTTGAAGGCGTCATTGAAGAGGGGATATCCTACGCTATGTCTGATATCCATGAGCCTCTTTCTTTCTCAGGGAGTTCACAAAAAAAATAACACATCCTGCTATAAAAAGACATGTAGATTGCGTGTATCCTGTACGCACTGGGGTTAAAAAGGAAGGAGGGACATAAACTCTGGTTAAATTTACATTATATATTTATTTATCTCTTTCGACCAAAAGAAAAACACAAAGATAAGAAAAAAATATAAATAAATATGCAATGACGATTGAGCGGAAAGTTTACATATATATATATGTTTAAGAAAAAAAAAATTTTTCATTATAAAAGAAAATACTTAACTTTAGTGCTTCTTTTTGTTGGAAGGCTGGAAACCCCTCCATAAAAAAAAATAATTCTTTTAGGACTACATTTTACAAGCTTCCCTCCACTATCTTATCTCTTACTGACTAGTTCCCGCCCCCCTCTAAAACTTGCTTGCCACTAACTTTTGTCCTCCCAGGGTGACCAAACAAAAATTAAAAAAAATTAAAAAATAAATCTTTATCTGTGATAAAAAAATAAAATTATAATAAAAAATTATCTTTCGAAATATTAATTTAAAAATATTAATTAAAAATAGAAAGCCCAAAAATAACTGCTTATTTAAAATAAAAGGAAAATTTATTATAGTACTATATGTTATAAAAAAAAAGGAATAAAAAAGGAGGTGAAGAGATGGGCTGGTTTTTAACAGAGAAGAATTCTCGAAGACCGCTTCATTGTCCACCGGCTTTTCTTTGATTCTGTGGGTGACTTTGTGGAGGCCCCAGAAGTGGCCTCTACACCTGCAGGGTAGGGCTGCAGAGGTGAAGCAACAAGTATTCCACAGCTGAAGAAGCGACCACTCTCAATATGCAGAGGAAACTCTAGAATGTCCAAGATCGTCTCAGTAGAGACAAAAATTGAAAGTTGAGGGCATTCAACTCTTATAGGGAAGGAGAAATATCACAGAATATTTTCATTTAATCAACAAAAATTATTTATAATATTTTATTATTTCGAAATTTGACACATGGTCTCTCTGTTCTTTAATATGAATGCTTTAATTGGCTTGATAATAATAAATTGCAGTGTAATTTTCATGTTTATCTTTACCAAATTTCCACGTGACAATATATATTCCAATTCTACTATTTAGTTATTTCTTAAATATTTCGATTTTTTTTATTTTTACTAAATTTAAAATTTTACTAATTTTATTTTGAAGTATTGAGAGTTATATGTAGAGTAAAAAAAAGTTTCATAGTTCCTAAAAACACTATATATAAAATATTAACAAAAATTGTTAATTGATTTTTCCTTTTACATAATATTACTGTGCAACTCTGCCTTTCGATTGTTTGTCAGATTTTTTTTTTACACCGTAAATTTTCTAAGTTCGATTTTAAACATATACATTTTTAATTTAATTATTTAATTGATATCAAATTTTCTAATGAGTATGAAAATGTAGTTATTTATAACAATTATTAAAAGTAAGTGCTTACATGCTATTTTCTTAATGCTACCCCATATATACCCCATATGACAACCCTAAAATAAGCCACGTACAAGTTGAATAAACTTATTGATACTTCGTCCACAACCATTTTCGATAGTTTTCAAAATATTAATATTTTTAAACTAGGAATATCTGGTTATATTTCGCATTATTATTATTTTTTGTTGTTGTTTTTTTGCAAGTAATTTTTTAAAAATTTAATTAAGTAAAAAAACATTTATAGCTTAAAATATGCTATCTTATATATGTAATATATATATATATATATATATATAAGATAGCATATTTTAAGCTTTGATACCAACATGTTAAATTGTTATTAAAGTTTAAGTTATTTAAAAAATGCAAAACTAAAAAAAAAATATATATATATAGAAGCATATTTTCCATTGTGTGAGAATTATTATTACCAAAAAAAAAATCATTTAAATAATAATTTTTTTTTTACAATGGTTCTCATCAATAATATTCCCAAACCTTTTTGAATTAACTTACTTGGCCCAACTTGTTTTTAATATATTGAAGTTGAAAATAATTTTGAAAATTAACCTTTTTTTATTATAAAATTTCAATATATCATATGCATCTACCATGATAAACTGTCAACCAAAAGTATTCTTTCTAAGGTGATATTGTTACTTGTTCAAATAATTTGTCGACAATTTTTAGATATAGTAAATGTGAGATTTGTGCCAGATGAAAATATTGTTCCTATTTTTTTTCAAAACCAATTTCCCAAAATAATTTAAATTATTTTATTTTCTGAAAAATTAATTTGATAAAATTTTGTGAACAAAGCTATTAAATATATAACAAAATAGCTATTCTATGCCATGGGCTGCAGTTCATAGAACCTGGTCACTTTCCATATATTGACACAAGATCTTCTTTCTTATCTCCACTCAATCATATTAGGATATCAAGTCTGTAGAACTTGAGACTTTCGATGGTGTATTACGGGGGTTGAGTTAGAGCTCATCAATGGATGAGTCAATAATGTGTTTTGGGGTTGCAGGTTGAGAATAACACTTAGTACAAGGTGGAAAAACCTTGCAACCATTCTGGAAAGACATTGTTCATAGATGACCAAACTTAAGTCCTGAATCAAAGACTTGTTCCCTTGGAGGTACAGAATTGGTGCTTGACCCTCCTGCTTTATACCAGTCATGTGCAGCACTAGATTTCTATTCTTGCAGGCATTGGGTCTTGATGGTACAAAGGAGGTCTTTTTTAACTAGTTTTGTGGTAGATTTTTTGGCCTCAGGGTGGTTAAGAGCACCAGACATTGTCAGAGTCTGCTAGCTCATTTCTAAGAATTCCAACATGAGCTGGAAGCCATTGCACAATGACAGCTGTTAGGTGTGAGTCGGTTTACAGATTTGGCCATGCTCTTGAGAAGAGCTTCTTGACTGGAGAATGATTGATATTGATGTTTTTGACAGTAATTCCTATTGTAGTTCTGATTTGTAGACTGAAAGGTGTCTAGGTTGAGAAAGGAAGATTTAAAAAAAATGATTTTATATTTGTAAAGAACAACTCCACTGCCAGACAGTTCAGTTTCAATTTAACTCCTATAAGTGTAAATTGCTATGTCAAAGAGGTAGGTAATTTTTCAATAATTTGGAGGCCAAGAGCTTCAAGTAATTCTGGCTGAGTTTCATGTTTATGAGGAATGGCAGGGATAAGTGATACAGATGAGTTTATTGCGAGTTCTGTGTGGAAAGTAGAAAGCGTTGTGTTTGAAATTAATTTGGATATCTAAAAGATGAGAATTGTGAGCCATGTTGAGAAGAATGTGGCATATGATTTTTTGATAGGGGTCCCAATTTCCAATAAAATTTTTTATAAGGTGTTCTTTGGTAGTATTAATCTTTTTAAATAGGGAATTTAAAAAGAAAAAGATTTTTCTTCGAAGGTGCAGAGGAAGAAGGTTAGATTTGAGTTGGGCAATTTGATTTGGGCAAGATCCTCGAAGCCCGCTGGATGATTTTAGCTGAGCTTGCTTGGATTCTGTCTACTCTGGATAGGTTGCTTTTACTTGCATTGATCCAGGCTTAGGCAGCATGTTCCAAAATAGGTCTTACCAGTGCAAGGTATGTTGTGCACAAGATATTGGCATTGGTACGCTAGTTCATAAGCCTTTTTTTTTCAGACTTCTGAGTCTATTTTTAGCTTTGTGTATCATGGTGCAATATGTTTTTAAAGGTGAGAGCAGGGTCAAGTGTGACACCAAGAAATCTTAGAGAATATTACTATTTGATTATTTAGTTATTAAAAAATATTTTTGGGGTCCAGTTGCGAAAATAATTGTTATTGGTGAAGAGGCCAATTTCAGATTTGCTGATGTTAATATGTATTTTCAGTTTCGAGGTTACCTTTTGCAGATATTTTATAGTCTAGTTCAGAGACTGTTTTGAATTGGAAAGGTTGTTTTTGAGAACCAAATGATTACATTATCTCCATAAAGAGCTATTTTTAGCTGGTATTTTGATGATGTGTATATAATTTAGGTAGATGTTGAAGCGAATAGGACTTAAGATTGAGCCTTGGGGTAGACCCCGATAAATACGAGTAGTTTTTGATATATTGTTGTTGAAATTAACCTGTATGGTGCATTTGGATAGAAAGTTGCTGTTCCAACTCGGCATGCCTTCCTCTATTCCAAGTTTATAGAGTTTGAGAATTAGTTTTTTTTTCCAACCACTGTCAACACTTCGGAAAGGTTGATAAAAACTGCTATAGTTGATTGCGTAGGTTTATAATTAAAGCTGTCATCTTCCTCTTCTTTCTTATCTCCACTCAATCAAATTGTGGTATCAAGTTGTGACCCTTGATGGTGTCTGTTTGACAACCATCATGACTGGGTGAAGTAGAATGCGTCTGCCTTTGTCATTAAGACTGGGAGCACTACTCAGTGACAGGACGACTTAGCTCCAAAAGAAATGGCCGCCTCTGACATGAGGAACAGATGCCATGTGCAGCTGCTCCTAACATGGAGTACAAACGCTTCTCATCCTATATCTCTGGATTAGGAGCCTTTACAGGGTACTATCAGCAGGGCAAGCTGAACCCAGGTTTTTTAGTGAGCTTGTTACTACTCCCCCTCCTCCTTTTTCATCCGGGAAAGCTGTCCTGGATTTTTCAAAACAAAGATTGAGTCCTCTGTTGTTTGATAATATTAAAAAGCTCTGTTTAATAGGTTTTTGAGGTTAAGATAAAAATTTACCCTTTTGAGAATCATGTGTTCAATGATTTTTCAGGGATTAGAAGTCAGAGCTAGGTCTGGAGAAAAAAAAGAAGGCCTAGAAAAATGGTAACTGATCTCTGTCCATCCTCCATTTTTAGAAATGAGTTTTTAGGAAGGATCAACATCTCTGAAATGAATTGCAATGGTATCTGAGTTATATTCGTCCAAAACCAAACCAGGATCAAAAACAAATTCATTCAATTCTGATCCATTCAATCCACATCCTAAATTTTCTAAATATAATATCATGACGGGATTCATGTCCTTCAGGCATACACTTCCACTCAAGGTCACACTGGGGGAAGTTTGAAAAGGGCCCCCATTGGGAAATATTTACATAATATCACCTCTCTACTCACGTTTCCTCTTTTCGACACTAGGTACCTCGAATGTAATTATCAATTTATTGGCTTTTTTTGGGCTCCCTACCTAATAATATCCGATCAACCTAGTACCTCAGGAATTAATTCAATTATAGAACCTGAAGTTTGGTGACAAATATTTTCAAGATTCATTCAATTCTGTGATTCAGAATATCGAAAATATTTGTCACCAAACTTCAGGTTCTGTAATTGAAGTAATTCCTGAGGTACTAGGTTGATCAGGATATATTTTGGTAGGGAGCGCAAAAAAGTCAATAAATTGATAATTACATTCCAGAAACCGAGTGTCAATAAGAGGAAATGTGAATAGAGAGGTGATATGTAAATATTTCCCAACGGGGGCCCCTTTCAACCTCCCTCATAGTGTAACCTTGAGCGGAAGTGTATGTCTGAAGGACATGAATTCCGACATGATTTTATATTGAATTTTGAAGTTTTAGGATGTGGATTAACGTCCTTTGGGCTTATATTACTTGGACATGGATCCATTTCCCTAAGGTTCCACGTGTTAATGACTAATAAACAATAATATCCTTAATTGAATTGAAAAATCTCTCTTAGAGGGTGTTTTATTAGAGAAGTTTTAGTGTAAATGAAATTTTAAAAAGGAGAAACGATTAATACTATTTTTAAACACAAGGTAAAAAGACCAATTCAAATAAATAAAAAGTGTGTGACCTTTCAGTAGCAACGCTGTTACCGAAACGTCACACTATTTATTTATTTGGATTTAGACTTTTCACCTTGTGTTTATAATCTATATTCCAAATTGTGCCTTATCATTATTACTAATATTATTTTATACTCTTTTTCTTAAAATTTTATTTTAATGATTTAGATAATCCTAAACAATTTACCATGTTGATAAGCTAATAATTAAATCGATTTTATATTAACAGAGTGAGACTAATTCAACCAAAAGCTCTGATCCATTGGGGTGTTGAAATTTGAATATATACATGTGGAGAGTTTTCCAGTTCCTCTCTGCACTTTGGAAGACCTTTAACAGTTCTCACAGAGTTCAGGCAGATGTGGTCGAGGCAGAATGGAAGTCTTGGGATTGTCACACAAAAAATGAAGGGAAATAGTGGTACTAAGAAAGTTCAATGAACAGATAGTATAGCAAGAATCAAAAGTGGAGATTTAAGAAGAGTTCTTACTGGTTTACCGCATGGTAAAGGAATGAAGTGAGGAGGGCTATTGCCGATGGTGAAGTGACTATGTATTTTACAGGCCTGGTGGGGGTTTACATACTTTGCGATGAGGAAGTAGTGAGCCTTCAGCGAATGCAATAATGGCGTGGATCAGAAGAGATGTCATTGTACACTCTTAACAACTTCCTGGCAACCTCTTGACATATAAGCCTCGTTCTTACGTTGTTGGATTTCTTATTCTCCAATCTTTGCTATAGCTCAACTCTTAATCTATTACAGAGTTTCATTTTATTATTCTCAGTTTATACAAAGTATATTACATATTGTGATATAATGACACATGTCAATCATGCGTAGAATTATTTACAGGGGTGTTTATTATACAACATGACAATCTTGTTATATTATACACCAATATGGGGTTATTGGTGTATATCACATATATACACAAGGTTAAATGATCAAATCCAATTAAATAAATAAGGTCTGATGTTTCAGTAAAAGCCTCATTACCGAAACATTACACTATTTAAAATAAAATAAGACCTAATCCAAATAATTTATTAGTGTGTGACGTTTCGGCAACAACATTGTCACCATCATCAGACAAAAGAATAAATGAGAAAACATGTTACAGCAAGTTCTTATATAGTCCTGTTATCAAGTGTTTAAACAAGATAACAGATAAGGAAAATAGTTTTTAAGTCAACTTGAAATATTCTTCTTAGAATTAAAAGTGGATTTTATATTTATTTATTTTTTTTTAAATATAATTAAAGGCATATCTGTAAATATCATTTATATTTCCCCTTTCTTCCATTCTATTAATTGTAGCACATGTCTTTTTAATGAAAAAGGCTTCTTTGAACTGTCTTTTGTAATAATTTTTTTCATAGTCCAGTGTCCTTGGGTTTTTTAAATTGAATTTATTGTGTCCTGTGTCCCTTCTGTGTTCTACAAGAGCAGAATTTTGAATTCTATCCCACTTCAGAGCATATTTATGGTTTTCCATCCTTTCTTTTAATGTTCTGGATGTCTGTCCCACATATCTTTGATCACACTTCTCACACTTAACTTCATAGATCAAACCTGCTCTTTCTGTTAATTGGGTGTTCTTGTGCTGGTTTAGGTATTGTGAGATAGGGTTACATGGTTTCCATGCAATGTTTATTTTTTCATACTTTTTGAATATATTAGTAAAATTTCTTGCAAACTTTTGGTTTATAAATGGCAATGAGATAAATTTGGCTTCTTTGTTTTTGCACTTTAGATTTTGAATTAAAGTATTATTCTCATATTTTTGGTTCATGTCTTCTATTATTCTATTTATCAATTTGATGGGAAAATCTTCATTGATTAGTTCTTTTTTGATGTTGTTAATTTCTATATTTCTTTTAGTTGTATCATTAATGAGTGTAAAAGCTCTATATATAAGAGCTTTTACTAATCCTACTTTTTGACTGAAGTGGTGCTGTGAGCTAAAGTTCCAATAAGTTCCTGTATGTGTTGGTTTTTTGTATATAGAGGTTGTAATATTTTTATTACTGTATGATAAGTTCATGTCCAGGAAATTAATTGATTTGTTGTTATCTACTTCCATAGAGTAATTGATATCAGGTAATAAATTGTTGAAAGTATCCAAAATTTTTTGTTCACTTCCCTGATTAATAAATAAAATGGAGTCATCCACATATCTTTTAAAATAATAAACATCATTTTTAAGTGAATTTAGAGCTTTTATTTCTAATTGGCCTATAGTAATACAAGCTGCGTTTGGTGATATTGGACTACCCATTGTTGCACCTTTCATTTGGAGATATATTTGGTCATCATAAATAAAGTATGTTGTTTTCAAACAAAATTCTATTCCAATTAAAAATTCAGATTTTGGCAAATTATTTATTTTTGATTCTTTAATCACATGGTTTAATGCATCCATAATTGTGGGTATAGGGATTGATGTAAACATGGATTCAACATCTAAAGATATAATTCTTTGATTTCCATTTAGCTTCATGTCAATAATATCTTCTTTGAATTCATAGGAGTTAACAATTTCATTATCATTAAAATATTGATAGATTTTTAATTGTTGTGCTAACCATTTTGACAAGGCATATGTTGGTGAAGGTCTATTATTTACTATTGGGCGTAATGGACAGTTAGGCTTGTGGACTTTTGGAGCACCATATATATTGGGAACATGTGCATCATAATTTTTCAACTTGGTTAAAAGCCTGTAATTAATATATTTATTTTTTCTCCAGTTTTTAAGTATGGTGTTCAATTTATTTTTGAAGTTTTTTGTTGGATCATTTTGTATAGGAGAATAGGTCCCATTGTTATTCAATAAAGAAAGCATTTTTTGTTTATAGTCTTCTTTTTTCATTAAAACAATTCCATTTCCTTTGTCATATTTTGTTATTACATATTTTGTTTGTAGGCCTTTAAGTTTGGAGGTCAATTTTCTATCAATACTATTTGATTTATAATTTTGTTTTAATGTATTAGTAACTTCAAATCTTATATTTGCTGCCTCATTAGGGTTAAGAAATTTGCATATTTCTTCTGTTTTTGAAATAATATCCAATTTTTCTTTTTGTTTAAGATTACCCCCTAATGCATATTTATAACCTTTGCTAAGCAAGTCTAGGACTTCATTTGGGATACCTTCACCTGTTAAATTCATTATGTTATTTTTTGGCTTAATTTCAGAGTTGAGTACTGTACTACTTGCTGTAACATGTTTTCTCATTTATTCTTTTGTCTGATGATGGTGACAATGTTGTTGCCGAAACGTCACACACTAATAAATTATTTGGATTAGGTCTTATTTTATTTATTATAATCTATTATCCAAATTGTGCTTTATCATTACACTATTTAATTGGATTTGGTCCTATTACCTTGTGTTTATATTCTATAATCCAAATTGTGCAATATTAATTTGATTATATAAAAATCTAACACCATTGTAAGCACAGCTAGAGCAATAATATCATTCAAGGTCACATTCTTGTGATTTAAATTCTGGACCGTGTACTTTTCTCATAAAAGCATTAACCTATCATCACATGACATTGTTGTACACCCATTTAATAATATATAGATTGATAATGTTTCTTGTTTAAAAAATTTTATGTTACTTATTTTTATACAAAAATAAATGGTTAAATTGTTTTTTTTTTTTCAGTGCAAAATGGGCCACATCATCCCCAATATATGACCTTCCATCTCAACATATATTTGGACTTGGGACCTAAGAAAAAAACTTCCATAATCTATCTTGATCAGTTTTTCACAACTAGACATATCTTGTTTATCAAGATAGCATTGATATAAATTTTTTAAAATGTCTACTTTTCCCCAAAATATTACTGAAAATTTTGAAACAAGTCAACAAGAACATAGCCCATCAGGAAATGAAACCAGTGTTAACAATATCAAAATACATTTTGATTATGAATCTAAAGTGCCAAAAAGTGTTAAATCTAATATAGATGAAAACACCTTAGCAAGTGAATATTGTGATGACAAGGAAAGGTTTCTTTTGGAAGTTGAGAATATTGCTGATAATCAAAAAATAAATGGTCAAGAACATACACTTGTGCAAAAAGAGAGCAAAAAAATCAAAAAACGAATTAAAAATATTAGAAAAAAGAATCTTCCCATGAATTTGCTGACACACACTAAGAAAAAAACTTTCAAATGTGAACATTGTGACCATACAACACCATCTAAATATAAACTTAATAAACATTTGCTTACTCATACAGGAGAAAAGCCTTTTAAATGTGAATTTTGTGACTTTAGATCTGCTTATAAGGATTCACTTAAAACACATACATTCAAACATGAAGGTGAAAAGCCTTTTAAATGTGAACATTGTGACTATAGGTCTGCTAATAAGGATTCACTTAAAACACATACATTTAAACATGAAGGTGAAAAGCCTTTTAAATGTCAATATTGTGACTATAAGGCCATAACCAAATATAGACTTAATCAACATTTATTCACACATACTGGAGAAAAACCTTTCAAATGTGAATATTGTGACTCGAGATTTGTTACTAAGACCCTACTTAGAACTCATACATTCAAACATGCAGGTGAAAAGCCTTTTAAATGTGAATTTTGTGACTATAAGACAGTGACCAAATTTAAACTTAATCAACATTTATTAACACATACAGGTGAAAAGCCTTTTAAATGTCAATATTGTGACTCTAGATTTGTTACTAAGACCATACTTAGAACTCATACATTCAAACATACAGGTGAAAATCTTTTTAAATGTGAATATTGTGACTATAAGACAGTAGCCAAAGATACACTTAATCAACATTTATTCACACATACTGGAGAAAAACCTTTCAAATGTGAATATTGTGACTCTAGATTTGTTACTAAGACCCTACTTAGAAATCATTCATTCAAACATACAGGAGAAAAGCCTTTTAGATGTGAATATTGTGACTATAAGACAGTAGCCAAATCTATACTTAATCAACATTTATTCACACATACTGGAGAAAAACCTTTCAAATGTGAATTTTGTGACCATAGATTTAATAATAAGCAACTACTTAAAACTCATACATACAAACATAAAGGTGAAAAACCTTTGAAATGTGAATACTGCGACTATAGATCTGATAGTAAAAGATATATTAAATTACATACATTCACACATACAGGTGAAAAGCCTTTTAAATGTGAACATTGTGACTATAAGACAGTATTTAAATCTGACCTTAATAGACATTTATTCACACATACTGGAGAAAAACCTTTGAAATGTGAACATTGTGACCATAGATCTAATTCTAAGGAAAAACTTAAATTGCATACATACAAACATACAGGTGAAAAGCCTTTTAAATGTGAATATTGTGACTATAGGACAGTAGACAAATCTAAGCTTGATAAACATTTATTCACACATACTGGAGAAAAACCTTTTAAATGTGAACATTGTGACTTTTCAACAGTATATAAATATAAACTTAATACACATTTGTTCACACATACAGGTGAAAAGCCTTTTAAATGTGAACATTGTGACCATAGATCTAATTCTAAGGAAAACCTTAAATTGCATACATTCACACATACAAGTGAAAAGCCTTTTAAATGTGAATATTGTGACTATAAGACAGTAACCAAATCTACACTTGATCAACATTTATTCACACATACTGGAGAAAAACCTTTCAAATGTGAATACTGCGACTATAGATCTGATAATAAAAGATCTATTAAATTACATACATTCACACATACTGGTGAAAAGCCTTTTAAATGTGAATATTGTGACTATAGGACAGTAGTCAAATATAGACTTAAACGACATTTGCTAACACATACTGGAGAAAAACCCCATTAAATGTGAATATTGTAACCTTAAAAAATATAAAAATATACTTATTGATCATATGCACACGCATACAGGAGAAAAACCTTTTAAATGTGAACATTTTGACTATAGATCTACAACTAAGGCCCTACTTAAATTTCATATGTTCAAATATATAGTTTCAATACCTTTGAAAAATGAATATTGAGAACAAAGAGTCCTCAATTGTGAACAACTTAAAAAAATCCATATCTCTTTACATGTAGGTAAAAAGTTCTTTAAATTTGAGCATAGTAAATAAATAAATACTACATGATTTAGATATTCAAACTGTCCAATATAGCCATGTAATAATTTATATATTCGAATATTGTAATTAACAAAATAAAATTTAAGCAAAATTTTTTGGGAGTATAAATAAGTTTGTGCAGTTTGATATGGATGTTGCTATTATTTTATTATTCCATTGTTTCATCTGGCAACATCATTATTTTGAAGCATCATCATGAGGCTATCTTTTTCAGTAACCTCCATTTCTCTGAAGTGTAAACAGCCTAGTTTCTGTTTGCTTCTAAAATGTCAACTTTTGGTACCAAATAGTGGGTTTTTGCGGGGTTTCATTTCATTACTTCAATATAAAGATAAAAGCTGCTGAAAGTCACCTTTTTTTAGAGGAAGTATATGGTGACCATGCTCTGGCTGAACGAACTTGTAAAGTTGTTTGCACGGTTTAAAAGTGGCAATTTTGATTTGGGGAAGACGAAGAAAAACCCGGAATGCCACCAAAGTTTGAGGATGAAGAATTGGAGGAGGCTCAATGAAGTTCCAACACAAACACACACAAAAAAAAACTTGCAAAAACACTTGGAGTCTCACAACCAGCTATTTTTCATTGCTTAAAAGAAATGGAAATTAACTGAAAGGTAAAAAATTGGGTGCCATATGAACTAAACCCAAGACATGTCGCACGCAGTTATTCCACGTGAAAGCAATTTTTAAAAAAGAAAGGGGTTTTTGTATTGAATTGGATGAGTGGATAGTTACCAAAGAGCTGGCCTTTTTTCACAATGGGATCTGCCAATTGCCACAAAGATGGGAAAAGTAGTGGCTAGCGAAAGACAATACTTTGAACATTGAATTTCTAAAAAAAATTCACAATAAAGCTTCAAATTTCGAAACAAAAAAACTGCACATACTTATTTATACTCTTAATATAATAAATTTATACAAAACCTAGAAGTAGTTTTTTTACTATACATTAAAATATACACATAGAGGTAAATAATAATTTAGGGTAAAAATTATAAACAAAGTAACAAGAGCACATATAAAATTTTAAAATATACGTGAAGTTTTGGTAACGGATTTGTAAAAGATGAGTCACTTAATTTTTTAAATATTATATAATTCTTGTTAACTTATCATTTGATCTAGAATGTGGGGTATTCATTCAAACAATACTATTCAAATATTACCCTAGAAAAACTATAAAATACAACACATTGCTTTTCTTTTATTTCCCATTTATTGTCCTTAACATTACAAGGACAAACATTGATGCAAAATATTAAAAGCTGCACCATTCTAAAACATGTCTCAATCTTCTAATTGCCAATTATTTGAAGTGTTTTAACAATAATTTAAATTATTACAGTAAATTTTAAGAAGACCATTGAGATTTATCACTCTGACTGCAATGTTTCCAGACAAAAGACTTGAAAATAGTATATCTTTTTAATGCCAAGAAACAAACAAAGTTAACACAATTACATATTAGAAAAATAACTGACTACTAAAAACACAAACACTATATATATATATACACAATTATCATAATCAACTCTGTGACAACAAATAAATAAAAACAAATATTAAACTAATCCGCCAATACATCACACCATCTTCCCCCTACATGCTTTGATATCGCACAGGAGGTCTCCGATCCCTTGGAGGGTTTCTTCTTGGCAGGGGCCTTTCCTCCGTCCGGGCTTCTTTGTCTGAGGAACACGCGGATTCCCTTGGGCTGCTTTCAATCTCCACACCTTGGTCCCTGGACACTGGATCCTGCGGCAGTCCAGCTGTTTCCGACGAAAACGATTCTCTGTCCCTCCGGCTGTTCATACTCTCAGGAGCCATCCATATTGGGTCATCTTCCTCCTCTCTTTTCTCTCTGACCTCATCTCCATCTTCACCACTAGTCCATCTTCTCCTTATCTGATCTCGGTGGTAGGTCTTCACCTGTCCATTTATCAAAACTGTATAGACTCTGCTCCCCTTTCTGCCCACTATTCTTCCTGGGATCCATCCGGCACCTCTAAAATTACACCACACCTTATCGTCCACCTCGAACTCCTCTTGGCCTCTTCCTCGATCATACCTCATCTGCCTGGCCTGTCGTTCCCTCACCCTATTGTCCAGGCTCTGGTGTATTAATGTCAGTCTGGTCCGCAGAGACCGACCCATAAACAGCTCTGATGGGGTCTTCCCAGTTGTCTCATGCGGCGTGCATCGATACGTGAGGAGAATTCTTGACAGTGTATCTTGAATGGTATCTTCAAACTTCCTTTTATTTTTTTCCAAGGCCATCTTTATCAATTGAACCGCTCTTTCCGCTAAACCATTACTCTGTGGATGGTATGCTGGAATCAGAGTTTGTTTGACTCCATTTCTTTCGAAAAAATTCTTCATCTCTACCCCTGTAAACTGTGGGCCATTATCCGACACCACTTCCTCTGGTAACCCATACGCTGAAAACAATCTTCTTAACTGCTCAATCGTCTTTCTTGCGGTTATCTCTCTCATCGGGATCGCCTCGACCCATTTTGAGTGGCTATCCACCACAATTAACAAATTCACTCCATCTTTAAATGCAAAATCCATATGGATCCGTTGCCAGGGCCTGGTTGCCCACACCCACGGTCTCCAGTTTACTTTACTTGGGCCTGTCTGAGTTTGCTGGCAATTTTTACACCCATTTACCATGCATTCAATCTGGTTGTCAAGATTCGGCCACCAAAAATGCGACCTAGCAACCGCCTTCATTTTGCCCATCCCCGAATGGGTCTCGTGTAGACAACTCAACATATTTTTCCTAAGAGAAGACGGGATGATCACTCGCATTCCCCACAATAAGCATTCCCCGTCCATAGTTAACTCCAACTCTCTCTGAAAGTAGGGTCTGAGGTATTCCCCAACTCTTTCAGGCCAGCCTTGCTGCGTATAGCGCTTCACCACTGACAATACTTCATCTTTTTTAGTTTCCACACCTATTTCTGCTGCTGTAACCGGCAAATCTTCCTTGTATGATAATATGAACGTTTGATTCAAAACCGGTTTTTCGTCACTCTCTACTGGCAACCGTGAGAGAAGGTCTGCGTTTCCATGATCTTGAGTTCTTCGGAACTTAATTTCATATGTATAAGCCGCCAAAGTCAGTCCCCATCTCTGCAATCTTGAAGTAGACAAAGTGGGAATCCCTGCTCTCGGCCCCAAAATAGACACCAAGGGTTTATGATCTGTAATCAGGGTAAATTGTCTTCCATAGATAAACTGGTGGAACTTAGTCACACCATATATTATTGCTAGAGCTTCTCTTTCTATTTGTGAATAATTACGTTCGGCCCCGGAAAGTGTTCGTGAGGCAAACATGATTGGTTTCTCTTGGCCCTCGATAACATGGGACAGCACCGCCCCCACTCCAATCTGAGATGCGTCCGTGGCCAAAGATAAAGGTAACGTGGCATCATATGGCACCAACACTTTCTCGGAGGTAATTCTTTTTTTACACTCCGAGATCGCCTCCTCACACTCCCCTGTCCACTTCCAATAACTATTCTTTTTCAGCAGCTTGTGAAGTGGCTCCAACAGCTCTGGCAAATTCGGAATAAACTTTCCATAATAGTTCACCAATCCCAGAAAAGATCTCAATTCCGAGACATTTGTCGGGCTTTTGGCTTTCTGTAGCCCTTGTATCTTGTCCTCTAAAGGCCGAATACCATCTTCTTTGATGAGATGTCCCAAATACTGTATTTCTCTTCACAGAAATTCACATTTTTCCCTTTTTAATTTTATGTTGTGCTTCTGCAACCGAACAAAAATAGTTTTTAATACAGCCATATGTTCCTCCACTGACGCCGTGGATACGAGTACATCGTCAATGTAACAAATAACCCCATTAATTCCCGCCAATATTCTATCCATAACTGACTGAAAAAAACTAGGGGCATTTGCCAATCCAAAAGGCATTCTTTTAAACCTAAAAAGCCCCTTATGCGTATTAATAGTCAAGAGTGGCTGGGTGCTAGGGTTTACCTCTAATTGAAGGTATGCATTGCTCAAATCTAGTTTAGAGAAATACTTCCCTCTAGCCAAGACGGAAAACAGGTCCTGCTGAGTAGGAAGCGGATAGGCCGCAGTATCCAAGAACCTATTTAAAGTTACTTTGAAATCACAGCAAATCCTAAACTCTTTATTCTTCTTGGGCACAACCACCACTGGAGTTGCCCACTTGCTGCTGGGTACTTGATACAAGTAGTCCTTCTCCACCATTCTTTCTAGTACCTCGTTTACCGCCGTTCTAATCGCAAAGGGAACTGGTCGGGCCTTATGAAATATGGGGTTTACATCCTGAATATTCACTGCAAATGTGAATCCCTTTATTGGATCTGTAGTCTCCCCGAACACAACCCGGTGTTCACTCAATAATTCCGCCAACGTGTCCTCCAAAGGCATCTGATTCACAAAATAATTTCCAATTTTCAAAACATTGATCCATTCTCTCCCCAACAAGGCCTTCCTTTCTCCTCTCACCACGACAGCTCTAAGCTTAGCGATCGTTCCACGAAAATCGACCTTGACATCTATTTCACCCAGAATCGGAACCACAGTTCCGTCATAGGTCTTAACAATTATTCCCGCTTCTTTTACCTGCACGTCTGGGAGGTATCTTCTGAAATCCTTCTCCGATATTAAAGTCAGACAGCTACCCGTATCGATTTCAAAAGTCATCAAAGTGTCCTCTACTCTCACCTTAATCACATAGGGAGGGTCATTCGTAGCATACTTGACTCTATAATCATACGTCCTCATGAAGACCATTCTTTGAACGGATTCTTCCTCCTCCTCCTCTTGATCCTCGATTTGATTAATCTTTCTCTGGTTCAGAAACCGGCTCACCTGTCTTTCGCTTGTATGTTCCCCACGGCTCCTGCAGATGGTTGCCAAGTGACCTCTTTTCCCGCATCTGAAACAGGTCGCCTCTCTAAATCTGCATAAGTCTTTATGCAACCTCCCGCAATGTATGCACTTTCTCTTTTGCACTCTATCATATCTATTCCTGACTTCTGCGCGTATTTTGTCCACGCTATCTGCAGGCTCATTGACATGGAA
This sequence comes from Cordylochernes scorpioides, assembly GCA_030710605.1. Classification (NCBI taxonomy): domain Eukaryota; kingdom Metazoa; phylum Arthropoda; class Arachnida; order Pseudoscorpiones; family Chernetidae; genus Cordylochernes; species Cordylochernes scorpioides. The sequence goes on along the minus strand of CP092865.1, from coordinate 94,871,351 downwards.
TATTCTGGTATTTTTTTCTGCTGCCTCTATCGACAACGCAATTTCAACTACTCTTGCCAACGGCACATCTCTTTCAGACAAGATCCTCCTCTGGATTTTTGCATTTCTCAATCCGCACACCAATTTGTCTCTTAAGGATTCCTTCAAAAATTCGCCAAATCCACACGTTGAGGCTAGCCACTTGATTTCCACCAGATATTCTGAAACACTTTCCTTTTCCTTTTGTATTCTTCCAAAAAACACGAATCTCTCTACGATTATAGATCGCCTTGGGGAAAAATATTCAACCAGTTTCTCAATCAATTCTTCATATTTATACTCTTTAGGCAACTTCGGGCTACATAAATTTTTCAATGTCTCATACGCCTTCCCGCCAATTAGAGTCAACAAATAGGCTTTTTCTTTTCTTCACTAGCCTCTTCTAGAATTAGAAACTGCTCCAAACGCTCGATAAATGAGCAAAAATTTTCATTTTTTTCTTCAAATTCCCTAAAATGGTAATGAGCCATCATGAAATAATTTTTCTAATGTAAATTTCCAATAACTTATTTCTTCTTTAATATTAAACAAAATTCTTCATATTACCCTATACCATCGCTTGGGTACTTACTCTTAAATCCTCGTCGCCAATGCAATGTTTCCAGACAAAAGACTTGAAAATAGTATATCTTTTTAATGCCAAGAAACAAACAAAGTTAACACAATTACATATTAGAAAAATAACTGACTACTAAAAACACAAACACTATATATATCCATATATACACAATTATCATCATCAACTCTGTGACAACAAATAAATAAAAACAAATATTAAACTAATCCACCAATACATCGCACTGACCATTTAATCGCCTTTTCAATTTTATAAAATATCCTGAATTGTTGCAAATTATGAAATCCTGCTTTTCTGAAAATCTCTAAAAATTGATTCTGCATGTATTACTACACCTTATGAATTACTTCTCTTTGAACTGTACATAAAATCATAAAAATTTAAGTGATAACACAATAAAAGTAACAAAAGGCAATAACGCGCCATCTATACATATAAAATAAAAGGACTTGAAAGCGCGAATGTTTCTTTTATACATAAAACAAACTTCTACTGTCCTTACTGCGATGAAAAAATATATTGGGAGGGCTTGGCTCATCAGTGGTGAACCCTCCCAGCGGTTTCGCCAATTTAACCGCTGGGAGGGTTCACCACTGATGAGCCAAGCCCTCCCAATCTATTTTTTCATCGCAGTAAGGACAGTAGAAGTTTGTTTTATGTATAAAAGAAACATTCGCGCTTTTAAGTCCTTTTACAATAAAAGTAGTTAACCTTTGTACATGAATTAATCAAATAAACAATATGTAAATAAAGTTAATGTTCTTTTTGTATAAATTTTTTTCACGAATTTTAATTCTTCATTTCACCATTAATTTCCTTCGAGTGTTAAAAGTTATTTTTCTATATTTACCAGTCTCAGTCAGTAGTAAAATCTAAAACCAATCCAGTCTTTTGCATAACACTTCATGCTCTCTCACCTTAAATGTTAAGTTACATAGTAAATTATGAGATTGTAGATATCTTTTACATTCCAGCATCCCCTTGTGTTAAGCCAGGCAATTATAAATATCTCTGCTGTCAGTAGCAGATAAAATACCATTATTTTAAAATTTGACTATTTTTGTTTCTTTGTTATTTGCTTTTTTTCTAATTTAAAAAGTTGGTTTATATTGATTCAGTTTATATTCAATAATCACCCATTAATTGACTTTGTTGCAAATTATTATTTACTATATAATAATAAAAAGAAAATGTGGCAATTCATATTAAAACTGAAAAAACATTTTCTATTCAGGAAGCTGAACATTGCTGATGACTTGTACTATCCTTCAGAAATATTATCAATTGTTATTTTTTACTTCTAAATATTGGAAAATAAAAATGTATTTCAAATCAAGAGCATGTCTTTTGTTTTCTTCACATCTCAACTCAGATAGCTCTTTTAAAAATTCATTTTGAAGACAAATCTTTGATTAAATTCCAATGAGAATTGGCCCTACATGTGTAGGGCCAAATCTCATTGCAAAGAACTGGTTTGATGAACTAGGTATCAAAGTGGAGCTCGATCAAAGCATATCTGATGTTGAGACAATATGTTAAAATTTTGCATATATCTTTGATGAAGAAATGAGTGACTTTAAGGGACCTCCCATGCAACTAGATGTGAAACCTGAGTTCTTGAAGGCAAGACCAGTGCCCTATGCAATTAAGAAGGCTGTCGAAGATCAATTAGAGACTGGTGGATGTTGGCACGTTGAAGCTAATTTAACATTCAAGATATGCCACACCAATAGTACCTTTAATGAAGAAATTGGGTAAAATAAGAATATGTGGTGATAGAGTACAGTTGACCCAATTTTTAATTACGATTCATATTCAGTACCCTGCTGCAATAATGTTTTTAGTACATTTAATAAACTTTCTAGAATATTTTTCAAAGTCAAAATTATTTCCAGTCTGGATCTCGAAGTCCTAGACATCAATTAGAGAAAGTACTCTTTAAGATCCTAACCAAAGAATATCCAAAGACCTGACTCAAACTTGAAAACACTCATGAGAAACAAGCTCCACTTTGGATGAACATGTATATTCTAATCAATGTTAACACATTCACCTGACACATTCTTGTGCATTAGTACATCGTAATTACTTCAGTTGGCAAAAGTTGAGATGTAAGAGCAAAAATAAAGCAAGGAAATTAGAATACCACATGGAAAAATAGTCTAACCCCAAATTGCTTAAAACCAAAAAGCACCTTATCAAAAGCTTCATTATATCTCTGAGGTTGGACACTTAGAAAGGCTAAAAAGGTAAAGCTTTTGAGATGTGGTGCTTACACAAAATAAATAGGATACCATGGACTGAGAGAATAAGTGATGTAGATGTCCTAAAGTTGATCAAGGATGGATATGGCCTTTTAGAGGTGATTGACAGGAGAAGATCCAATATGTTTGGTCATCTTGTCTTACACCTGGAGTAGTTTGCAGTATTAGTGAAGGGTGGTAAAGCGGGAAGCGAGGGAATGGAATTTGCAGGCACTTTTGAAAGAAATCCATACACTATTATCAAAAATAGCCCTGGAAAATTAGCTCTGAGAAGATAAGAATACTTTCCTATGGACTGAAAAATGCTTGACACTTTTTTTAAATTATAAAATTGATAGTTTATTTAAATAATTAGATTTCAAAGGAAACTTCTGGTAGAGGATAAGAAATGTGTAGGGCAGAATCATTAACATATAAAATTGGAGATCTGCAGATACTGTCTGAAATGCAATCAAATATCTTTAGATGAAATACTGGTTTCCTCCACATATGAAGCACAAAAATTCAAAAGAACAACTTAACTCGTACTGCCCTTTGGGAATCCAGATATTACACCAACCTGGAATTAGATCAATGTAATCAAGTTCAGCTTCTATATGATATTTTAAATATTTTTTTTATTTTCAAAATATGTACGATTATTAGAATATGCTAGTATAAACTGCCACAAAGGATCAAATTATATACAAAATATTTCTGTATACCATATACCTTTTTAATCAACCACTAAAATTCAACCTTAAAAAGAGGTCAAAATTAGAGAAAAAAGAGATCAGGTTAATAATAGAAAGGTTGTGCTTTCTCAAACAGAGAGAATTTTCAAGTCATTATCAAATGTAAAACAGCCATCTTCCAACCATTGCACCCTTGATTTCTTTTGTATTTAATAAAAGAAAATAAGACCTAATCCAAATAATTTATTAGTGTGTGACATTTCGGCAACAACATTGTCACCATCATCAGACAAAAGAATAAATGAGAAAAAATATTACAGCAAGTTCTTATATAGTACTGTTATCAAGTGTTTAAACAAGATAACAGATAAGGAAAATTGTTTTTTAAGTCAACTTGTAATATTCATCTTAAAATTAAAAGTGGATTTTTTTTAAAATTAATTAAAGGCATATCTGTAAATATCATTTATATTTCCCCTTTCTTCCATTCTATTAATTGAAGCACATGTCTTTTGGATAAAAAAGGCTTCTTTGAACTGTCTTTTGTAATAATTTTTTTCATAATCCACTGTTCTTGGGTTTTCTAAATTGAATTTATTGTGTCCCGTGTCCCTTCTGTGTTCTACAAGAGCAGAATTTTGAATTCTATCCCACTTCAGAGCATATTTATGGTTTTCCATCCTTTCTTTTAATGTTTTGGATGTCTGTCCCACATAGCTTTGATCACACTTCTCACACTTAACTTCATAGATCAAGCCTGCTCTTTCTGTTAATTGGGTGTTCTTGTGCTTGTTTAGGTATTGTGAGATAGTATTACATGGTTTCCATGCAATTTTTATTTTTTCATATTTTTTTAATATATTGGTGAAATTTCTTGCAAACCTTTGGTTTATATATGGCACTGTTATAAATCTGGTTTCTTGGTTTTTGCACTTAAGATTCTGAATCAAAGTATTATTTTCATACTTTTCATTCATATCTTCTATTATTTTGTCTATCAATTTAATAGGAAAATCTTCCTTGATTAGGTCCTCCTTGATGATGTTAACCTCTTCATTTCTCTTAACCACATCATCGATGAGTGCAAAAGTCCTATATATAAGTTTTGACCAATCCCACTTTTTGACTAAAATGGTGCTGTGAACTATAGTTCCAAAAAGTTCCTGTATGTGTCGGCTTTTTGTAGATAGAGGTGGAAATAATGTTATTACTATTTGTTAATTTCATGTCCAGGAAATTGATTGATCTATTTTTATCTAATTCCATAGAATAATGGATGTCAGGACATAAGTTGTTGAAGGTATCCAATATTCTTTGTTCACCTCCCTAATTAATAATTAAAATAGTCATCCACATATCTTCTAAAATAGTAAATATCATTTTTAAGATAATTCAGAGCCTTAATTTCTAATTGGCCTATAGTGATGCAAGCTGCATTTGGGGATAATGGACTTTCCATTGTTGCACCTTTCATTTGAAGGTGTATTTGATCATTATAAATAAAATATGTTGTTTTTAAACAAAATTCTACTGCAATTAAAAATTCAGATTTAGGCAAGTTATTTATTTTTGACTCTTTTATCACAAGGTTTAATGTATCCATAATTGTGGGTATAGGGATTGAAGTAAACATTGATTCAACATCTAATGATATGATTCTTTGATTTCTATTTATGTTCATGTCAATAATGTCTTCTTTGAATTCATATGAGTTAACAATTTCATTTTCATTAAAATATTGGTAGATTTTTAATTGTTGTGATAATCATTTTGCCAAGACATATGTTGGTGAAGGTCTATTGTTTACTATTGGGCGTAATGGACAGTTAGGCATGTGGACCTTTGGAGCACCATATATATTGGGAACATGTGCACCATAATTTTTCAACTTGGTTAAAAGCCTGTAATTAATATATTTGTTTTTTTTTCTCCAGTTTTTAAGTATATCATTTAATTTATTTTTGAAGTTTTTTGTTGGATCATTTTGTATAGGAGAATAGGTCCCATTGTTATTCAATAAAGAAAGCATTTTTTGTTTGAAACAGAAAGAGCAGGTTTGATCTAAGAAGTTAAGTGTGGAAGTGTGATCAAAGCTATGTGGGACAGACATCCAGAACATTAAAAGAAAGGATAGAAAACCATAAATATGCTCTGAAGTGGGATAGAATTCAAAATTCTGCTCTTTTAGAACACAGAAGGGACACAGGATACAATAAATTCAATTTAGAAAACTCAAGAACACTGGATTATGAAAAAAATTATTACAAAAGACAGTTCAAAGAAGCCTTTTTTATCCAAAAGACATGTGCTTCAATTATTAGAATGGAAGAAAGGGGAAATATAAATGATATTTACAGATATGCCTTCAATTATATTTAAAAAAAAAAATCTACTTTTAATTCTAAGTAGAATATTACAAGTTGACTTAAAAAACTATTTTCCTTATCTGTTATCTTGTTTAAACACTTGATAACAGTACTATATAAGAACTTGCTGTAATATTTTTTCTTTTGTCTGATGATGGTGACAAAGTTGTTGCCGAAACGTCACACACTAATAAATTATTTGGATTAGGTCTTATTTTCTTTTATTATAATCTATAATCCAAATTGTGCTTTATAATTCTTTTGTATATATAAACAAAAAGGTAGTGTCTTTGATCAACCATATAATGGCATGCTTCAGACAATTCTATAACATTAAAACATTGAACATGTGCAACTAAGCCTTGAGGAATAAAATGAGAATTCCACTCTGGAAGATGCCAGGAAGCTGTAATAATCCAGAAGCTATTGCACTGGTAAAAAAACTTCAAATTCTCCTCCTATAGGATCCAATTAGACCTAGAATTGAAAATCATTATTAAATTAGGCAATCTGCCTAAAGAAAAATGGTGTACAAAATCAACAACAACAGCAAAAAGCCCTTATTTAGGGTCACTGACCCTATACAGGATTCACCAGAGGTATGCATAAGAACAAAGCAGCGAGACAAAGGAAAAAAACGATATAGACAGAAGAAAAAGAAAAAAAAAACAAGAAAGAGAAACAGGGAAGCAAGAAAAACCACACAAAAAGAGTAGCAATAAGAAAGTGCGGAGTGAGTGTCACTTGGCCTTCTTCTGAGATATGGACTTGTGGAAACCATAAATCGCCATAGCAATATACTTATTCTGGGTCGTATTGTCAATTATTGATGGAAGTGAAGCACAGAGTTGCCCAGTTTTGAGCATAAGGGTTCTTCTTTCAGAGCAGAGTAATCAAAAATATAGTGAGTGATTTCATTTTTTAGTTTTGAATTACAGAAGGTACAAATCGGGTCCTCACCGCAGAGCATCTTGGTGTGGTTTTCTCTAAAAAAACTTGAAAGTATTCTAACTTGTGCGAGTAGTCTTACAATCGGGGAAAGGAAAATCCCCTAAAAGGTATCCCTCCGTCATGAAAGATATGTGAATGTCTTTGTAGTGAGAGTATAGCTTAGATTTATCCATTCTTGTAAGGTTGTTTTGTATAGATTGGTCTGCCGGTGTTTTTAAGAGTCCTGTAATCGTGCTCCTCAGCGTTTCAGGATCATCACAGGAAACAAGTGCAGGGGATCCATTATTGTTAAGCAGATTGGATAGCTTTTTAATGAAACCGATGGGTGTGCCCGAAGCATTAGACAGTTCCCGTGTTCTATTAAAACATATACGCGGCCATCTGTCACTGCTCATATTCAACACCCACAGCCAATACTTCAGGGTTAATTTTAAAGCTGTTACACTCAATGAGATACGACCGGTTTCTAATCTGATTATGTAACCTGGAGTGTATCTGGGCAGATTCAGAAACCTACGGATAATTATGTCTTGTATACTGTCCAGTAAGTCTTTATGCTCTGTTGCCCACAATGGAGCGGCATACATCAGGACAGCACTCACTATTGTATCAAAGAGTTTAATTGATAAATTTATTGACTTTGCTTTTGATTTTATTAATATTGGGTGTGTGGCGTTAATTGCTCTAAGTGCTTTTCCTATAAAGTAATTTGCCGGGTGAGTAGTTATTGTTGGTGTCAGAAGGAATCCCAAGTATGTATATGTAATATGATGCAAATTGTTATTACACTATATTATTTGATGTATTACACTGTTGTAGAATCCTGTCGACTTAACCGTTCTGTGGCAATATCGTTGCGGGGTTTCTTGTTGTTGGATGCGAATGGTGAGATTGGGTTGAAGCGCAGTCGTTGAGTGGTAAGTGAAGCACACAGTTAGGAATAATCAGGACACGTGATTGTTTTGAAAATAAAAGGCAACTGGGTTGGAGGGAAGAAAGCTTGAGAAGGGCTGAGCGATTTGACTTATTAATTAGTTGATCACATGGCGATGATTGGATTTAGATGAAATGAGCGGAGAGAGAGAGATCTCTAGAGTAGATGTTACCTTGTTGGAAGCGAAGGAGCAACTGTCCGAACTCGGCGAGAGCCACTGAACAACTGTAGGTGTTGTTCCTATGAGAGCGAAAACGTAACTGACCATTCTTGCTTTTCGATTTAACACCAAGACTCAGTTTCTCTCTGATTGGTTGAGAGATGATCACATGATCTTTCCCTATTGGTTGACCTATTTAGATGCTATCTTCTGATTGGCCGGCGGCTTCCTTTGGTGTTAGTTACGCCCGGCCTGGGTCAGGAAGTGTCGTGTTTGTTCGACTCTATTTACTTCCGCGGCTATCAAAATACGTCCGGTTCTGTCAGGAAGCATTGGGTGTCTCTCGATTAATATAACTTCTGCGGATACTAGATACGTCCTGTTTTTCCAGGAAGTGTTGGTTTAAACTTAGCTCGCAGGGACCCGGGGTCAGAAGGTTAACTGCGACGTTATTAATAAATATGTTCTCCTCTAGGTTTGCTTCCTATGTCTTTTGTTACTTTCTTTCCTCCAGTTACCTTATTCTTTTATTAAATCTTTGAAAATCATACATGGTACATACATAGTGGGTCGGGGTTGCATTTAATTATATACAAATTATGACAGATGCGCCCCCTACATGTGAAGAATTCAAGAAGGGGTTAGCCTGAGAGAATTCTGTAAAGTGAAAAATAATTTTGTGGGAAAATTAGTTGTGGGTATTGAGTCTATATACAAGCATTGGTGGCGATATAATAAGTAAAATAGAATGGTGTTGATGATATAGGTTGAGTATAATTAATAGAAATCAAAAATTTTTTAATTGTAAGAAATCAATGAATGTTATGGTACATAGTGGGCAAAAAAAAAAAAATGTGCCTAAACGAATTCTACTCGAGATAAGAAAGGAGATCGAGGGAGTTCTATTAAGGTTTTTGAAATCAAAATAAAAACAATATAAAAATAGTTGAATGAAATCAAAATTGAATGTTTTTGGTTGAAAAAGAAAAATTGTTTTGTTGCATGGTGATAAGGGAAAATGCCTAGTTACTTTTTTTGCTCGAATTTGGAAAAGAATTCGAGGGAATTTCATAAGGTCTTTTGAAATCAAAATAAAATAAAATAAAAGTTTTTTGAGCGAAGTCAAAGTTGAGTGCTTGGTTGAATGGTGAAAAAAAAAGGAAAAATGCCTAACCATATTCTATTCGAGATTGGGAATGAAATCGAAGGAATTCTATTAGGTCTTTTGAGAAATCAAAAATAAAAATAAAATAAAAGTTTTTTGAGCGAAATCAAAGTTGAGTGCTTGGTTGAATGGTGAAAAAAAAAGGAAAAATGCCTAACCATATTCTATTCGAGATTGGGAATGAAATCGAAGGAATTCTATTAGGTCTTTTGAGAAATCAAAAATAAAAATAAAATAAAAGTAAAAGTTGAATGAAATCAAAGTGAAGGCTTGGTTGCACAAAAAAAGAAAAAGCCTTGTTGTATGGAAAAAAGAGAAAATGCTTTGTTGCGTTGGTGAAAAAAAAAAGAATTGCCTAATTACTATCCTACTTGAGATTGGGAATGAAATCGAGGGGGTTTCATTAGGTCTTTTGAGAAATCAAAATAAAAATAAAAATAAGAGTTGAACGAAATCAAAGTTGAGTGCTTGGAAAAAAGGAAAATGTAAATAAAAAGGTTTCAACAACAAAGGGTGATTTAATGTTTTTAGTTTAATCGAAAGCCAGTGAGTTTTCGTTGATAATTGAGTTGTGGCAGTATAAGCTAAGTGGTAAATAGAATGATAATTGATAAATAAAAATGATAATATAAACTAATTGAAAAAAGTGATAATTGATGATTAAAAGTGCTAATAAGTTGAATAAATTGATAAATTGATTAAATATTTAAATTTTAATTGAGGGAAAATGATTAAAATGATTAATATGAACAATAAGGTGTATTGGTTTGACCCTTTTGTATCTACATGCCCTATAAATTTCTTGTCTTTGTGTGTATTGTGAAAAATGTTAGTAGTTTTTGGTGTAAGAAATGTGTGTGTGAATTCTATGTGTTGTCGAGATCCTAAGGTCTGTGGTATTTATGTGTAGATGGAAGGTGTAGCGTTTTTTTTTGAAAGTTTGTAAAGTATTTGATCAATTATGATGGGAGTATGAACTCATTTAAATGTGTGCGATGTCTTGTACCTTTTTTTTTTTTTTTTTATTTCCGAGTGACAGTTGATTTGACTACATTGTAAAAATCGATACGTAGTTCGAAGGATCCACAATTGGTGGCATAGAGGAATCTGTGGCTGGGGAGAGCGGTGACCTAATTTGGATGAGCGGGGCCTTGTAATGAGATGCCGGAAGCGGGACGTGTCGGGGACGCGAGGTCCGGTCTAAACTTATCCACCCACTATTGCACGTAATTGGAGTCATGGAGTGGGGGAACTACGTTTCCTGTCCGCCTAATTGTTTTTTATAATTGAATCTTTTACTTTCGGCATTGGTTGCGTTGCGTGTGTGATATGTTTGGTGTACGAAATTTTGTTTTGTTTGTGAGTTTTACTTGTTTGACGATGTCTTGTGTCATGTGTTATGGTCTGCCAATACATTGTGAAGAGATAAGTTGGTGTAAGTTCGACGTTATTTGTATTTTGAAAAGCCGGATGTTGTATCCATTTATTAAATCGAATGGTCGTTGTGACTTTAGAAAAAAAAAGCTATTCAGTGATATTAGAGTGGAATTGAGTGAAAATGAGGCTTACGACGTGAACACGTGTTGAGTGGAGACGTGTCACAGGTGTGTTGAAAGGCGTCTGTGGCCTGAAATGAAAAGTTTTGTGGGTGACCTGTGACACGAATCGAAAAAAAAATTGTGAATGAAAAGGTGTCACGCGAAATCCTTGTTTGTACAAAATTTAACCTGTTCTCACTATGAACAACAAATTTATTAAAGTCATATATCGAAATTTCTATTGTTAGAGTATATGGTACCCTTTAAGGTGAACATTTTTTAGTGTTTTGGGTAGACGAGATGATTGTTACTAACGACGGTGCATGCGTTTGTTGGTGGCTGTCGTCTTTTGGCGCGAGTGTCGTGCTTGTTGGGCGGGTTGTACGTGTTTGCTAGCGTGAAAACCGTCCTTTGGCTGGGTGTTGTCGGTGTATTGTTGTTGCGAATGTCGTGATTGTTGCTAAATACGTTTGTGGGATTGTTGTGAGGTACATTTTTATGGCGTGGCGACGTATGGTCATGCATGGATTTTGTGTGGTAAGTGTGTGAGCTGTACTGACACGTTTTTTTTGGGCATGGTGATGGTTGAAGTCTTTGTGGCTTGTATTTGAGGGCATATAGTACTGGTAATTGGGTTGAGTGATAAACATGGTAGTGGGGTCAATGAATGCAGGTAAGGGTTGTCCTGTGTGACAAATTTGATTGTAGTGCGAGTCCTTTCGGACAGGTTTGGCCTAGCCCGTGCGTGCATTCATTGAGTACAAAGGTTAGATATGGTTAAAAGGGGTAGGTAGGATTAGCTATGAGTCCAGAGTCAATTTCTTGACGCCATAGGGTGGGTGCCTACCTCAGTTCAACAGGTCTCCTTTGGGACGTCTTGGTTTGGGATGGTTGGCTTGGCTCGGGACTGCTCGCACCGTCCGCGAAATTGAAGTGAAGTCCGGTACTGGAAGATCATTTTGGGATCGTTTGGTTGTCCCGGTTCGCGCGGATTGGTTTCGGGGACTGTGTACGGCATGGCGGTGGATGACTTCTCGGTGGTCGGTGTCCGGCCTTGGTGACACTCGCCTGGGGTTGGCGGGGGTTGTGTCCGTCGTCCTCCCCGTGGAATGGCGCTCCGGAATTCCGTCTCACTTTGCGGGGCGTTGACACGTCGGAGGGCCACGGTCATTTGCCATATGATGGCCGCTAGAAGGCGCCTGGTCGCCTCTCTTCTTGTCCGCTTCTTTTCCGCTGGTTTTGTCATTGTCGTTTGATTTGCTGGTGTCTGGGCTAATTTCCATTTTGATCCTGATTAAGTTCCATAATCTTTATCCTGTCGACTCTGTGTAATATGATGCAAATTGTTATTACACTATATTATTTGATGTATTACACTGTTGTAGAATCCTGTCGACTTAACCGTTCTGTGGCAATATCGTTGCGGGGTTTCTTGTTGTTGGATGCGAATGGTGAGATTGGGTTGAAGCGCAGTCGTTGAGTGGTAAGTGAAGCACACAGTTAGGAATAATCAGGACACGTGATTGTTTTGAAAATAAAAGGCAACTGGGTTGGAGGGAAGAAAGCTTGAGAAGGGCTGAGCGATTTGACTTATTAATTAGTTGATCACATGGCGATGATTGGATTTAGATGAAATGAGCGGAGAGAGAGAGATCTCTAGAGTAGATGTTACCTTGTTGGAAGCGAAGGAGCAACTGTCCGAACTCGGCGAGAGCCACTGAACAACTGTAGGTGTTGTTCCTATGAGAGCGAAAACGTAACTGACCATTCTTGCTTTTCGATTTAACACCAAGACTCAGTTTCTCTCTGATTGGTTGAGAGATGATCACATGATCTTTCCCTATTGGTTGACCTATTTAGATGCTATTTTCTGATTGGCCGGCGGCTTCCTTTGGTGTTAGTTACGCCCGGCCTGGGTCAGGAAGTGTCGTGTTTGTTCGACTCTATTTACTTCCGCGGCTATCAAAATACGTCCGGTTCTGTCAGGAAGCATTGGGTGTCTCTCGATTAATATAACTTCTGCGGATACTAGATACGTCCTGTTTTTCCAGGAAGTGTTGGTTTAAACTTAGCTCGCAGGGACCCGGGGTCAGAAGGTTAACTGCGACGTTATTAATAAATATGTTCTCCTCTAGGTTTGCTTCCTATGTCTTTTGTTACTTTCTTTCCTCCAGTTACCTTATTCTTTTATTAAATCTTTGAAAATCATACATGGTACATACATAGTGGGTCGGGGTTGCATTTAATTATATACAAATTATGACATATATCTTGAAGTTATTGTTATGGGTTTATCATTCCAGAACCATCTATCCTTATTTGAGGGTTTACCTCCATTACGGAACACCATAATATTTGACTTGGACTCATTTAGTGTCATTAAGTTCTCATCGAGATATTCTCTCATTATTTTGATCTTCTTTTGGAGGTTCATCCTGGACTCACCTATAATTGCTATGTCGTCGGCGTACAGCCCAAATTCTGGCAAATTTACACTCGTCAGGTCTGAATTATTATAAATTTCGATTAAGTCCTTGATAAATAAAATAAAGAGCAGTGGGGAAAGTGGTTTCCCCCTGGAGGACTCCCGAGTTTATCTTAATACTTTCCGTAAATGATCCCTTCTATCTGATAGCTATAGTTGCTTGTTCGTAGTAACTTCTGATCGTACTTATGAATTGGTAACTTATGCCTAGGTTGTAAAGTTTTTTCCAAAGTATTGAGTGAGGTACAGTATCAAATGCCTTCCTTAGATCGACAAAAAATACATGTGGTTTTCCCCTCTTTTTTCTTATGGATAGTTGGATTAAAGTAGTTAGTGTAAATATGTGGTCAATACATGATCTTCCTTTTCTAAATCCCGCTTGGTTTTCTGGTATAACCCTTCTCCCCTCGACCCATTCCTCCAGTCTTGATCTTAGGATTGTAGTGAAAAGCTTTGATACATTGCTAATCAGTGCAATATCTCGGTAGTTGGAGGGGCTGTTCTTATAACCATTTTAAAAGATTTGGTGTATAGTGGAATTAGTCCAAATTGCTGGGTATTTTCCAGTCATCATAACACTATTGTAGAGTTGTTTCAACAGCAGTAGGTATGAATCAGCGAGTATTTTTAATACTTGATTGGGGATGCCATCGGGCCCGCATGACTTGTTACTCTTCAAACCAGCTATCTCCTTGTATATGTCTGCATTGGTTATCTCTGAGTCCAATATAGGATCGTTCTGAGAAATCACATTATGTAAATTACAAATTCTCAAATTTTTCTCTGTAGTCATTAGTTCGCGGTAAAAGTTCAGCCAGTCCTGTATAGCTATTTCTCCTTGGATTATAGATGTGCTTTTGTAGAGCGCAATACTTTTCCAGAAGGTCTTTGAGTCTTTAGCATTTCTGAGTATTTCCTGTTTTTCATTATCAAAGCCTTTCCTTTTTAGATCCAATAAAGCTAGATATTTATTTCTGGAAGAAGCATAACATTCTCTGTCTTCCAATCTATTTGTTTTACGATATTTCTACAGACTTTCTTTTGCCAGTTTTTTCATATCATAGCAGTCCTTATCGAACCACGGCTTAGATTTCCTGGGGCCGCCCTTAATTGAGTACGTTATTTTTGCAGATGACATAGCTTCCAAAATTCGCTGATTGAAAGTATATACAAGGTCATCGGAGGCTGGTATGTTTTTTTCCCGCAATTCTTCCAGTTTCATTTTAAACATTGCGAGTACCTCGGCTAACCATCTATATCTCGTAATATTATAATCTTCCCGTTTGGTTTTTTCTCATTGAAGTTTTGGCCTTTTATCGTTAAAACCAAAGGGTGGTGGTCAGAGTACAGTTGGTCATCAACTTTGAAGTCCAGTAAAATTTGTAGTGAACCCTGTGAGAGTATGCAATGGTCAATAGTCGAAGAGCCTCTTTCAGATATGCATGTAAAATCTACATCTTTATCCCCTCTAGATCTTCCATTAACTATTGTCAAAGAATTATCTTCCAGGAAATCAGGAAGTTTATCAGACAGAGATTATATGATCTTTGGCCCTTCTTTCCGATGTTAGAGGGAGCTGGAAATTAAGTGGATTGTGTAGTCCTCCCAACTTCCCAGTTCTGATGTTTAAATCTCCAAATAAAATTATTTCCTTTCCATCTGCTATTTGCTTTTGAATGTATGTAGACAGTTTATCTAAGTTATGCAGCTGTATTTGGTTTGGAGGAAGGTATACAAATATCAAACAGATAACATGTTGGAGGGCTCTTGTGTTTGTTGATAAGAAAATAGATAACCAAGTGCCATCCTTTTCTGAACTGTCTACTCTATATTGCCCCCCTTCCCTAAAACTGACAATCATACCCCCTGACCCTCTTCCCCTTCCAGATTCTTTGGTGGCAGGTAATTCGATAATTTGATAATCTTTTAGTGTTATGTTAGTCCTGTTTAGGCACCATGTTTCAAGTAGAGCAAATATTTCATAGTTCTTTATGTGCTCGAGGAGTGGAAATATCGAAAGAATCCTATAGAAACCATTTATATTCCAACATATTATTTTTTCCGCGATGTCTCGCAAATTTTCAGAAAAATTTGCATTGTCATCGTCTTGAGAATGATATTTACATGTATTTATGTCAAAGTAACTTTCCATTATTTGATTATAGGGTGGATAATTAATTTGTGATTTTGATGTCGTATTTCTTCTATTTACACAATTGTTTCTACGAGGTTGTTGCTATATAGCATCTCCTGTGCTATCAACAACTTGGCCATTCGTCACTTTACAGACTTTATCATTTACAAAAAGGTTGTTATCTCTCAACTTCGATTTTATTCCCCTTTCACCCAATTCTTTCCTTTTTGCAATTAGGATGCGCCGTTGCTCTCTAACATTTTTACTATAATATTTACTTATCGAAATTTTAGTATCTCTGAGTTTGTAGGCACTTTTAAATATTTTTGCTCTATCAGCATAATCAGGCACCACAACAAGAACTGGTGCATTGGATCCATGTGAAAGTCGGTGACATTTTTTAAATTTTTAAATCATCTCCGATTTCCATTTTATCTCTAATTGTGTTTTGAATCTTTAAGTTACAATCTGCCTGATTTTCGTCACCCTCCCTCACAATACCATAGAACACTAGATTGGGCTCACGCAGTCTCGCCTAAAAAAATTCGCCCCTAGACTCCAGTTCATTTACCTTTAACGAATTATATTGAGTCCGAGATTTAACATGTAAACAATTCAATGTTCTCATTGGATGAATGTCGACTCGTGGTCGTCTCTCATTGGCTCTTAGCTAGTCCTCCTGGACTCTGATTGGATCTTTGTTAATCCTTTGTCCTTGTCTTGTTTTAACATGATCCCGGAAGGGGAAGGTTCTTGAACTCAGTTTTTATGAGTTCCTGGATAATAAAACCTACTAATGACCGTTTCCTCTCTGATGGCCTTTCTCCCAGATGCTAAGCCTCGTCTTTATTAAAATCTTTAGATCATACATTGCATACATATGGTGGTGGGATTACATCAAGTTATGTACAAATTATGACAGATGCGCCCCCTACATGTGAAGAATTCAAGAAGGGGTAGCCTGAGTGAATTCTGTAAAGGGGAAAAAAAATTGTGGGAAAATTAGTTGTGGTTATTGAGAAGCTATATACATGCATTGGTGGTGATATAAGAGATAAAAGAGATGGTGAAGAATGGTGTTGATGATATATAGGTTGAGTATAATTAAGAGAAATCAAAAAAGTTTTAATTATAAGAAATCAAAATGAATGCTATGGTACATATTGGCATAAAAAAAAGAAAATGCGCCTAAACAATATTCTACTCGAGATGGGGAACGAAATCGAGGGAAATTTTCTATTAGAGCTTTTGAGAAATCAAAATAAAATAAGTTGGGAGAAATCAAAGTTAATGCCTTGGTGCATGGTGAAAAAAAAAGAAAGAAAATGTGCCTAAACCATATTCTACTCGAGATGGGGAACAAAATCGAGGGAATTCTATTAGGGCTTTTGAGAAATCAAAATTAAAATAAGTTGGGAGAAATCAAAGTTAATGCCTTGGTGCATGGTGAAAAAAAAAATAAATGTGCCTAAACCATATTCTACTCGAGATGGGGAACAAAATCGAGGGAATTCTATTGGGGCTTTTGAGAAATCAAAATTTAAATAAGTTGGGAGAAATCAAAGTTAATGCCTTGATGCATGGTGGAAAAAAGAAAAAAAGAAAATGTGCCTAAACCATAATCTACTCGAGATGGGGAACAAAATCGAGGGAATTCTATTAGGGCTTTTGAGAAATCAAAATTAAAATAAGTTGGGAAAAATCAAAGTTAATGCCTTGATGCATAGTGGAAAAAAAAGAAAATGTTCCTAAACCATATTCTACTCGAGATGGGGAACAAAATCTGTTGCGTTCCCGGTTTGGATAGATGAAGAGGGAGGATACACGATGTGACTTATTAAAGTTTCCTTACTTAAGTATATATATATATAGCAATTTAGGCCAACAACCCCATGTATATAACCCGCAGCAAGACCTTAATGTTGTATAATAGAAGCACAGCTGTCAATGATACACTATCGACATATGTCTTTACATCATCACATGTAATGCAATTTGTGCAAACAGGATAAATAAAGAAGAAAAAAAAACGGGGGAAACTCTGTAATTGATTAAGAGTTTGAGTTAAAGCAGGGATCGAGCATATAATATTGTCAGGACAAAGGTCTAAAGATGGAATAACGCACTGAAACACATAAAAGTACAAACATTACTAAAACCTGACAGATAGATATCCTCAAAGTAGCCCTGATAAAGTCGTAATTTGCGAAATTAAGGTGTGGGGGGTAGTACCATAAAGCAAAAAGGAATGAAATATGTATGAGAGGAAACAAGAAAATTTCTCTAGATATTTATTTAGATAAACTAAAATTTGGGAACATGTCTATACTGACGAGATATGCTATTTACATAGTAAAGTTTAGATAGAGGTGACCTGAAGTTACTTTATAGCCCTTTAGGGCCCATGCGAAATCTAGGTTGGCTATTACACAAAAAGGGGGGGGCGCTAAGTCATAATGACAAATGGCTTACCTTTTCTCGAAAGTGTCGGCAAAGGTCTGATCTCCCGTCTGAAGACTGTCCTCTCACTGAGCGATTCCGATTGAGTCTGCCTTTTGGCAAAGAACCCTCTTTTATTCATGTCTCTCTCCGTTTCCATTCGCCGAGAGAAACACCAATCAAAATGGCCAACGGCCCCAGTATACAATTTCATAGACGCCCCAGGCCTCTCCCATCAAAATAGAACATATAGTATTACCAAAACAAAAAATCTAAAGAGAGAAACAGCCACGGCACTAGTGTAAGATTTCAGACTCCAGCCCCCCCCCTCCACATGGATTGAAATACTATCCTCCCTTTTTCTCGGGACGGTATATATATCGCCCCCCCCGTCTTGGCTAAAAATCGACCCAGGCCCCTTTTACCTGGACTGTAATGTGATGCTTCCTTTCTCGGGAAGGATATTTTATAAGGTTCAGTCTTTTAGAGATCTTCCTTCTCCATTTTTTTTCTGGTCACCTTTACCTAAATTTTTGGTGAGGGGAATATATGTACATATGGAACAACAGCTTCCAGCGCGGATGTCCCTGGATGTCACTGGTGTCTTCTTCACCAGGCATCAGCTTTCGGCATGGAAGTCTGGTGTCATCAATTGTCTAGGTTTCTGGGCAAAACGATGGTCTGTAAGTCTATGTGGGAGGGAAGCCATGTATCCATTTGATTTGATTATACATACGCCTTCTGTTGGGGTATGGTTACAAAAAACGTGCCCCAACAAATCGAGGGAATTCTATTAGGGCTTTTGAGAATCAAAAATAAAAATATAAAATATCTCATTTTAAAAGAAAACCAGTGAGTTTTCGTTGATAAAAATTTGTTTAGTTGTTGGTTTATGAACAAAATAAAAAGTTGTTATATAAATGGTAAATATTTGATTAAAATAAATTATAAGTATTTGAATTAGGATAAATGGTAAATTTGATTAAGAATTCTGATTTTAAAAATAAGAAAATAATGTAAATGAATGGGATAAGAAAAATGTAGAGTGAGAGGTTCGCAAACTCTCTTTGTAATCAAATTACATGCCAAAATCTATGTCTCGCGGCGCAATCAGCTCTCTTTATTTGCCTCGTAGATTTTTTGTCTTTCCCGTGCGACTCATGGGTAGAAACATGATCTTTCCCAATTGTGCTTTATATTATGTATACAGGAGACATGGGAATCTAATTAACCTTACGTGTGTATTTTGTTTTTTGTGTTTGTGTTGTTTTTCGAGATCTCAAGGCCGAGTGTATTATGTTAATATGTCCCGAGCCTTAATGCGTTCTAGGGATTTTTATGCATTTCCCTAGGGCACTTAAGATATGCTCGCCCGATATCCACTTTTTTTTATCGGGGGTCGTAACCGGAGTCAGATCTTTGAATACAGGGTTCGAGGAAAGTCCTCGACCCTTCTAAAGTGGTTGTTTATTCCTTTCGGAAGAAACGTAAGCTCGAAACTTTGCTACCCATTTTTTCCCATCCTTTAAGTGGTAATGTGCGTGTTTAGTTCGTATTTAACCTTGAGATCCGCGTGTTGTGCACTGGTTGTTTTTATGTGTTGCCAAAATCCTAAAGTCTATTGTGCTTAGTGTGGGTAAATGTAACAGCTTTTTGGAAGTAGAAGAGTAAAAATAAAAATAATAGAAAGGGTGAAAATTTATTGGAATGGTTGTTTTGTTAATAATATAAATATAATGATATTAATATAATTAAATTGTGTTTTTTATATGAATCAATATGTAAGCTCGTTGTAACTGGGATCCAAGACCATTTAAAATGGTGGACGGGGGAACGCGGTGACCTCAACTTTATGACCGGATGTGTGGGGAGATTTCTAAATTTGTCCACCTTCCTCTGGAGCGAAGCTGTAATTTGGTTACCGAAAAAAAAGGCGGACGTCTTTATGTCGCGCGGGAAGCAAATGGTCTCCATCTTACTTCCGGCTTTCTAATTGATTTCTTGCACGTCGTCTTGGGGCGCCCTAATTTGTCCTCCTAATTGATTTCTGGAAAGTTCCTGACTTAACGGCTGAGGTCCTTTTAATTGTTCTAAGTTTTCTTCCAGTATCTCCCATATAAGATTTAGAAATTCTAAAATTGTGTTTAGTTTCTTCAAGGAATCGGGCTACGATGGTGAACACTTCTTTATTTAAGAACGGAACTTTCTAACTAACCGACAACATTCATTTGTCTCTATTTATAACCTAACTCGAGCGTCTATATGCAAAACCATATTTACATATTTACATCTGAATATGTACAATTACATCACATCTCCCCTCTTAGAGATTAGCTCTAGTCCTCTCCAAAACGTCTGGGCGGACGAACTGTTCTTCCAGGAGATGTTGATGAATCGGTCACATCCGCAGCAGCATCCGAAGTGTGTGGGTTGGCCTCTGGGTAATTTACATATGGCTCCCCGTTAAGGTCCGTCAGCCACACTCGATCATTTACTTCCAATGGAGGCAGTTCTCGTACTCCTGCGCCCTTAGGCTTCGCATCAGAATCCTTTAATCCGTCGCCCTTTGGCTTCGCTTCAGAATCCTTTACTCCTTTTCATCAATAGCATTCACAACACCTATTATAGAGGGAGCAGAACAAGCTTCCTTTGATTTGCCATAGTGATCCGAATTGTCACTCCGCACCTTCAAAGGAATCCCACAGGAACCACAATTTTACTTTTGTACAATTTTACTTTTGTACTATTTCACTTTTGTACAATTACACTTTTGTACAATTTCACTTTTGTACAATTTTACTTTTGTACTATTTTAATTTTGTACAATTTCACTTTTGTACAATTTTACTTTTGTACAATTTCACTTTTGTACAATTTTACTTTTGTACAATTTTACTTTTGTACAATTTTACTTTTGTACTATTTCACTTTTGTACAATTACACTTTTGTACAATTTCACTTTTGTACAATTTCACTTTTGTACAATTTTACTTTTGTACAATTTTACTTTTGTACTATTTCACTTTTGTACAATTACACTTTTGTACAATTTCACTTTTGTACAATTTCACTTTTGTACAATTTCCACTATTCCAATGAATACATCATTTTGGGAGCTTGATACTTCTTGTACGGTTTTTGTGTGACAAACCTTGGCAAAATGACCTTTCTTTCTGCACTTGTTGCAAATAGCATCCTTAGCAGGACATTGTTCTTTCGAATGTCCTTGGTAATATCCACATCGGAAACATTTACGTTTCTCATAAGAAGAACAACCTTGAGGATTCTTTGGAAAATTAGAATTGTACGTTTTTGTACCTTTCATTCTTGTTTTGCGAACATTTGTGCCATTTCTGCTCCCTTTCCTGTCAATCACATCCACGTTCCGATCTTCAGTGTCTTGCCTAATTTCTTTTTGTTGATTCTTTACACTTTCTGATTGGCGCACTATCTGGATTGCCTTCTCCAAGGTAAGTTCCGATTCCAACTGTAATTTCTCAGAAAGATTAAGGTTTTTCACTCCAACTACCAAGCGATCCCTGATCATCTCTTCTTTTAAGATACCATAGCTGCAGGTTTCTGCCAGCACATAGAGATTGGTTATGAATTCCTCTACAGGTTCCGTCTCCCCTTGGCTTCTTCTATTGAATTTTGCTCTTTCATAAATACCATTTCTTTTTCCTATGAAATAGTCCTGAAATTTGGACACCACTAGTTTATAGTCATTAATTTGCGCTTCACTTAAATTAAATAAGATCAAGATTTCTTCTGCTTTATCGCCCATTATGTAAATCAGAGCATTTACTTGCTCATTTTCACTTTTCTCTGAAAGTCCTGAAGCGATTCTGTATCTTTGAAATCTTTTGAACCATATCGGCCATTCATTAGGTTTGCCGAAATTGAATCCTTCTGGAGCAGCTACTTGTATATAATTAGCCATTTTTTTTCCTTTTCTTAAAAAAAATTCTTATATTTCTCTCAACTTTATAATTTTTAAAATTGCTTTTACGCTTTTACCGCTTTTACGCTGCCACCATGTTTAGTTTCTTCAAGGAATCGGGCTACGATGGTGAACACTTCTTTATTTAAGAACGGAACTTTCTAACTAACCGACAACATTCATTTGTCTCTATTTATAACCTAACTCGAGCGTCTATATGCAAAACCATATTTACATATTTACATCTGAATATGTACAATTACATCACAAATTGCATGGCCTATATGGAAGATTGCTTTATAGACGGAACTTCCTATATGGAAGATTGTTTCCTGTAGTTGGTACAGCCGTTGGGGTCGTAGGGCATATATTACCATGTAAACTATTAATATAAATGGAGCGAGTTTATAGGGCATAATTAGAAGACAGATAACACATATCAGATGAAATATGGGATATTGGTACATTTTCTTCCATGTCTTCTCCACGAATTGGATTTTTTGATTATCGAGTTGGACTTCTACGGGTTGTGGTGAACTTGGAACGGGGTGTGTTTGGGGATGGGCTATGTCGCGTTTCTTGGGACCCTGGGTGAGTTGCGTAAATCGTATTTTGGAAAAAATGGTAGGATCTAGATGATTGAAAGGCTCGCTGTTTGTTGGTTTGAATTTCAACGGTTCTGCTGGAAACAGTTCGGGTGTGAGGTGTCTAAACGGGAACGTGTAATTGTTTTTTATGTTGCACATGATGTATTTTAATGGCGGGTGGTGTTATATATTGGATGATTTCTGTGTATAGTTTAAGTTTGTTCACATGGACCGTATCAGTATCTCTTTGGAGAGGTTGGTTGGGTCTATCGATACGGACCACATTTGGTGAGATGATCTCTAATATGGTGTATGGTCCTGTGAAATATGGGGCGAGTTTCCCTGTGTTGGGGTGATGATATATTTTAACTAACACCAGGTCACCTATTTCGAAGTGTGGTTGTTTGTGTCGTTGGTCATAAGCGTTTTTATCTTGTATGTGTTTGTTTTGGGTCCTCGTGTGTGCGATCTTCCTAGCTCGGTCGATGTCTGGATAAGGTGTGGTGTGGTCAGAAAGTTCTGGGGGTAGAACGCCAAACATCAGGTAGATGGGCGGAAAACCGGTGACAGAGTGTGGGGTACTGTTGTATATAGTGGTAACTCGTTTGACCAACTTGGTCCATGTGATCTTAGGATTCTCCAAATGTAGTAGCCTAAGTTTTCCTGTGAGGGTGGCGTTTAGGCGTTCACATAGACCTTTGGCTTGTGGATTATTGCTGGTTGTGATTAACGGGTGGATACTCCTGTTAAGCAGGAAGCTCCTAAATTTTGGCGAAGTGAATGCAGGGGCTCTATCCATAAGAAGGCGTTTCGGATAGCCATTCTGTAATACTCGCTTGAGTACCTGTTGATAGGTGGTAATGCTGGTGGATTTGGATGGGAACGTCCATGTGTAGCGCGAAAAATGGTTGACTACGACATGGAGGTATACTTTGGCGTTGCCATATTTGGCAAACCCTGCTATGGTATCGAGGGATAGTAGGTCAAAGGGTCTTTTGGCTTCCGGCGGTTAACCTAATTCCCCGTAAGTGGGTCCCAATGGACGTTTTGTTAACTGGCAGGTTGGGCAGGTTTTAACCTTTTGTGTAATGTCTTTTGACATGCCCTGCCAATAATACTGAGCGGAGATGAGCCTTGTCATTTGTGATATGCCTGGGTGGTTGTATTGTGTGTGTACTGTTTGTAGTAGTTGGTGGGTGAGGGTTTTTGGGATTATGATTTTAGTTACACCCTTTCGAGAAACGATATGCAGTTCATTGTGATCAATGGTCAAGCTAGAATTTCCCGATGGGGAAGGCTGATGGCTCTTAGTGAGGGAGGCGTCTAAGAAGCCACAGAACGGGTTACGAGTTACAACGTCCGTTTCATATTGTTGTACTCCATTTATGCAACGGACCTCATATTCGTATCTCGATAGCCTTAATTTCCATCGAAATAATCTGCCTGACGGGTTTTTGATCTTTTTCAGCCACTGCAATGCGGGATGGTCAGAAAATATAGTAAATTTTCTGTCCATCAAACAGACGCGGAAATTATCCATACTCTCAACAATTGCTAGGCATTGTAGTTCAGATATGGAATAATTTCGTTCGTGTAAACGCAGAGAGCGGCTGAAATTTTGGACTGTGTAGGTCTTCCCATCAGGGTAGACCTGTTTGAGGACGCCTGCGATGCCGAGTGTTGAGGCGTTACAGTACACCTGGCATGGCAGACCTTCCTGGTAAAGGTGTAACGTGGGGTGTGTTGTAAGGCTTTCTTTCAGGCTAGTGAACGCTTTCTGGCATTCGTCATCCCAGACCCACATGACATCCCTTTTTAGAAGGTTGACAAGTGGCGTCCGCAAGAGGACGTAGTCCGGAATGAACTTTTTGTAAGCGTTCACAGCGCTTAAGAAAGATCGCAATGTTTTGCGATTGTGTGGTTGTTGGATGGCGTGGATTGTCTCTATGTTTTGTGTAGATGGTGTGGTTGTATTGGTAGTGGTTGTGCATGGGTTTGCGTGGCGTTGTCGTCTTTTGGTGTGAGTGTCGCGCTTGTTGCGATGTACATGTGCGTGACGGTTGGGTGGTGACGTGTGGTCACGCGTGTGTTTAGTGTGAGAGTTGCCCTGTTGGAGGGACACATTTTGTGCGTTGTCGTGGTGAGTTGAGGCCGTTGTGGCCTTGTGCATTGAGGGCATATAAAAAAGGCAATTGGCCTTAGTGAAAAAATTGTGTTGTGCGTGCGCGTGACTAGATTGGCATGTGGGTGATTGGGTTTTGACCAATGGATGCGCGTATTGGGTGCCATGTGCGGAAGATTTGTGTGCATGGTGAGTCCTTTGTGACATCGCTTGGCACTCCCAATACGCGCATTCATTGGGTACATGGTTGAAATTATAGGTAGGGGTAGACAATGGAGCACCAAGCTGGAATATAGTGCCTTGGTTGAAGTCTATTGCTAATTTAAAATTACGGAAGGTATTTATGCCGAGAATTCCAAATGGTAGAGGTGCTTCCACCACATGGAAATTCTCTTTTTTAGTTAGTTTTCCTATTGTCAGGGGGAGGACTATTTTACCTATTGTTGTTACAAGACCATTTATGGCCTGTAGGTCTATAGACTGTTTCTTTAATTTTAGATTAGGGAGGTTAGTTTTTAGAGTTTTATAGAGATTATTGGGCACTATATTCAAACTTGCGCCTGTATCAATTAAAAAGGGGGGTGACAGTTCAGGGGTTAGGGACAGTTTCATCGTCAACTGGTTGACGAAAAGGGTTTGTGGTTGCCTTCCTACCTTAATACAAAGCGATAACGCGCCATCTGTACATATAAAATGAAAGGATTTAAAAGCACGAAAGTTTCTTTTATACATAATATACACTTCTACTGCCCTTACTGCAATGAAAAAATATATTGGGAGGGCTTGGCTCATCAGTGGTGAACCCTCCCAGCGGTTTCGCCAATTTAATCCACCAGACCGCTTCTCAGAGCTCTAATACTGTATTGGACGATTCTGCTTATATACGCAGCACTGAAGGATGGAATCTTAGAAATGGTTTTCAAGAGAACTATGGACAAAAGCTTATAGGACAGTAGAATTACATATTTGAATGTAATTCTACTGTCCTATAAGCTTTTGTCCATAGTTCTCTTGAAAACCATTTCTAAGATTCCATCCTTCAGTGCTGCGTATATAAGCAGAATCGTCCAATACAGTATTAGAGCTCTGAGAAGCGGTCTGGTGGATTAAATTGGCGAAACCGCTGGGAGGGTTCACCACTGATGAGCCAAGCCCTCCCAATATATTTTTTCATTGCAGTAAGGGCAGTAGAAGTGTATATTATGTATAAAAGAAACTTTCGTGGTTTTAAATCCTTTCATTTTATACTTCCTACCTTAGTGACGAAAGGCTTGGGCGGCTTGTACGTCTCTGGCGTGTTGTGGAGGTGTGGGACGCCGGGCGTGCTGCTGAGTTGGGGCTGTTTGCACTGCCCGCGCGTTCGCGTGTTGAGTTGGGGCTGTTTGCACTGCCCGTGCGCTCGCGTGTTGAGTTTGTTGGGATGGGCCAGTCCACATACTTGTTTTTCCTTGGTCGTTGGCGTAGGGGTCCGGCTTGGTGGTTGGTGGCTCCTCGGGGTGGCGCGTCAGGTCGCCCGGTCCCATGGCGGCGATAGCGCCGTCCATCTCCCGGTCGGTCGCTCGGGGGAGTTGGTGGGCGGTGTGTGTCCCGCCGGCGGGGGTCCGGTACGTCCCCTCGCGTCGGGTCAACCTCACTTCCTGCAGGGCAGCCGTCAACTGGAGTAAAACTGCCGCCAGGGTGTGTCGTGCGATCTTCCTTCTCTCCCCCATCCCGCTGCCGCTCTGTTTCGCTCGTTCGTTTTCCATTTTATCCTGTCGACTCACTGTAATATACGGGACTTTCTGGTGATGGTTGATTGAGTGGTTTGATTGATTGATTGATTGTTGTGGGCGCAGTCGTGTTTGCTGAGATAGTAAGGTATTCACACAGGGGAAAATAACGAGGACACAGGATTGGATTGAAATAGGCCAGCGATCAAGGGAGAAAGGGGTGACTATGGGGTTCTTGACTAAGGCTAGGCTGTCACATAGTGAACATTGGACTTATCTGCGTGATGAGGAAGATGGTGGCGAGGTCCTGGCTCTGAGAGGTCCTGCTGTTAACTCGATACTGTCCAGGTCCCAACTTGTTGCGATGGTGCCGAGCTCCTAACTAACTAAACTGAGTCCGAGATTTAACATGTAAACTATTCAATGTTCTCATAGGATGAATGTCGACTCGTGATCGTCTCTCATTGGCTCTTAGCTAGTCCTCCTGGACTCTGATTGGATCTTTGTTAATCCTTTGTCCTTGTCTTGTTTTAACATGATCCCGGAAGGGGAAGGTTCTTGAACTCAATTTTTATGAGTTCCTGGATAATAAAACCTACTAATGACCGTTTCCTCTCTGATGGCCTTTCTCCCAGATGCTAAGCCTCGTCTTTATTAAAATCTTTAGATCATACATTGCATACATATGGTGGTGGGATTACATCCAGTTATGTACAAATTATGACATAGATATAGCATTTTATTTATAATTATATAATTTATTCATTCAAAATGGTTCGGTCACTCCAACTTATATAAACAATACTTCTCATACATTACATGGATGATGGGCTTAGAAGGAGTTTGAATTCCTAGAGGAAGATAGGCGAACAGTCTCATCGAAATATCGGAAATATTTTAAATAAATTATATTGATCCAAATATGGCCCAGCCACTTTGCCAGCTAAACACCTCTTTGGCAGATTGTCAAGATTCCATTAGATCCCGTGTGGATCTCATGGAATAAAGTCCGCCCTAGGCTGACGAGGGCCATTAGCCCGAAACCATGGTCTCTAGGTGGACGCTTTTCAGTTTGCCAAAGCTGGTGTTGTGGCTTTGTTACCGACCCTAGGTTGCTAGTTGCGGCGACGGTCAATAGATGGCGTCTGGTTTTGACGTCTATTTTGACGGGAGAGGCGACTTTTGTCTCTTTAGATCTGAAGAGGCGCAGTCGTTATGCCTAGCGAGCAGCGCACCCGCGATGTCTGCCACCTTTATTTTTTGTCCAGCTTTTATACATGGAGGAATTTACATATTTACATTTTAACACAATGGTAACATATTTACATACTTAGTTTGACGGAAATAAATTATATCTTTTGGCATTAACTATACAAATTATGACAGATGGAACCTGTGTGGGATAAATAAATTTAAAAGGAATTTAAAATTATTTAGTTGAGATTGGGAGGCAATTTTATAAATTGAATTCTGATACTATGTACAAAATTGGAAATTTGTGTGATATTATGCTAAAATATATACAAGTAGGGATTAACACAACATTGAGTCTGATATATATTACAAAGATAATAAAATTTTAAAGGTAGCAGGATACGAACCTGTGTGAGGTGGCTACGACTGTGTATCTGTTTGTGGGAGTGTTCTCTGTGTGAGAAAGTCTCCTGCGCTGGAGTGTTGGGGAATTGATGATGGGCTGAGCATCTTTCTGTACCATACTTTCCATAGGGAACGTAAGAAGAGGGGTGATAAAAAGGTGCTCAGGGATGAAAGGAATGAATGTTTGATATGACAGGGTACGTTTGAGGAATGAAGACTTGGTCGTGGCGAACAATTTGGTAGGATAATCCAAATTGGGCCACTGGAGTCCTCGGAAGGTTTCTCGTTTGGGATGGAGAGAAAAGGGGACGGTGGTCATGTCAATGAAATAGCGCAAGGAGATTATCTCTTGATGTTAGTGTGTGAACATAATGGTTTATTGCAAATGGTCAGAGGGAAACGTACTGAATTCTGTGACGTACATCCTGAACGGATCGTTTCAAGATGGGTCTGTGATTATCAGTAATCCTGCTGACTTCTCAAAAGCAAATAAACTTGGGAAAAACTATCAGTTCGGGGTGGTCAATGGGCAACGCAGGTGGTGTGATTCCAATTCAAAAAAGGAATTCCCTGACGCTAGGATCTTATGGGGGATCATCAATCTTAATGTCGTGGTCACCATCTTTTTCTGAGTGATTAATGAAGTCCTTTAAGGTGTTCCAAAGGACTATTGAAAGCTCTTCAAGACAATGAATCAAGATTGATTGAATTTGTCTCAATCGGGACGACGGCAATAAATAAATTAGCAAATGTATAATCGTCATGGAGACGTTTGGGTTAATAAACGCCATTGTAAGGAGGGATGAAAAAAATATTGGGAATTGTTTAATTCTATTAAAATATTTAACTATGGGTAACGGTACTAAGGTATTTTTGCTTATAAATGACCTATTTTCTAATTTTGCATTGTCACAGTTAATAAGGAGAGCACTCAATTGAGGGCTAATTTGCGGAGTATGATTAAGTGTTGGTGAGGATGGGAGCATTATCTTTGTTGTAGGGGAAGGTTCTAATTGGATATCAATCTTTGGGGTGGTATCAGGAGTAGAAATGTATCTGGCTGTTAATGTCTGTTCGTCATTATCTAAGAAAATATCGGGGTTCATGTGATTAAATGGGTTACTGAATGTAGATGCATAATTCTTATAATCATCATGAAATATTTCAGGTGGGAAATGATGGTAAATAAAATATGATTTTGGTTTGCTATTGTTGTTCGTTGAGTGAGGTGTGAAGATGTACTTAGTGTCTTCGGAATAATGCTTCAATTTGTTTACGTGAATAACTTCTGTTTCTAAGTTTTGAGCTTGATTAGGTCTATTGATTCTAACTGTATAGGGGGATATCACCTCAATTATCTCATATGGCCCACTGAAGTAAGGCACTAATTTACCCGTATTGGGGTGTTGGTAAATTTTGGTTAAGACTAGATCGCCTACTTCAAAGTCGGGGGACCTGTGATTTTTGTCAAATCTGATCTTATCTAGCTTATGGCGTTGTTTCGTTCTTTGTAACGCTAGGCGTCTGGATTCAGTGACTGATGGATATGGATCTAGATGTTGTGACAGCTCTTTCGGTATGGAACCGTCCATAAGGTATGATGGGGGAAATCCTGCGACGGAATGAGGGGTGTCGTTATATGCCTTAACTACTTTGGATTGGAGCATAGTCCAACTAGCTCTAGGATGTTGAAGATGGAGGAGCCTAAGTTTTCCGGTCAGGGTTGCGTTCAAACGTTCGGATAAACCGTTTGCTTGTGGATGGTTGCTGGTAGTGAGCATTGGTTGGATGTTATGGGAGATTAGAAATCTCCTAAACCTCGGTGATGTGAAGGCAGGGGCTCTATCTGTAAGGAGGCGCTTCGGACAACCACTTTGTAGCACCTTTTTTATTACTTGTATATATGTGGTCGTACTGGTGGAACGAGATGGAAATGTCCATGCGAATCGAGTCGCGTGGTCTACTACTACATGCAGGTAATTTTTTGCACTTCCATATCTAGAAAACCCGGCTATAGTGTCCATAGAGACCAGATCGAATGGCAGTGGAGATTCTGGCAATTCGCCCAACTCTCCATACTTCGGTCCTTTTGGGGTTTTGCTCATTTGACAGATGTTACAATTCTTAACGAAGGCACGAATATCTATCGACATTCCGCTCCAAAAGTATTGGGCGGAGATGACCCTAGTTAATTGAGAAATTCCTGGATGGTTGAATTTCTGGTGGGCTTCTCTAAGTATGGTGGGTCGTAAGGATGGTGGAACGACTATTTTGCTCACACCACGTCTGGTGACGGTAGTCAGGCCTGAGGTTTGGGATTATCCCGAAGCTCACTTTGGTACATTTTTAATTGTGTGGCGTCAAGAAGGCCACAAAACGGATTTCGGGATAACAGGTCAGCCTCTAGTTGTTTGGTGCCTTTGATGTATTTCACCTGATAGTCGTAGACTGACAATCTCAAACTCCATCGAAAGAGTCTTCCTGTCGGATTTTTGATGTTTTTCAGCCACTGTAAGGCGCAATGATCGGTGAAAATAGTAAAACAATTTCCCGCCAGATAGACCTTGAAACGATCTACTGTTTCAATTATGGCCAGACACTCTAATTCGGTGATGGTATAATTGCGCTCGTATTTGCGCAGAGTGCGGCTATAATATTGTACTGGATATGAGTTTCCATCTGGATGGAGCTGTTTCAGTACTCCTCCTATCCCTTGCAAAGATGCATCAGAGTACACTTGACAGGGTAAATCTGATTTATAAAGATGGAGAATGGGACCTGATGAAAGTAGTTGTTTGAGTTTGTCAAACGCCTTTTGACAGTCTGACGTCCATTCCCATTTAACGTTCTTTTTCAAAAGTTGATTTAGAGAATTTCTAATGCGCGCATAATCTGGAATGAATTTGTTGTAAACATTAATGGCGCCTAGGAATGATTGCAAGGTTTTTACATTAGTAGGGGGTTTTATGGCATTAATTACATCTATATTCCTAACAAGTGGAGTGCAGGTACCTGAACTGATCTTATATCCCAGGTAGTCAATAGATGTCTTGAAAAACTGGCATTTATTAAGATTTAATTTTATATTTTCTAATTTACAAAAATTAAAAAAATCCTGTAAGTGTCCTATGTGTTCCTCTAAACTGTTAGAATGGATTATGAAGTCATCAAAATAATGATTAGCAAATGGTAATTTGTGTTTCTGTATCAATTGATTTAACTGCCTTTCGAATATTTAAGGACTTAATTTGAGACCAAATGGAAGTCTATTAAAATGGTATTGCCCCAGGTGGGTTACAAATGAAAGTAGGGGCCTAGATTCGGGATGGATAGGAATTTGCCAGAAGGCGGAGGTTATATCTATGGTGGAAAAGTATTTGGAATTAGATAATTGATCTAGCACTGTTTCTATTAGTGGTATTGGATAGTTATCTACAGACATTAATTCGTTAAGTTTTCTAAAATCTACGCAAAAGCGTTTCGAGCCATCTCCTTTTCTAACAAGGGTTACGGGAGCGGCATATGGGCTATTCGATGGTTCTATTATTTCATTCTCTAACATTTTCTCTATTTGATATTTTATCTCAGGATAATCGCTATATGGTATTCTATATGATCTTAGTGTTATAATCTTATCACTGTTAGGTATAATTTTAACCGGGTCTATATTTATAGCAGGTACTGAAAACTTATCGATAGGAAACAAACCAATATTTTCTCTAATAAGTTTTTACATTCATTAATTAGATGAGGATGTGCAACTATATAATTTTCTACATTTTTGGGACTATTAAGGGTGTCATGAGGAAAATATTGAGTAGTGTGGGGCATGGTATGGTTATTTAGGGTCGTGTTGAATTGTAAAGTTTTTTAGTGATGGCGAAAAATAATCTTTAAAACAATATTGTGACTTTGCTAACATGATATTATCCTGATATATTATCTTTGAAAAGAAATCAATAGTTAATCGGAATATCCCTAATGAGTTTAAAGAAAAATTCCAAATGGTAGATCATTATCTATTATATAAAATAACAAGTGCTCCTTAATGGATCCTGCAGTAACTAAAATAAATGCAAATCCCACAGGTTGGATATTATGAGACAAAGTCCTAATAGTAACATCATTATTCAAATGTAACATTTTAGTTCCTAATGTTTTGAATTGTTTTAAACCAATAATACTAATGTTAGAGCCCGTATCTATAAGAAATGAAAACAAATGGTTGGCAAGTAGCAACTTGAGAGTCAGGGTACTTACACCTTTAATAGTGTGTGGGTTGTACTTCTGGTTACTTGGTAGTGTTGTCTCTTGGGTCACGAAAATACCGCGGCGGTGTCGATCGTCGAGGATGATCGGCACGCTGCCCAGGCAAGGTGGACCGTTGTGGGCACTGATTGTTCCAGTGTGGCCCTTGGCAGTGCTTGCATGGTGTAGGCGCGGTAGAGGGAGATCCCTCTGGTCGCTTCTGGGAATGAGGCACATCTTCGGATAAGCACCTTAGCGGATTACTTGTCCATCTACCGGATTGGCAGGGAGATGGGCGTTCTGTGGGAGAGGAAATGCCGGGACGACACGGGTCTCCGCCTATACCATAGATTTTCCTGGCCAGAGTGAGCCATTCCGACGGGCTGCTGGGTGTTGCAATCAGTAGGAGATTTCGACTGTAGGAGGGCATTCCTTGAGTGAGGGCATTGACCATCTCCTTGCGGTCGATGTTGAGCTGCGTACCTATGCGTACCTTCTGTGAATAGTATGCTTGTAAGCCTTGAGGCCCGCAGCGTATTTGATAGAACTCTTGATAGGTCAGTGTCTCAGGTGGGGGGTACAGATCCTCAAGGACCTGTTTGATCTTCCAGTAGGGTTCATAGAGGTAGTCCATGGATTGGAGTGTTTTCCGGGGCTCTCCTTCTAGCGCTGCCACTACCATGCGGCCTTGTTCGTCACAGCTGCTGTTTTGGAATTCTGGGGACCTCTCCAGCTCCCTTAAGAACGATTCCGCCGAACTTGATCCGTCAAATCTGGCTGCTGTGGTGGGCGCGTCCTGCTCTAGTTTTCTGGTCAACGCATTTATTGCGTTTATCACCGACTTATTCTCTTGATCTAACTCGGCCTCCTTCTGGCCTTCTTGTCTTTTTGCCTTGCCCATGCTCTTGAGGTTCTTTATCTCTGTCGACTCTTTACTGTCGTAGCTAAATGAAGAGGCGCAGTCGTTATGCCTAGCGAGCAGCGCACCCGCGATGTCTGCCACCTTTATTTTTTGTCCAGCTTTTATACATGGAGGAATTTACATATTTACATTTTAACACAATGGTAACATATTTACATACTTAGTTTGACGGAAATAAATTATATCTTTTGGCATTAACTATACAAATTATGACATATATATATATATGTGGTAATTTAAGAATCATAAACACCTGCGTAAATACTCACCACCTCTTCTTACACCCCCTACTCTAATATGGACTTTTAATCATTGTACCTGTTAAGAACGGGGTAATTAAAAAAGCTCGTGGAGGAAAAGAAAAATTCTGAACGCTCCACAAACCCCCTTTTTAACAAAATAAAAACTTTAACCTAAAGTTTGATATTATTTTGGGCTGCCTTGGGTGTTCAAGCAAGAAAAAAGGAAGACAACAAAAAGGTTACACATATAAAGTTTTGTTTAATGTTAGCTATAAAATGAAGGATAAAAAATATATGAAAAACTTATTATTTTTTGTGTAATCCAAAATTTGCATGCAACTTAAATGTTTTTTAACAAAAGCAGATATATAAAAATGATGATATTGACGAAATAATAAAAAACTTAGTAAAGATAAGAAAAGAAAAATACAAAAAAATATGCTAGATTAACATAAAAACATATATCAATTTTAGGAAATAAAAGCATGTGAGAGAGTGCTCACCAAAAACAGTTCCTCTCAGTTGTTAGGTCGGCTTGCCCCCCCCTGCCTTGGAAGCACAATTCGTCGTCCTCGACGAACTTCCTGTTATCTTCAGATGAAGCACAATTCGTCGTCCTCGACGAGCTTCCTGTTATCTTCAGATGAAGCACAATTCGTCGTCCTCGACGTACTCCAACCACTATGCGAATCTCTCAAAAGATTCGTCTCGGCTTCACCTTTTCTTTGAGATGTCAGCCACCCTGTCCCTTCTCAGACCGCTTATATGGTCGTTTTATGGAAGATGGACGAAGTTCCCGGAGCTCATCTAGGGCAAGCCGCCGCGAGGCTTTTTTCTTGTCTACTCCGCACAGCTGTGACACCAACTCTGGCTCCCGCGCCCTGACCTTTTTGACCCCTCCGCCCCTCCAATTGGTCGGTGGGTACTTTGGACGGTCCATCCGGCGGACGGACGACTACATTCTATCGGCAGGGGGGGCCGGTGTGTGAAAAGAGGAGAAGAAACGGCAAAAAATAGATTCCCCTTCGCTGAGGGGTCACACACACAAAAACCAAAAATATGAAAATAGTTATAATATTTACATATATACATACAAAATGCCATGAGTTCTAACATACCCCCACCTTTTCTTTGTGTGAAAACACAAAAAAAAAAAAACAAGGAAATGTGCTCTCTCTTTCTTTTGTCACTGATTCAAAACATCAGGAGCAAACCATATTGGTTTGCGGACTTCACGTCCGGATCTTGTTTTGATCGTTAGAGGTTTTTTTTATCCCCAGACACCTTTTCAGGAGTTTCCTCAGAGGAAATCTCAAGGGGAAACAGTCTCTGTACAGGGCGTAGCCATTCGCCTGTTGATGTCTTGACTCTGGCAACCCTGTTCACCCCATCTTTCCCCAAGTAAAGTTTTATTATTTTTCCAACAGGCCAGAGAATTCTTTTAGTGTTGTCCTGGCCTATAAGGACTAAATCCCCTTTGAGCCATTCAGGACCCTCCCACCAGTTGGTCGAGACAAATTGTACGATAGAGCACCCTCGAGAAGGCAAATCCGCTGGATTAAATTTTCCGTAAACAAACTTCCAGTTCTCATTATTGACAGTGTCTCGTATTTCCTGTACTCGGTTTCTTACAAACACATTCCACTCATTTTTTCTCTTGAGCCAAGCCATAACGGTTGAGGAATCGGTCCATAAAGTAACAGGGCAACTATTTGTTAAGGCAGTCGAAATAGATTTAACAAGTCTAGCTCCTAAAACGCAGGCCAAAAGTTCTAACCGAGGAATGGTTACCCTCTTGGTTGGCGCAAGCCTAGATTTGCTCCAAAGCAGAGACAAATGTACTCCCCCCTGCACTTCACTTCTCATATATGCCACTGCTGCATAAGCTGATTTACTGGCATCGCAGAAGACGTGTATTTCATTCTTATTAGTTTGATCAAACCAAATATGCCTGGGAATTTTGATTTGACTTAATAGACCAATTTGGGAGTACCATGTTCTAAACTCCCGATCCATATCTTCGGGTAATTGAGAATCCCATCCAATTTTCAACTCCCAGGACCTCTGTAATAATAGTTTAGGAGGCAAAAATATAGGACTATAAACTCCCAAAGGATCAAAAACTTGCTGAATTTTAGAAAGGATAATCCTCTTGGTTAGTCTTCGGGGGAGATCCTTTTCAATAGAAACACCACAATTAAGTACATCTTCTACTTTGTCCCACACAAGTCCCAACACCTTGGTAGTAGTTCCTTTTTCCTCCTTTGAATTACTCACTGGTAAATTAAATTCCCACTCACGCAAGTCCATTTTTGCCATTTCCATGATATTGACAGCTGTATTCTGGAATTGTTGGACCTCCTCCTGAGAGGAGAGGGATGTTACCAAATTATCCATATAAAAGGATCTCGCCATAGTCTTTGCGATTTCAGCTGCCGGACCTTGTACAGAATTCAGATGATGATCAATAACTGCACCCAAGATGAATGGACTACAGTTAAGCCCAAATATCACACGTTTATGTCTAAAAATGGTTAACTTCATAGGGTCAGTTTGATCCCACCAAAGGAAGCGAAGAAAGTCCTGGTCTTGAAGCTGCACTGTAATCATCTGAAATGCCTTTCGAATATCGGCTAGAACACCAATACCCTTTTCTCTAAACCTAATTAATATTTCAGGTATTTTTTCCAAAAGGTTAGGTCCCTTTTCTAGATAGTCATTCAGAGAGAGACCATTATACGACCTGCAGGAGGCATCGAAAACAGGACGAAGAGGCGTCGTCCTACTTTCAGCCTTGAACACCGGCCTATGCGGTAAATAATGGCCCTTCTTTTGAGGCCTATTCTCCTCTATCCTCTCAATTAGGCCCTCTCTCTCCCATTCTTGAAGAATAGTAGAATATTCAATAACCATTTTCTCCTTCCTTAACTTACTAGTGCATGCTTCCAATCTCCTCTGCGCTATTTCTAAATTCGAGGGTATATTATTTCTCTCGCATTTCCACGGTAGCGCGACTGAATATCGTTGATCTTCATCCCTCTTTATATTTTTTATAAAATGTTCCTTTAGTTCAGTTTCCCTTTTCTTTTTTGAGACAACTTCGATGGGATCTTGGATTCCCAAGATATCCAGCTCCCAAAGATCCTTCAAGTTGTTTCTTGCAACCAACATATTCAATGCAATTTGGACCTTATCCTCCTTACACACCACCGGAGATTGCCCCATAAGCGTCCATCCTAATTTTGTCTCTACGGCAGTTAGGTCCTCTCCTAGATGGACGACCTTCCCGGTCAGTAATTGTCCAAAATAGTCACTACCTATTAAAATATATATTTCCTCATTTCTAAAATTTGACGGGTGAATATAGATCTTTTTCCGTTTTAATTTGTATAACAAACGTCCTCTTGGAATCGGCGGTATCCTTGCACAAATTTCTGGTTGATCGAGGGCGACTATGTCTACATCAATTTTATTGGTTAGACTTCCCAGTTTCAAAACATATTTTCCGTGCAACGCCTCTTTCATATTTCCTCCCCCGAAAAGAGATTTTTCCAAACTTATCTCTCCTATTTTGTTTAAACCCAGTTTTTCGACAATTGATCTCTTTATATAGGAGTAGTGACTTCCAGTGTCAAATAACACTTTTACTTCTTTAGTCTCTTTAGCCCCTTTCAATTTCGCCACGGAAGTCATGAGTAAGATGTCATTGGCGCATGTTCGCGCAGACATATTAACACCCGTGCATGTTGCATTTCCTTCATTAACAACCTTAGATGTTTCACCTTTGAAACTATTGTTTCCTCCTTGCTTCAAAGCAATTTTATTGCAAAAGATATCTAGATGATCTTTTCCGCAATTTCTACATTTTATGTCTGCTCGGCATTCCCTTTTCAGATGGTTACCCTTTAGACACTTAAAGCAGACTTTAGCCTCCTTTATCCTTTGATCCCTCTCGCTAGGTGTAAGCCGCGAGGCAACAAAACATCTACTACTCAGGTGATTATCCCTCTGGCAGAATATGCATTTTCTCTTAAATGCGCTGCCGAATAAATTGGAGACAGTGGGCGGTGTCTTCCGAGGAGTCTTTAGTTGAGAACCTGTAGCCCTCATAGAGCTATTACCCTCAAAATTCTCCTTAGCAAATGCCATTCGCTCAGCACCCTTCACCTCATCCCGAAGGAAGTCCATCAGAGCCTGAAGTCTACCGCTGGCATCGCTCTTATCTCCATTCTCCGCTCCTTCTTCTTTTATCCCATAGCCCACAGCAGGATTCCTCTGCCACACCTGAATAATGTCCAATGGCAGACTCGACTCAACCAATGGGTAGAGAAACACGCCTGCCATCTCCGTGTTAACACCCAGTGATTCTAGGTTCTTTAAGTGAGCCGTTAGATCATCGTAGATCTCGTCAAGAGGAAGGTTTTCTTTTCTTGCATTAGAAACAACCAGTTTCAACAGTCTCCTTATATAGTGTTCTATGAGAAGGTTCTTATCTCCGAATCGATCTTTTAGGGCTTGTACTACCTTGGGATAATTATCCTCAGTTATGGGGTAACTGCACACAAGACGATGAGCTCTGGATCCCTCGACTACCGCTTGTAGCAGATAGTGAAATTTATCTACCTCCCCCAGAGTTTCATCGTCATTGATTTTACTAAATTGCCCCCACCATGAGAGCCAATCCTCTAGGTTGCCCTTAAATTTTGGTAGCTCCACTTTTGGCAACCTAATAGTTCTTTTAGATTCGGTATTTACAACCGAATTCGCCGCGGACTCCACCAATGAGCCGTCGACCCTATCCCTCGCGGTTTCACACCGAGACAAATATTTATTTTCTATGTCAAACATCCCTTGAACATAGTTTTCACAACCCTCGAATTCTTCTTCGATTTTGACCTCCGTTATGGTTTCATCCTCCAGAAGGAGCCCATGATACCTTGAATCAATTTCACTTATTTCCTTAGAGAGAGCACAAATTCGGTTATATTTAGCTCTATATTTTTCTGTATCGAAATCTGGCTTTTCTATTTCAGCCCAAAACTCGGTGGACAGCCGAGTAAAAATAGCTCTTTTGGGGGCTCTAGCCCTTTTTAAGATATCAATATTCTGCATTATTTACTATATAATTTTTCTCGAAACCTTTCTCTCTCTTTTTTTTTATTTTTTTCCTTTTCTCGATTTGACCAGCCAATGCAGCCCACCCGGGGACGCCAAAAAATATAATGTTAAGAACGGGGTAATTAAAAAAGCTCGTGGAGGAAAAGAAAAATTCTGAACGCTCCACAAACCCCCTTTTTAACAAAATAAAAACTTTAACCTAAAGTTTGATATTATTTTGGGCTGCCTTGGGTGTTCAAGCAAGAAAAAAGGAAGACAACAAAAAGGTTACACATATAAAGTTTTGTTTAATGTTAGCTATAAAATGAAGGATAAAAAATATATGAAAAACTTATTATTTTTTGTGTAATCCAAAATTTGCATGCAACTTAAATGTTTTTTAACAAAAGCAGATATATAAAAATGATGATATTGACGAAATAATAAAAAACTTAGTAAAGATAAGAAAAGAAAAATACAAAAAAATATGCTAGATTAACATAAAAACATATATCAATTTTAGGAAATAAAAGCATGTGAGAGAGTGCTCACCAAAAACAGTTCCTCTCAGTTGTTAGGTCGGCTTGCCCCCCCTGCCTTGGAAGCACAATTCGTCGTCCTCGACGAACTTCCTGTTATCTTCAGATGAAGCACAATTCGTCGTCCTCGACGAGCTTCCTGTTATCTTCAGATGAAGCACAATTCGTCGTCCTCGACGTACTCCAACCACTATGCGAATCTCTCAAAAGATTCGTCTCGGCTTCACCTTTTCTTTGAGATGTCAGCCACCCTGTCCCTTCTCAGACCGCTTATATGGTCGTTTTATGGAAGATGGACGAAGTTCCCGGAGCTCATCTAGGGCAAGCCGCCGCGAGGCTTTTTTCTTGTCTACTCCGCACAGCTGTGACACCAACTCTGGCCCCCGCGCCCTGACCTTTTTGACCCCTCCGCCCCTCCAATTGGTCGGTGGGTACTTTGGACGGTCCATCCGGCGGACGGACGACTACATTCTATCGGCAGGGGGGGCCGGTGTGTGAAAAGAGGAGAAGAAACGGCAAAAAATAGATTCCCCTTCGCTGAGGGGTCACACACACAAAAACCAAAAATATGAAAATAGTTATAATATTTACATATATACATACAAAATGCCATGAGTTCTAACAGTACCCAATCCTCCTTTAATCAATTTAACTTTGTATTTATCGTTTTTATGTGTTCAATTAAATAAAGAGGTACATCTAGAGGGAACGTAGAAACCAAAAGGGCTTATCCCGCAGCCATGAGGTCAACCGTCGCGTCAACGTGGCGCCAATAAAATGACGTAAACAGGGCTTACCCGCAGCCAAATAAGGTAAACCGCCCCCTCGACGCCAGGGCGCCAGACGTCCGGTGACGTAAGACTTGAGCATATAAAAAGGGCCTGCCCCGCAGTAGTCAAGGAGCTCGTTAGATGCCAGATAGCGGACAGCAGCAGCAGGTAGATCGTTAGTGGATGGCCCGCCGGCCGCAACTTGGACTCTTCGTTCCCTCTCTCTGATGCCTCGGATTTCCCTGTGATTCGTCTCTGTGTGCCTTACCACTCACCACCATCACGACTGCGTAATCATTATCTTTCCCCACGACTCAATACAACAGACCAGACTACCGAGTTACCACAGCTAAAGAAAGAAAGTCGACAGGATTCGACATATATACACTGGTGTCCAAAAAATAAGAAACTTAACCAATATTGAAATTTCTCAAAAGCTGATTTATTAAAAAATACAAAATTTAGTATACAAATAGTTTAAACTATGGATAATTTGACTAGCTATATGAAAATAAAAAAAATATTTTAAATTATGAAATATGCAAATTATTACCAACATACCCAAAGTTAAGGTTCCAGATCTTAAAGAAATAAGATATCAATAGGGAGTATGATCACCTCTAACAGCTATCAAGGTCTCACAGCGAGCCCTCATACTGTTTACCAGGCTTTGGAGGAGGTCCAGGGGTAGTAAACCCCACTCCTCCAATAGAGCAGTTCTTAGCTCAACGAGGGTTCTGGGAGAGGGGTGACGAGCTCCAATACGCCTCCCTAGAGCATCCCACACATGCTCTATTGGATTCAGGTCCGGAGATCTGGCTGCCAATCCATCCTTCGAATATTCTCACTCTGGAGATATTCATTGACTAGCCTAGCCCTATGCGGACGAGCATTATCGTCCATAAAAATTGAATTGTGACCAATTTGAACTCTATAAGGTCTTAGATAGGGCTCAAGGATCTCGTCCCTGTACCTTTGGGCAGTTAAAGTGCCCCCAGAAAAAATGTGGAGGGGTGTGCGTCTGCTAGAACTGATGCCAGCCCAGACTAAGAGACTGCCCCCTCTAAAACTGTCTATTTTCCTGATTTTACTGGGATGATAGCGGGTTCCAGGCTCCCTCCAGATGAAAACTCGTCGAGAATCTGTGTTTAAACTAAATCTTGACTCGTCACAGAAGAGAACATTGGCCCACTGATCATGAGTCCAGGCGTGATGTTCCAAGCACTAAATCAAACGGGCTCTCTGGTGAGCAGAGGTTAATGGGATACAGACCATTGGTCGTCTTGCATAAAGAGCACCTTCGTGAAGCCTTCGGTAAACAGTTTGTATTGAAATTCTCGTTCCAGTAGCACTTGAGAGTTCATTAGAGAGTTGAATAGCTGCCATCTCCCTTTGGCGCTTGGCAGTTACGACCAGATAACGGTCTTCAGAGGTAGCTTTTTTTCTTTTTCTACCAGAACCTTCTTTTCTTTTGATGGTTCCTGTCTCAATGAACTGTTTCCATATTTTGCTGACCACAGATTTATTCACATTTAGCCATTTTGCTACTTCAACTTGTGATTGCCCTGCCTCCATTCTTCCAACAGCTCTCCATTTTAAATCATCTGCTAAAATTTTTCGTAAACTCATAATTAACTAAGGATTAAATAAAATTATAATTGGACAATTCTTAGATGGGGTAAACGACACGCCAAATAGCACACTTATAAAGACAAGCAAAAATTAGCATATTTTCAATTTTACCGAATCGAATGGTTGCGATAAATAAATTCTACGACTTAAAATACCTAATTAAATTACTTTTTAGCTTTTAGCGTTGTATATTTTAAAACATCATTAAAAAACAAAAGTTTCTTATTTTTTGGACACCAGTGTATATATATATATATATACACATATGCTCTTCCAGGATTAATAAAACAAACCTAGAATCAGCCAGAGAGAGATGGGTAGCTAAAGGGCGTCACTTTAGAGATCACGACATTCCAAAGGGGGGGCAAAAGGGGCCACCCGTCAACACCTGGGAACTATTTTGGTAGTCGGGGGGTGACCACACAAGACAGTCGTTCAGCGGACAGCCCTCTCGCTACCTCTCTCTCTCGGATGGCTTCCAGATTCCTCTTCCAACTCGTCGTGTGATTATTTCTCCCCTCACCACATTATTACCACTATATTGTCACATTGAAAGTCGACAGGATCATATCACAGAAGAGTCGACAGGATCATATCACAGAGAAAGTCGACAGGATAAGACCTGACCGGGAAACAAATCCCTCATATACCAGAGTATGAAGAAAACAAGAAGCAATACCACGATGATCGAACAAACCCACAACCAAGTTCCACAAGAACCAATGACCGACTCTACTGTAGCCGCTTCCCTTCGAACTCTCACCCTCTGTCTCGACCAACTTTTAAACCGTGAGTCTGAAGAAGAAATCACCTACGACGGAGATGAACCTGCCGCACACTTCTTCTCACAACTTGAGTCTCAGCCGAACTTCCACAACTTAGAGCCAGCACGCCAAGCTCGAAAGGCTCTATCATCACTCAGAGGCGAACCTCGCAAAATTGCACAAGACTTAGCTCTACTCAATAAGACTTATGAAGAGGTCAAGGAGTCACTCTGCGCCGTCTATCCCCGACGCCCTAGCTTCACTCTTCAAGAGTTCTATGAACTTAAATGCACATCGATGGCCGAGATCGAGACCTACTACAAGAACAAGGTCCGAATAGGATTGGCGATCAACCTCCCTAAGAGTGCCATCGTGCAAGCACTATCCAACGGTGTGCCACGTAACTATGGCAACCTTTTAAAGATGGCACAACCCTCGGGACCAGAAGAATGGATGTGCTTAGCCCAACAGCTGACCTACGAAGGGGATAACACCAGCACTAAAGCTGCCCAACAACGATCACCGCGCCAGAGCAGAGCATCTTCCACCACCGTGGACAAGACCCCACCATATCCTTGCCGTTACTGTGGCGGACAACACTGGCACGCACAGTGTCAGCAGCGAGGGCCCAACCAGCGGACTTTTCGGACCTTTACACCTGCGGTCCACAGCGTCGAGCAACCCCAAAGATCGACTGGGCCTGCAGGTGTCTACGAGACCGCAGCAACGACGAGCTCGGGAGAAACCAAGTAATGCCAGCTTCGGCAGCAGAACTCCTCCGAAGCTCAATGAACCTACCTGCACCCTAAACCAGCATACGCCTGTAAGTGCAATTATTTTAACCCCTATCATTCATTCTTTAAAGATGCCATTCCTAATTGACTCTGGAGCCAATGTTTCCATAATTAGTTTAAACCAATTTGAATATATTAAAAATGTTAATAGTTTCATTTGTTCCACCCCTATTAACAATGATGTTATTATCCGTACTATATCTAGTCATGCCAAACCAATCGGGTTAGTTAGCTTACCAATACAATTTAATAATTTTAATTTTAATGAAACATTTTATATTTTAAATTCACCCCTTGAACATGGTATCCTATCTATTCATGTTATGCAATTCTTAAGATTAACAATAGATTTTCATAATCAATTGATACTTCAAAATAGTGTTCCAGTACCTAAACATTTGTACCATTTTGTATGTGACCTTCCCACTTGTAAGCACGGCTCGCGAATAATAACTTCTAACCCTAAACGACCCATAATTCACTCGGTTAACTTAGGCGTTGAGACGATTTTCAACCTCCACGTGAGTCTTACTTACAAACAACCCTTAGTAATATTTATCAACCTTCCCCTGAATGCCCCTCTCACCCTTACAACCTTAATAGCCTTCCTGCCAGCCCATGCGCCTCTAGAGAATTAATGATTAAAGAATTTATCGAACAACGCCCAGAACTGACTATCCCTTATCAGCAATTATTGTATTCTTTTAAAGATATTTTCCCTATCAATAAATTCAATGTATTACCACTCAACATAACCCCTGTAAAACTCAAAATATTTCCGATAAGGTTATTTCCCTCCGACCATACCGAACTCCCTATGTCTACCAGAAGGAAATTCAGGACCAGATATCTCAACTTCTAAAACATGACATAATCACCCCCTCCTCTAGCCCATATTCCTCTCCTGTGACACTCGTTCGCAAACGCGATAACACCATGCGTCTCTGCATTGACTTCCGTCGCGTGAACGAACTAGTACCCTCGGATTTGCATCCTTTGCCATTGATAGAAACGGTACTGGATAACCTGTCGAAAGCCAGAGTATTTAGCACCGTTGACATAAGCAATGCATACTATAAAATCCCCATCGCGGAGGAGAGTCAACCACTACTCTCTTTCGTGACTCAACAAGGGCAATATAATTTCAAACGCTTACCCTTTGGATTCAAATCAGCACCCCAAATTTTCGAACGTGTGATTACCCAGTTGATCCACAAACACCACCTCTCTTTCATAGCCCATTATTATGACGACTTCGTTATTTTTTCTGACTCCTCAGAACAACACCTTACACACCTTCGACTTTTCTTTAAATTCTGTTTAGAGGAAAATCTCCAACTTAACCTTAAAAAATGTAATTTTTATCAAAATGAAATATATTTTCTCGGCTACCACATCACCGCAGGGACTTGCACACCTAATATTAAAAATACCGAAATCATCAACGCTATTAGAACCCCTATCAACATTAAAATCCTACAATAATTTTTAGGAGCCGTCAACGTATATCATAAATTCACCCCAGAATATGCTAGACTTCGCCACCCCTTAAATCAATTACTAAAAAAGAACGCCAAATGGCTTTGGAGCCCGAATTGTCAACAAGCCTTTGATAAATTGAAGCAACACCTCGCAACACAACCTGTGTTACATCTATTTCAAGAAGGACTCCCATGCCAGGTCTATTGCGACGCTTCCACGCAGGGCATCGCAGGTGTACTCAAACAAGTACATCCTGACGGTAACATCTACCCTGTACAATATTACAGTCGCGCGTTGCGTTCCTATGAGCGTAATTACACTATATCTGAACTGGAGTGCTTAGCCATTGTAGAGTGCGTTGACAAATTCCGAGTGTACCTCCTAGGTACAAAGTTTGTCATCTACTCGGATCATCACGCCTTACAATGGCTAAAGACCATAAAAGACCCCACCGGACGCCTCTTTCGTTGGAGCCTTCGACTCTCAGCTCACGACTATGAGGTCAAATACCTCAAGGGCTCGCGTCAGTACGAGGCGGACCTACTCTCCCGTAACCCTTTCTGCGGATTCCTATCCACAGGTCAAATAAAAGATCATCAGGGCGAATTACGGAGGGACACAAGGTATATCCTCAATGACAAGGACCTTATGACCATCACACGACGGGGTGTCACTAAAATAATTGTT
Source organism: Cordylochernes scorpioides (assembly GCA_030710605.1). Lineage (NCBI taxonomy): Eukaryota > Metazoa > Arthropoda > Arachnida > Pseudoscorpiones > Chernetidae > Cordylochernes > Cordylochernes scorpioides. Next base: position 94,826,490 of record CP092865.1, on the reverse strand, counting down.
CCACCATCACTCCGTGGCACCCTACTACAACGAGCCCATCGCGATTTCAATCACCCCGGCATTTCGCAGATGACCAGACTGATCGCAGCCCAATACTATTGGGACGGCATGACAAATGACATCAGGACACATGTAAGAACCTGTTCAGTATGCCAATTAGTCAAACCACCAAAAGGACCTATCTACGGATAATTGGGACAACTCCCCCCAGCGGTCCTGCCGTACGAACTAGTGTCACTAGATACTATTTCTGGATTCGCGAAATATGGAAATTCTCAGACCTTCTTACATGTCGTAGTGGACCATGCCACACGGTACGCGTGGGCATTTCCATCGCGGTCCACCAGCATTCTCACCTATACCCAAGTGATTAAAAAGGTGATGCAGTTTGGTTCTCCTAAACGACTTTTGACGGATAGAGCTCCTGCCTTCACCTCTCCGAAATTTCGTAGATTTTTGATTAGACATAACATTGGCCAACTTCTCACGACAAGCAACCCTCAGGCCAACGGATTAAGTGAACGACTAAACGCCACGATTACTGGCAAACTTAAACTGTTGCGCCTCCAACAACCTAAGACGGCCTGGACCAAACTACTACCTCAAGTCCTTCTGGCTTATAACCATACCCCACACTCTGTGACCGGGTTTCCACCGTAATACCTTTTGTTAGGTAGTTTCCCGCTACAACTATCCGAGCATGTACAAAACTACCCAAAAATCGACGACGCCAGAGAATTGGCCTATCAAAGGACACACGAACGACACTTACGCGACAAAGCGAGATTCGACCAAACACATAGAGCTTCCGATTTTGAAGTAGGCGATCTCGTTTTAGCAAAAACATACCACCATCCAGACACCGGTAAACTGGCACCTTTCTTCTCAGGACCTTATGAAATACTGGAGATAATTTCCCCTCAAATCGTACGGATCAACCTCTCCAACCGACCTCTAAGTCGTGAGACAGATACAATTCATGTCAACAAACTAAAACACTATACGGAAAACGAACAATTTATTTCACCGCCCGTAAATGATCGAGACCAACCCAAAAATACCTTCAATTTCCCATATAAACACTTCAATCACACTCTAATCCATACTAAAACGGCTATTAACTCACGAAAGCAACATGACTACACTTACAATCAAGATGATCAAAGATATTTGAACCGCTTATCCCCTGAAATCTTTACCAATTACTAACCTGACAACGAGACTTTACGAACCCAGTAGTATCTAAATAATTAAGGTAGAAAGGCCCAGGGTAAGTTTCCCCTCACTCTGTCCGCCTATATTCTACCTTTGCATCTAGAGCTATTTTATCTTCGAAAATTAAATATAAGTCCATTCGACTTCCTCACCTACACACGGGACTTTCCCCTCGGACTCGCTACACAAGTAACTGCATAGATAAGGTAGAATGGCCCAGGGCAAGTTTCCCCTCGCCCTGTTCGCCAAGGTTCTAACATTGTATGTAGTTTTATATTTACCTCAGTCCTGAGCTCACACAATTGCCAACCTCAATCTCATTTCTCGTACTCTACACCTATAGCATAGAAAGCCCATGCCAAGTTTCCCCTTGCCATGTCCGCCTGAAAAATATCTTAAAGTGTAGAGTTCCCCAGTCTTAATGATCTTCAGAATTTCATCATGTGTTTGTGACTCCCCTTCTCCTTGTTCACACTCCTCAATGTCATTTCCCATATAGTACATTAGATTTTGTTGTATATAGCCTTTTATAACCTTGATATTTTCAAAGCCTTGATATTGTCAAACTCTCCGGTGTTGTAAAGCTGCTTGTATATAATATTTACTTGAGTACTATACAATATTTTATTTACATAAAACCATGTCACCATTACCTTAACTAATTTCAACTGTAAAATTATTTTCTCTATTCCTGGCTTCTCCAACTTTAAGTATACTCAAACCATGTTCAGCCTTCTTCAACGGGGGCCATATGTTATAATATATGCTCTTCCAGGATTAATAAAACAAACCTAGAATCAGCCAGAGAGAGATGGGTAGCTAAAGGGCGTCACTTTAGAGATCACGACATTCCAAAGGGTGGGGCAAAAGGGGCCCGCCCGTCAACACCTGGGGACTATTTTGGTAGTCGGGGGGTGACCACACAAGACAGTCGTTCAGCGGACAGCCCTCTCGCTACCTCTCTCTCTCGGATGGCTTCCAGATTCCTCTTCCAACTCATCGTGTGATTATTTCTCCCATCACCACATTATTACCACTATATTGTCACATATATATATATATATATATATAACAATAAATAGTTGTTTAGTTTTATGGTTTAGTTTTGTATTAAAATTATCTTCATTATTTTGATTATTTAAATTCAAATTATAAAATTTGTAAATTGTTATTATTTAGTAGAGAGAGAGAGAGAAAAAAAAATCCTTTGCTTCTAACACATCATTCAGTTAATTATATATTTATAATTAATAACAATAAAATTTAACAACGTAACGTCTTTTGCATCGGCTTTTACACGTCATTTAGACATACTCTAACCTATATATAGAATAATAGAAGTGAATATATATAATATTATAAATTTTAGTAGTTAGTGAAAAGAGAGAAAGACAGAACCATGCACTTTTAGTCAAACTAATAATAAGAAAAAGAAAGGTTTTGTAAAGAAGGTAGATAAGATTGTTAGTATATATATTTATATTTTTATAAAATTTATATTTTATCCTTTTTTTTTAAATGATTTTTTAAATTTTTTAATTTTAAAATATGAATATAAATAGTTGTATTTAGTAATATATCTATAATATGAATTAACTTTTGTTATAAGTTTGGTTATTATGTTTTGAAACCCTAATGGTAGACCAGACATATACAAAAAAATTTAAATTGAAATAATTATTGGAAAAAGAGATCTGCTGGACCGGGAATTCTCAAATAGAAGTCCAGCTGGCATTTCATCCCTTCTCTATTATGTCAATAGATCTCTTTTCAACCGGATTTTTGTGTTAATATTAAGTTACTTCAGTGAAACATTTATATGAACAGATATAACAAATACAAGTGTTAACAAATTCCAACTGTAAACCTACCTCGTCCGCGACGTCCTCCTTTGTAAATAGCTATTTCTGGATGACACATGTTGCGGGGGGGGGGGGGGCATATGTCGTTCCTTCAAAATTAGACCGCTTATTCTAAAATTTTAGAACAACAAGACAACCAAAGAAGAAAGATAAAATAGTTAAGGGAAGAAAGATAAACTTTATAATCTTCACAGTTAAATATATCAATATAACTGATTAAACACTTATTCATCTTTCAATATTCCTTTAAAAAGGCAAATTATTAGAGTTTAATAAAGCTATTAATTGTGAAAATTCACTTTTATTTAATTTCCATTCTCCTCCCCAGAAATTGGAGATTAAACAAAATGAACTCTATACAATATTACTTTAAAAATCTTGTGAAAAAATCTTCAAATCAGCTATTTAATTTAAGTTTAATTAACTGTTAAAGATTATAAATTTGTATTAGTTATTATTGAGAGAAATTATAGAAAGTTGATTTATTAAATGGATACTTCCATTTATTTTTTTAAAGTATTTTATAATTGATATACTGTTGAAATATTTTACTTGTCTGATACTAAATTTGTTTTTAATAAATTCCATGTTTAAATTTTTAACATCTTCTATGAAATTTTCTAATATATTATTTATTCTATAAAATCTTAGAAACTGACCAAAATATATACCTTTACAGCAATTTAATGATATATTAGAATTTATATTACAGTATTTTATAATATTGAAATTATAATTACTTTTTTATTATAAATTTTAATAGCATTATTTGTAAGGTCTATATTTAGGTCTAAAAAGTTAACTTTTTTGTTTCTATAAATTTTTTCATTGTTCTTAAGTTTCAAGTATTTAGGATATATTTCAGGTATTAAGTTTTTAAACTGTGGATTATTAAATATTATGATGTCATCTACATAACGGAACATTTGCCAATTAACATTATTTTGTATAAAGTATTCTCTTTCGTACCAGAATAATATTAGGTTGGCTAATAAAGGACTTGAAGAAGTTCCCATGGGAACGCCTTCTGATTGAATATATATTTTATTTCTAAATTATATATAGTTAAAATTTAAAAATGTTTCCAGTAGAGTTTTTGCTGTTTTAAGATCTAATTTAATTGTTTTATATCTGTTAGGAATAATTTTAATGTAGAAAGTTTTGTCATTAATGAATTCGTTAAATAAATTGGTTATTTTATTATTTAGATCTCTTAAATACTTTTAACAACTTTAAGATAGAAATACTAGACATATGTCAAAACAAAAAACAACGACTATTATTAGAAAACAACTACATTTATAAACACAACACATTATTCCCTTATGGACTTAATGACGAATTAAACTACACATACAAACCACAAACAGAAGAAATTTCAACTTATGAAATCAGCTGCAAATCCAAAAAAAAAAATGAATTTAAAACTAAACCTAATAAAACTAGAGGTAAAACTACCAATAAATTAGGTTACATTGAATTTGAAGAATTACTGGACACAAAACAAATGTATACTAACAACTTCGTCGATAAATTTATTAAAACATTATTTAAACTAAATAATAATAAATTTATCAAACTTATAAAATATATTAAAATTCATAATCTGACTAACAGATTAATAGATATCACACACGACATCTTTAAATACAGAAAAATTAAACAATCTACTAATAACATTAATATTATCATTAAATTTAATAACAATTTATTTAATCATATTAAGTTTAATGATATTTTTAATAACCAAAACATTAATAATCTTTTCCCTATAAAAATTTAAATTTCAAAACAATCTGGAGATACAACAAAAATATAGGTAATTTAGTTTGCAATTATAACCAATTTATTAATAATTTGGCAAATTTTAAAAAAATTAAATGTAATTGCAACAACTATATTGATAGATATAAGTTCTCAGGTCATATATTAACTAGCAATTTTTCTTTTTTAAATCCAGAATATCAGGATATTTTAAATAAAGGGTATAGATATATACCTCAAATTAAACACAATTATAATAATACAATTAAATCTATATTAAAAGATATAGATATTTTCATAAATAAAACTAGTATAAAATACAGTATTCCAGAATTTACTTTTCTGGAATGGAAACATAATATTAAAAAGGAAATTATAAATTATTATAATAATACACTTAAATACACAAAACCTAATTCAGATATTCCTTCTTTTAAAGAAAATATAATTAATTTACAGAAGGACTTTATTATCACTCCTATAGATAAATGTTCCAATAACCTATCTATAATTTGTAAAAATCTATACCACGATATACTAAAAAGGAAATTGATAATAATCATAAATACACTTTTGCTAGAACTACAGCCACAAAAATCAAAAAAGACATCAAAAACGTTGAAAATTCACTAAAAATTTATAATAACTACAAAAATCCAAACATACCAAAGTTCTATATAATTCCTAAACAACACAAAAAACCTATTTCTTTCAGAACAATCACATCTGGTATAAATTCAGTTATAAAAAACATTGATATACAATTAGCTTCAACACTACAATTTATTATAAATAAATTAACTAATAAATATAATTATAAATTTATCGACTCAAATAAAAAAATCATTAATTATTTAATGAACAATTGGACAAACATGGAAACAGTACACACATTTGACTTTGAGGACCTATATTCTAAAATAAATTTAAGAGATCTAAATAATAAAATAACCAATTTATTTAACGAATTCATTAATGACACAAAACTTTCTACATTAAAATTATTCATAACAGATATAAAACAATTAAATTAGATCTTAAAACAGCAAAAACTCTACTGGAAACATTTTTAAATTTTAACTATATAGAATTTAAAAATAAAATATATATATTCAATCAGAAGGCGTTCCCATGGGAACTTCTTCAAGTCCTTTATTAGCCAACCTAATATTATTCTGGTACGAAAGAGAATACTTTCTACAAATAATGTTAATTGGCAAATGTTCCGTTATGTAGATGACATCATTATATTTAATAATCCACAGTTTAAAAACTTAATACCTGAAATATATCCTAAATACTTGAAACTTAAGAACAATGAAAAAATTTATAGAAACAAAAAAGTTAACTTTTTAGACCTAAATATAGACCTTACAAATAATGCTATTAAAATTTATAATAAAAAAAGTAATTATAATTTCAATATTATAAAATACTGTAATATAAATTCTAATATATCATTAAATTTCTGTAAAGGTATATATTTTGGTCAGTTTCTAAGATTTTATAGAATAAATAATATATTAGAAAATTTCATAGAAGATGTTAAAAATTTAAACATGGAATTTATTAAAAACAAATTTAGTATCAGACAAGTAAAATATTTCAACAGTATATCAATTATAAAATACTTAAAAAAAATAAATGGAAGTATCCATTTAATAAATCAACTTTCTATAATTTCTCTCAATAATAACTAATACAAATTTATAATCTTTAACAGTTAATTAAACTTAAATTAAATAGCTGATTTGAAGATTTTTTCACAAGATTTTTAAAGAAATATTGTATAGAGTTCATTCTGTTTAATCTCCAATTTCTGGGGAGGAGAATGGAAATTAAATAAAAGTGAATTTTCACAATTAATAGCTTTATTAAACTCTAATAATTTGCCTTTTTAAAGGAATATTGAAAGATGAATAAGTGTTGAATCAGTTATATTGATATATTTAACTGTGAAGATTATAAAGTTTGTCTTTCTTCCCTTAACTATTTTTTCTTTCTTCTTTGGTTGTCTTGTTGTTCTAAAATTTCAGAATAAGCGGTCTAATTTTGAAGGAACGACATATGCCCCCCCCCGCAACATGTGTCATCCAGAAATAGCTATTTACAAAGGAGGACGTCGCGGACGAGGTAGGTTTACAGTTGGAATTTGTTAACACTTGTATTTGTTATATCTGTTCATATAAATGTTTCACTGAAGTAACTTAATATTAGCACATAAAATCCGGTTGAAAAGAGATCTATTGACATAATAGAGAAGGGATGAAATGCCAGCTGGACTTCTATTTGAGAATTCCCGGTCCAGCATATCTCTTTTTCCAATAATTATTTCAATTTATTTTTTTTGTATATGTCTGGTCTACCATTAGGGTTTCAAAACATAATAACCAAACTTATAACAAAAGTTAATTCATATTATAAATATATTACTAAAAACAACTATTTATATTCATATTTTAAAATAAAAAAATTTAAAAAATCATTAAAAAAAAAAAAGGATAAAATATAAATTTATAAAAATATAAATATATATACTAACAATCTTATCTACCTTCTTTACAAAACTTTTCTTTTTCTTATTATTAGTTTGACTAAAAGTGCATGGTTCTGTCTTTCTCTCTTTTCACTAACTACTAAAATTTATAATATTATATATATTCACTTCTATTATTCTATATATAGGTTAGAGTATGTCTAAATGACGTGTAAAAGCCGATGCAAAAGACGTTACGTTGTTAAATTTTATTGTTATTAATTATAAATATATAATTAACTGAATGATGTGTTAGAAGCAAAGGATTTTTTTTCTCTCTCTCTCTACTAAATAATAACAATTTACAAATTTTATAATTTGAATTTAAATAATCAAAATAATGAAGATAATTTTAATACAAAACTAAACCATAAAACTAAACAACTATTTATTGTTATAATTAATTTAGATTTAGCTTGCTAATCTAATCAAATCTACTTGATATGAGTTATCATTCTTATCAGTTTGCTCCTTGAGTTTTAAATGTGGAATCACTGTTATATTTTGTCATATAGTTTTTACACTATATTAATTCATATGAGCTTGCTCTATTAAATATTTTTTATATATAATATAATATACAAATTAAATTATATTAGATATTCTAATATAAATAAAACTCCATACAGATTTTAATTATCTTTTATTGTTTGATTATGAAAAAGTAAATTATAAAAGTAATTTTAGAAAAAATAACTTCAGAACTTTTGTTTTTTTCAGTGTTTAGTTAGTTTAAAGATGTTTTTTATTAGTTATTCTTAAAAATATAACAGATAACAAACAGTAATATCTATATTTTTATAGATTAATTATTCATTTTATTACAAATTTAATCACCACAAAAACAATTAAGAAAAATATAATAAAAAAAATTTTCAAAAGAATAACAAACTAAAAAAACTAAAAAAAACTACAAACATATTAGGGTTAGCACCTCTTTTATGTTAATTTAAACTCGCTAAGAATTGCCTAAGAAAGAATTGTCAAACTTGTCCCTCTCTTAAGAACCATGACACATTTCAAACGACTAGTTGTAAATTAGTAAATACTATTTATAAATTAACATGCCAAATTTGTCAATTATCATATATAGGACAAACGTGTAATCCATTAAATATACGAATAAACCTACATAGAAACCACGCTAAAAAATCAATTGGTAATATATATATGAAAGAACACAATCAATTACATACTTTTAACAACTTTAAGATAGAAATACTAGACATATGTCAAAACAAAAAACAACGACTATTATTAGAAAACAACTACATTTATAAACACAACACATTATTCCCTTATGGACTTAATGACGAATTAAACTACACATACAAACCACAAACAGAAGAAATTTCAACTTATGAAATCAGCTGCAAATACAAAAAAAAAAAAATGAATTTAAAACTAAACCTAATAAAACTAGAGGTAAAACTACCAATAAATTAGGTTACATTGAATTTGAAGAATTACTGGACACAAAACAAATGTATACTAACAACTTCGTAGATAAATTTATTAAAACATTATTTAAACTAAATAATAATAAATTTATCAAACTTATAGAATATATTAAAATTCATAATCTGACTAACAGATTAATAGATATCACACACGACATCTTTAAATACAGAAAAATTAAACAATCTACTAATAACATTAATATTATCATTAAATTTAATGACAATTTATTTAATCATATTAAGTTTAATGATATTTTTAATAACCAAAACATTAATAATCTCTTCCCTATAAAAAATTTAAATTTCAAAACAATCTGGAGATACAACAAAAATATAGGTAATTTAGTTTGCAATTATAACCAATTTATTAATAATTTGGCAAATTTTAAAAAAATTAAATGTAATTGCAACAACTATATTGATAGATATAAGTTCTCAGGTCATATATTAACTAGCAATTTTTCTTTTTTAAATCCAGAATATCAGGATATTTTAAATAAAGGGTATAAATATATACCTCAAATTAAACACAATTATAATAATACAATTAAATCTATATTAAAAGATATAGATATTTTCATAAATAAAACTAGTATAAAATACAGTATTCCAGAATTTACTTTTCTGGAATGGAAACATAATATTAAAAAGGAAATTATAAATTATTATAATAATACACTTAAATACACAAAACCTAATTCAGATATTCCTTCTTTTAAAGAAAATATAATTAATTTACAGAAGGACTTTATTATCACTCCTATAGATAAATGTTCCAATAACTTATCTATAATTTGTAAAAATCTATACCACGATATACTAAAAAGGAAATTGATAATAATCATAAATACACTTTTGCTAGAACTACAGCCACAAAAATCAAAAAAGACATCAAAAACGTTGAAAATTCACTAAAAATTTATAATTACTACAAAAATCCAAACATACCAAAGTTCTATATAATTCCTAAACTACACAAAAAACCTATTTCTTTCAGAACAATCACATCTGGTATAAATTCAGTTATAAAAAACATTGATATACAATTAGCTTCAACACTATAATTTATTATAAATAAATTAACTAATAAATATAATTATAAATTTATCGACTCAAATAAAAAAATCATTAATTATTTAATGAACAATTGGACAAACATTGAAACAGTACACACATTTGACTTTGAGGACCTATATTCTAAAATAAATTTAAGAGATCTAAATAATAAAATAACCAATTTATTTAACGAATTCATTAATGACACAAAACTTTCTACATTAAAATTATTCATAACAGATATAAAACAATTAAATTAGATCTTAAAACAGCAAAAACTCTACTGGAAACATTTTTAAATTTTAACTATATAGAATTTAAAAATAAAATATATATATTCAATCAGAAGGCGTTCCCATGGGAACTTCTTCAAGTCCTTTATTAGCCAACCTAATATTATTCTGGTACGAAAGAGAATACTTTCTACAAATAATGTTAATTGGCAAATGTTCCGTTATGTAGATGACATCATTATATTTAATAATCCACAGTTTAAAAACTTAATACCTGAAATATATCCTAAATACTTGAAACTTAAGAACAATGAAAAAATTTATAGAAACAAAAAGTTAACTTTTTAGACCTAAATATAGACCTTACAAATAATGCTATTAAAATTTATAATAAAAAAAGTAATTATAATTTCAATATTATAAAATACTGTAATATAAATTCTAATATATCATTAAAT